>JBBGZY010002035.1:0-288486 GCA_037952925.1 Lithobates clamitans | reverse complement strand
TGTCAGCTAAGAACAAACTGGAGGCTACAATTGGCACAGGATCACCAACATTGGACAATAGAAGATGGAAAAAACTTGCCTGGTCTGATGAGTCTGGATTTCAGCTCCGACATTCAGATGGTGGGGTCAGAATTTGCGCATGGATCCATCGTGCCTTGTATCACCGGTTTCAGGCTGGTGGTGGGGGTGTAATGGTGTGGGGGATGGGGTATCACCGGTTCAGGCTGGTGGTGGGGGTGTAAGGGTGTGGGGATGGGGTATCACCGGTTCAGGCTGGTGGTGGGGTGTAATGGTGTGGGGGATGGGGTATCACCGGTTCAGGCTGGTGAGTAATGGTGTGGGGGATGGGGTATCACCGGGTTCAGGTGGTGGTGGGGGTGTAATGGTGTGGGGGATGGGGTATCACCGGTTTCAGGCTGGTGGGTGTAATGGTTGTATCACCGGTTCAGGCTGGTGGTGGTGTAATGGTGTGGGGGATGGGGTATCACCGGTTCAGGGTGGTGGTGGGGGTGTAATGGTGTGGGGGATGGGGTATCACCGGTTCAGGCTGGTGGTGGGGGTGTAATGGTGTGGGGGATGGGGTATCACCGGTTCAGGCTGGTGGTGGGGGTGTAATGGTGGGGGGATGGGGTATCACCGGTTCAGGCTGGTGGTGGGGGTGTAATGGTGGGGGGGATGGGGTATCACCGGTTCAGGCTGGTGGTGGGGGTGTAATGGTGTGGGGGATGGGGTATCACCGGTTCAGGCTGGTGGTGGGGGTGTAATGGTGGGGGGATGGGGTATCACCGGTTCAGGCTGGTGGTGGGGGTGTAATGGTGGGGGGATGGGGTATCACCGGTTCAGGCTGGTGGTGGGGGTGTAATGGTGTGGGGGATGGGGTATCACCGGTTCAGGCTGGTGGTGGGGGTGTAATGGTGGGGGGATGGGGTATCACCGGTTCAGGCTGGTGGTGGGGGTGTAATGGTGTGGGGGATGGGGTATCACCGGTTCAGGCTGGTGGTGGGGTGTAATGGTGGGGGGATGGGGTATCACCGGTTCAGGCTGGTGGTGGGGGTGTAATGGTGGGGGGATGGGGTATCACCGGTTCAGGCTGGTGGTGGGGGTGTAATGGTGGGGGGATGGGGTATCACCGGTTCAGGCTGGTGGTGGGGGTGTAATGGTGGGGGGGATGGGGTATCACCGGTTCAGGCTGGTGGTGGGGGTGTAATGGTGGGGGGGATGGGGTATCACCGGTTCAGGCTGGTGGTGGGGGGTGTAATGGTGGTGGGGGATGGGGTATCACCGGTTCAGGCTGGTGGTGGGGGGTGTAATGGTGTGGGGGATGGGGTATCACCGGTTCAGGCTGGTGGTGGGGGTGTAATGGTGTGGGGGATGGGGTATCACCGGTTCAGGCTGGTGGTGGGGTGTAATGGTGGGGGGATGGGGTATCCCCGGTTCAGGCTGGTGGTGGAGGTGTAATGGTGTGGGGGATGGGGTATCACCGGTTCAGGCTGGTGGTGGGGGGTGTAATGGTGTGGGGGATGGGGTATCACCGGTTCAGGCTGGTGCTGGGGGTGTAATGGTGGGGGGGGGGGGGGTATTTTCTTGGCACACTTTGGGCCCTTAGTACCAATTGATCATGGTTTAATCACCACGACCTACCTGAGTATTGTTGCTGACCATGTCCATCCCTTTATGACTACAGTGTCCCCATCTTCTGATGGCTCCTTCCAGCAGGATAATGCTCCATGTCACAAAGCTCCAATCATCTCACCATTGGACAATGAGGTCCCTGTACTCCAATGGCCTCCACACTCACCACATCTCATCCAATAGAGCACCTTTGGGATGTGGTGGAACGGGAGATTGGCATCATGAATGTGCAGCCGACAAATCTGCAGCAACTGTGTGATGCTATCATGTCACTATGGAGCAAAATCTCTGAGGAACATTTCCAACACCTTGTTGTATCTATGCCACCAAGATTGAAGGCAAAAAGGGGGTCCAACCTGGGACTAGCAAAGTGTACCCAATAAAGTGGCCGGTGAGTGTAGTTGGTACAAACTGGTCCAAGGTAACTACGTATAAAATATCCATACCTGGGATTCTTCTTTAGTAATGTTAATTCTGGTCAATGACGGGAAACATAAAACTTAACAGTTTCAATCTCAGAAATCACACATCCCCCCCCCCCCCCCCACCGCTCTGCATTGTTCCCGATCTTTATTGCCGGATAAAGTTTAGCATTAACCAAACTTCTATTGTGAGATAAATTGTGAAGTGCACAAGGACAAGGACAGGTAATCCCATGGCGGTGCAGACTGGAACATTGCGTGTCAATACAGGGAGCACTAAAGAGAGCAAAGAGAAAGATAGAGGTGGATTCACACGAGGAGAATGTGTGGGTGAAAGGTCCGCCAATACAATTCTACATATCTGACTTCACCATGTACTGTGCTTTCCACGTCGGTGCTGCCAACTCCATTGTCTGTGAGGAGGACCACAACCACCCAAAGTGTGCAGGACCCTCAAATCTATTTCTTTCTCTCCCTATCTTTCTTTCTTTCTTTCTTTCTTTCTTTCTTTCTTTCTTTCTTTCTTTCTTTCTTTCTTTCTTTCTTTCTTTCTTTCTTCTCTCTCTCTCTCTCTCTCTCTCTCTCTCTCTCTCTCTCTCTCTCTTTCTTTCTTTCTTTCTTTCTTTCCATCCATGGCTCTTTCTTTCTTTCTTTCTTTCTTTCTTTCTTTCTTTCTTTCTTTCTTTCTTTCTTTCTTTCTTTCTTTCTTTCTTTCTTTCTTTCTTTCTTTCTTTCTTTCTTTCTTTCTTTCTTTCTCTCTCTCTCTCTCTCTCTCTCTTTCTTTCTTTCTTTCTTTCTTTCTTTCTTTCCATCCATGGCTCTTTCTTTCTTTCTTTCTTTCTTTCTTTCTTTCTTTCTTTCTTTCTTTCTTTCTTTCTTTCTTTCTTTCTTTCTTCTTTCTTTCTTTCTTTCTCTTTTTCTCTCCCTCTCTCCCCCTATCTTTCTACATACATCGCTCTCTTCCTAGCTCCTCTTTTTATCTCTCTCTTCCTCTACAGTTGCATCTCACAAAATTAGATATCATCAAAAAGTTAATTTATTTCAGTAATTAAATTACTTTTTTTCTTTCTTTCTTTCTTTCTTTCTTTCTTTCTTTCTTTCTTTCTTTCTTCTTCTTCTTTCTTTCTTTCTTTCTTTCTTTCTTTCTTTCTTCTTTCTCTTTCTTTCTTTCTTTCCTTTCCCGATCTTTCCACCTATCCTCATGGACCTCATTTTCTTCTTTCTTTCTTTCTTTCTTTCTTTCTTTCTTTCTTCTTTCTTTCTTTCTTTCTTTCTTTCTTTCTTTCTTTCTTTCTTTTCTTTCTTTCTTTCTTTCTTTCTTTCCTCTCTCTCTCCCCCTATCTTTCTACATACGTCACTCTCTTCCTAGCTCCCTCTTTTTATCTCTCTCTTCCTCTACAGGTGCATCTCATAAAATTAGAATATCATCAAAAAGTTAATTTGTTTCAGTAATTAAAATTCAAAAAGTGAAACTCGTATATTTTACACACAGAGTGATAGATTTCAAGCATTTCTTTCTTTTATTTTGATGATTATGGCTTACAGCTGGTGACACCCCTAAATTCAGTATCTCTGAAAATCAGAATATTACATAAGACCAATAAAAAAAGGATTTTAATACAGAAATGTTGGCTTAGTGAAAAGCCTGTCCATGTACAGTATAGGATGCACTCAATACTTGGTCGGGGCTCCTTTTGCATGAATTACTGTATCAATGCGGCGTGGCATGGAGGTGATCAGCCTGTGGCACTGCTGAGGTGTTATGGAAGTCCAGGTTTCTTTGATAGCGGCCTTCAGCTCATCTGCATTGTTGGGTCTGGTTCTCTATCGAGTTTAGGTCAGGCGAGTTTGCTGGCCAATCAAGCACAGTGATTCCAGTGGCTGTGCATGCATAAGGGCACACGGGCACCGCCCCCTCTATTCTGTCACCCCCTCTAGCACCAATAGATAGATTAATGCATTGCATGAATCTATCTATGGCCGCTGCTGCCACCCCCTATTCAGGCGCCCAGCCATAGGCTCTAATAGGTGTCAAAAAAGGTGACCTGCAAACGCCATGCTGGGCGCTCGCAGGTCACTCAGCTGTGTTAGAAAAGCGAATGAATATTCGCTTTCCTAACACTAAACCGCCTCTCCGCCAATCAGGTGCTCGGATCTGTTACCCATCACCTGATTGGCTGAAATGACAGGCGCTGTGATTGGACGCCTATCAGACGTCCAATCATAGCAGAGGATGAGAAGAGCGGACGGGAGAAGACATCGAGGAGCCGTCCCACAGTGACAGCATTTGATGGGGCACAGCGGCAGCATTTGATGGGGCACAGTGGCAGCAATTGATGGGGCACATTGGCTGCATTTGATGGTACAGTTGAGGCAATTGATGGGCACAATGGCTGCGTTTGATGGTACAGTGGCTGCGTTTGATGGTACAGTGGCTGCGTTTTGATGGCACAGTGGCTGTGTTTGATGGTACAGCTGAGTCAATTGATGGGCACAATGGCTGCGTTTGATGGTACAGTGGCTGCGTTTGATGGGCACAGTGGCGGCAATTTATGGGCACAGTGACTGCATTTTTTAGTTTGTTTGTGGCAGCATTTGATGGGCACAGTGGCAGAACGTGATATGGCACAGTGGCTGCGTTTGAGAGCACAGTGGCTGCGTTTAATGGCACAGTGATGGCACAGGGATGGCACAGTGGGAGCATTTGATATGGCACAGTGGCTGCATTTGATGGTACAGTTGCGGCAATTGATGGGCACAGTGGCTGCGTTTGATGGCACAGTGGCTGCGTTTGATGGTACAGTGGCTGTGTTTGATGGTACAGTGGCGGCAATTGATTGGGGGTTTTTTTCAGCATTTTCAGTTTGTTTGTGCCCCCCCAAACATTTTGAGCACCAGCCGTCACTGATTGATCCCATGATCATGTGACCAGGTATTGGTACTTTTGGCAGTGTGGGAGGTGCCAAGTCCTGCTGGAAAATGAAATCAGCATCTCCATAAAGCTGGTCAGCAGAGGGAAGCATGAAGTGCTCTAGAATTTCCTGGTAGAGGGCTGCTCTGACTTTGGACTTGATAAAACACAGGAGGACCAACACCAGCAGATGACACGGCTCCCCCAAATCATCACTGACTGTGGAAAATTCACACCGGACCTCATGCAACTTGGATTCTGTGCCTCTCCCACTCCTCCTCCAGACTCTGGGACCTTGATTTCCAAATGAAATGCAACATTTTCCACAGTCAGTGATGATTTGGGGAGCCGTGTCATCTGCTGGTGTTGGTCCTCCTGTGTTTTATCAGGTCCAAAGTCAGCGCAGATTTCTACCAGGAAATTCCAGAGCACTTCACGCTTCCCTCTGCTGACCAGCTTTATGGAGATGTTGAAGAGTGAAGCCTGGGGCTGCCTCCAAGCATGCCCCTGCCAGAAATAGAAAGAAACTGGACTATCTTGGTACCCAAGGATTGGACAAAAGTATCATAAAATATAACATTTGTTTATCAAAAAGTCATGATTAAAAGGGGGAAGAGCAAAAAACATTTGTAGAAAAAAGTATATACAATCAAAGGTTACAGCCGTGCATAATTCTTAAACGGATTCAGAGGATCGATGAACCCCAAAAATACAAGGGGTACCGGATGTAGTAAATCTTGACACGGTCCTCTACATGTTTCGCAGCATAAGTCGCTTCCTCAGGAGGAGACAATTATTGTTATCTACAAAGATAAGCATGATCTCATAATCAAACAGCTTTAACCTAGAATGTACAGAATGACAAGGAATAAAGAAAAAAAAAGGAAAACAATAGTAATATTTAGTAAGTAGTCTGTAGTTAGCATATAGTTAAATCCATACATTGCTTATCCGGGAGAGACCAGAGGATAATAGGACAGAGCAACAGAGGCACCCGAAGGTAGTCCCCCCCCCCCCCCTCGCCCACGGCGGACACAGGAGACAGTAAGGGACATTGGGTTCTACAATTTCAAAATGTATATGGAATCTAGGACGGAAAAGGACCTGGGGGTCCTAGTAGATGAGCTCAGCAATGGCATGCAATGCCAAGCTGCTGCTAACAAAGCAAACAGAATATTGGCATTAAAAAGGGGATCAACTCCAGAGATAAAACGATAATTCTCCCGCTCTACAAGACTCTGGTCCGGCCGCACCTGGAGTATGCTGTCCAGTTCTGGGCACCAGTCCTCAGGAAGGATGTACTGGAAATGGAACGAGTACAAAGAAGGGCAACAAAGCTAATAAAGGGTCTGGAGGATATTAGTTATGAGGAAAGGTTGCGAGCACTGAACTTATTCTCTCTGGAGAAGAGACGCTTGAGAGGGGATATGATTTCAATGTACAAATACCGTACTGGTGACCCCACAATAGGGAGAAAACTTTTTTGTGGAAGGGATTTTAACAAGACTCATGGCCACTCATTAAAATTAGAAGAAAAGAGGTTTAACCTTAAACTACGTAGAGGGTTCTTTACTGTAAGAGCGGCAAGGATAGAGCTGCACAATTAATCGTTAAAAAATCGTGATCTCGATTCAACCCCCCTGACGATCTCCAATGCAGAGTTTGATGATTCTTTCATATAAACAAGTGAAGAGACTTTATCTGCTTTCTCAGCTGTCAAAAGAAAATATCTGGGCAGCCCAAGTTAACAGGAAACATTGTAGCGAATGCTTCCTTCTTAGATCAAAAGGATAAACTTCTGTGTGTGTAAAGAAAAAACTTGGGCAGTCTGCCAAGTTTTTAACAACCTGAAACTTTGTAACTAACTTCCTTCTTAGATCAAACTTCTGTGTGTAAATGCAGGAAGTTTAACCACTTAAAGTCCAAATCTTTTTCTGACACTTGTTTCTTAAAGTGGAGGGTCACCCTGAAAAAAAAAAAATTCACCAAAAATCCTAAAAAAAAAACATTTGAAAAAAAAAATTAAACTTACTTGAACCCTTGTTGCTAGACAGTTTTCCTAATCTGCCTCTTCCTCTTCCGCGGCGTGTCCTGTTCCTCGATCGTGTGCGCACAATTCCGACGCACAAAAGTTCCACGCATGCTCGGAATCAAGCAGAAGGAGCCGCATTGGCTCATTTTTCTCGGCTCGTCGTAGGTGCTGTACATCACCGAGTTCTTGGTGTTCGGAATTTCCGACAAGATTTGTGTGACCGTGTGTAGGCAAGACAAGTTTGAGCCAACATCCGTCGGAAAAAAAATCCATGGATTTTGTTGTCGGAATGTGCGATCGTGTGTACGGGGCATTACAGTGCAAGCATGCACACAGGAGGGTAGAACACAGAAGTGACCTCACTGGCAGTGGCGTCGCTAGGGGGTGGCTTTTGGGGCTATAGCCCTGAATCTCGGCCCCATAGCCCCGAGTCTCTGCAGGGGTCCCCAAGGGGAGGGGAGGCTCTCTGGGGATCCTGATGTGAGTGGGGGGCTCTCTGGGGACCCTGATTTAAGGGGGAGGCTCTCTGGGGACCCTGATTTAAGGGGGAGGCTCTCTGGGGACCCTGATTTAAGGGGGAGGCTCTCTGGGAACCCTGATGCAATAGGGAGGCTCTCTGGGAACCCTGATTTAAGGGAGGGGCTCTCTGGGGACAATGATTTAAGTCGGAGGCTCTCTGGGGACCCTGATTTAAGTTGGAGGCTCTCTGGGGACCCTGATTTAAGGGAGGGGCTCTCTGGGGACCCTGATTTAAGTCAGAGGCTCTCTGGGGACCCTGATTTAAGGGGGAGGCTCTCTGGGAACCCTGATGCAATGGGGAGGCTCTCTGGAAACCCTTATGCAAAGGGGGCTTTCTGGGGACCCTGATTTAAGGGAGGGGCTCTCTGGGGACCCTGATTTAAGTCAGAGGCTCTCTGGGGACCCTGATTTAAGGGGGAGGCACTCTGGGAACCCTGATGCAATGGGGACGCTCTCTGGGAACCATGATACAAAGGGGGCTCTCTGGGGACCCTGATTTAAGGGAGGGGCTCTCTGGGGACCCTGATGTAAGTCGGAGGCTCTCTGGGGACCCTGATTTAAGGGGGAGGCTCTCTGGGAACCTTAATGCAAGGGGGAGGCTCTCTGGGAACCCTGATGCAAGGGGGAGGCTCTCTGGGGATCCTAATGTAGGGTGGGCTCTCTGGGGACCCTGATGTAACGGGGGGGCTTTCTGGGGATATATACACACACACGTATATTATATACACGTGTATGACCGCCCAAGCATATGACTTTCTTTACTACGTTGCTATGGGCTCTAGCCTCAGATCTTTTGTAGAACTAGCAATGCCCCTGCTCACTGGAGTGATGCTGTTTCTTCATTATCAAACCAAAAGGCTGGGTGGGGGGGGAGTGTCCTGGACCAAGTTGGGTTCAGCTGCAGTGGAGCTCCAGGACCTAGCTGTGTTGTCTGGCAGAGGTGCCTGGATCACAATCCCGACAAACACGGCATGTAAAGCAGAGCATTTCACCTTTGCATTCAGCTACTTTCCTGCCCCTTTATTGGGTTCAGGATTATTAGGCAATGCAAAGCGCAGAAGCCTATGACAACCGACCAGGTTTTCTTTGGCTCCCTCAAACATTCGTCCTTTCCTCCCAGTACGGGTTCACCTTCCGTCCTTGACGCCGTCAGGGGCAGGTTTCCTAAAGCTGACAGAACCAGTATTTCCACAGCGCATATAATAATATTGATGCTTAAACAGATCTCAGTTACTTAATGTCCTCTTTAGCTGCTCTCATTACTCCCAAATGAACCACATGACATTCACATGACAGTCTGCGGCGTCAGCGGCAGCAATGTTCCTTCATACCACGAGAAGCACCGAAGCCGATCCATCATAAGAAGAGGATCAGATCAAACCAGAAACATCGCACACGTCAGTTTAACTTGTATAATTTTTTAAACTGCTGTTGCTGAGTAAGTATCAGTGGAAAATTAGCATTTAAAAGCCCTGGATATTGTAAAAAGAGCCTTGAAAAAGTATTCACACCCCTCGAAATTTTCCACATTTTGTCACGGTACAACCATAAACGGTGGGATTTTATGTGATAGACCAACACAAAGTGGCACATAATTGTGAAGTGGAAGGAAAATGATAAATGGTTTTCAACACAGGGTCGGTGCTAGACTATTTTGCACCCTAGGAAAGACCAGCTATTTTGGGGCCCCTTACACAGCTTTAGGCCTGCCCCCCCCCCCCGGGCCTGACCCCCTTATATTAGAGTTTACCCCTTTCATTAGGGTTCAAAAAGTTGCACCCACCACTTACATCAGGGTCCCAAGAGTCCCCTCTCCTTAAATCAGGGTCCTCGGAGTCCCCCCCCCCTTACATCAGGGTTCCCAGAGTTCACCCTTACAACAGAGACCCCACTTTCACTAGGATCCCCAAAGTCTTCCCTTACATTACAATCCAAAAGGCCCCCCTTATATTAGGTTTCCCAGAGTCCCCCTGACCCTGGCTGCGCCCTAGGCAGCAGTGCGCCCTAGGCGGCTGCCTAGTTTGCCTAGTGGTAGCACCGGCCTTGCAAGTATCCCAACCACTGAATGCCACCCATTAAATAAATGGGGCCACACCACACCCGCGTTCATTGCATGTGGTGCAGGCAGTGGGGAGGTGAGATATCACCTCTTAGCTGCCTTTCAAACATGTACTAAAAGGTGATTGACAGCAGATCACTCTTCAGAAGGCAATGCTTGTGTAAACAAGCCCTAATGGGTTTAAGGACTGCCACTCATCTATAAAGCGATCCATGCTTGGATCACTTTTCAGAGGTATTTGACAAGTGGGGAGGAGGCATTATATTGCCTCCTCATCTCCTGCACTAGCGCGCAGGAACCACATGCTTTGCACGCAGTTGCGGGATGCTTGCAGAGTGGCCCCCGTTCACATGCACGGGTCGTGATTGGTGGGCGGTAGCGCCTACTGAAAGGGTGAGGGGGCGCTTTTAACCCTTTTTTCGGCTTTTAGCGAGGGTTAAAAGTGCCCCGCTAGCGGGCAAAAAAGCGCAGCAAAAACGGCGGTAAAGCGCCGGTAAAAATAGCGGCGCTTTACCGCCAACGCCCAGCTCTGCCCAGTGTGAAAGTAGTCTTATTTTCAGCTGATTCCAATGAGATTTGGACATGACAGTCACAAGACTAAAGATCATAATCCTTGTGGGAAACATTTGTCCAAGTTTTTAAGATATTAAAATGTCTTACCCAATCCTGTGAATTTAGAGACCCATCTCTAAATCTAGATCTATGAGTACGCTGGGCCTTTCACGATGCGGGCAAAGGGGACATGGTGGTGCCTGATCATCCCTGACTGGCCTCCGCTTGAACACCGCACTGACTGCTTTATGAATTGTGGTCAATAGACTTATTTAATCCACTACACTTGTGTATACGTATGCATTTCATTTGCAATCGGACACCTTCAGGACCTGTCCCCTGAGGACGTCCTACTGCAGACGAAACACACAGGGCGGGGCTTGTGACGTCATCATGCCAGTGTACAACGGTGGAGTGTTTCATGCTTTTTTTTATGCTGAGATGTTTGTAATAACCTTTCTGTTCCTAATAAATGAGGAGTTTTAGAGATATTTCTCTACGGCGGTCTGTTCTATTCCTTCCCGATATCTCTGAGGAGAGTGGCGCAGTTTATTTGATTGTGACGTATGTGGAGCTGTGCAGAGGATCTGGAGGCATCCAGCTCATTTGTGAAATTGCACGTTTGATCTCTTAGTAATATGGAGGTCAAATTTCTCTGGTAAACAGTTGGCACAGTTGGTGGTCTGGTGTCCCGGGAGCACCGCGCGTTGATTTGTATACTTATACTTACGTACACACAATCAGAAAACTGGACTAAAAACACAGCGTTCTAAGCGATCGTATGATAATCTGATGGTTAATCTGATGGTTAGTACACAGCTTTTGACAGCCAATCTCCACAGTCCATCCGATATTATCCGAAGGGACAAGCATGAACATTTTTCTCGTACGATAATACCTACGGGTTTCGTCCGAAAATACAATACATGACATAAATCCTGAATTTTTATTCTGTCATACGAGAATTTTCGTAACCTTAGAAACCTCTTCATTTTCGATATGTAGACTAGCATGTAAAAAAACAAAAAAACAGATGTTCATTCGTCCAATTCGTCATCGCGTGTATGAGGCATTAGAGGTTGGATGGCCTCTGGGCCCTGATTGGACGCTGGGAATGGACTATATATATACACAATATTATTACCTTCTTTATTGGTGGACTATAGATACACATTTTTGTATATACTTTTCATTATATTATGATACATTATTTAAAATAATTGATCATTTCCAAAGAGTTTGCGCACCTTTTTGCGTATAACTGGTAGAAATATCGCAGGGATTATAAATATTTATACAGTGCCTTGAAAAAGTATTCATACCCCTTGAGATTTTTCCACGTTTTGTCATGTTACAACTAAAAACGTAAATGTATTTTATTGGGATTTTATGGGATAGACCAACACAAAGTGGCACCTAATTGTGAAGTGGAAGAAACATGATAAATGGTTTAAAACATTTTTTTACCAACAAATATGTGAAAAGTGTGGGGGGCATTTGTATGGCGCCCCCTTTACTCTGATACCCCTAACTAAAATCTAGTGGAACCAATTGCCTTCAGAAGTCACCTAATTAGTAAATAGAGTCCACCTGTGTGTAATTTAATCTCAGCATAAATACAGCTGTTCTGTGAAGCCCTCATAGGTTTGTTAGAGAACCTTAGTGAACAAACAGCATCATGAAGGCCAAGGAACACACCAGACAGGTCAGGGATAAAGTTGTGGAAAAATATAAAGCAGGGTTAGGTTATAAAAAAAAATCTCCCAAGCTTCGAACATCTCACGGAGCTCTGTTCAATCCATCATCGGAAAATGGAAAGAGTATGGCACAACTGCAAACCTACCAAGACATGGCCGTCCACCTAAACTGACCGGCCGGGCAAGGAGAGCATTCATCAGAGAAGAGCCAAGAGGTCCATGGTAACTCTGGAGGAGCTGCAGAGATCCACAGCTCAGGTGGGAGAACTGGAGAGGATCTGCAAGGAGGAATGGCAGAGGATCCCCAAATCTAGGTGTGAAAAACTCGTTGCATCTTTCCCAAAAAGACTCATCAAAAAGGGGCTTCTACTAAATACTGAGCAAAGGGTCTGAATACTTAGGACCATGTGATATTTCAGGTTTTCTTTTTTAACCACTTGCCGACCGCCTCACGCCTATATACGTGAGCAGAGCGGCACGGGCAGGCAAAATCACGTACCTAGTACGTGATTGCCTTCCCGCGGGTGGGGGGTCCGATCGGACCCCCCCCCGGTGCCAGCTGCGGTCGGCATTTGGTTGGGAGCGATGACAGACGAGGGGGAGACCATCCGATCGTGGCCCCCCCCTCGCGATCGCTCCCAGCCACTGACAAACATCCCCTGCCTCTGTATAGTACACAGAGGCAGAGGATGTGATGTCATCTCTCCTCGGCTGTCAGTTTCCGTTCCAGCGCCGAGGAGAGATGACATGTAAGTAAGTGCACAACACAAACACACACAGTAGAACATGCCAGGCATACAATACACCCCCGATCCCCCCCCGATCGCCCCCCGATCCCCCCCCAATCACCCCCCCCCCCCTGTCACAAACTGACACCAAGCAGGTTTTTTTTTTTTTTTTTTTTTTTTTTCCTGATTACTGCATAGTGTCAGTTTGTGACAGTTAGCAGTGTTAGGACAGTTACTGTAACCCCCCTGTAGGTCTAGGGTACCCCCCTTACCCCCCCTAATAAAGTTTTAACCCCTTGATCACCCCCCCTCACCAGTGTCGCTAAGCAATCATTTTTCTGATCGCTGTATTAGTGTCGCTGGTGACGGTAGTTAGGGACGTAAATATTTAGGTTCGCCGTCAGTGTTTTATAGCGACAGGGACCCCCATATACTATCTAATAAATGTTTTAACCCCTTGATTGCCCCCTAGTTAACCCTTTCACCACTGATCACCGTATAACCGTTACGGGTGACGCTGGTTAGTTCGTTTATTTTTTATAGTGTCAGGGCACCCGCCGTTTATTACCGAATAAAGGTTTAGCCCCCTAATCGCCCGGCGGTGATATGCGTCGCCCCAGGCAGCGTCAGATTAGCGCCAGTACCCCCCCTAATAAAGTTTTAACCCCTTGATCACCCCCTGTCGCCAGTGTCGCTAAGCGATCATTTTTCTGATCGCTGTATTAGTGTCGCTGGTGACGGTAGTTAGGGACGTAAATATTTAGGTTCGCCGTCAGTGTTTTATAGCGACAGGGACCCCCATATACTATCTAATAAATGTTTTAACCCCTTGATTGCCCCCTAGTTAACCCTTTCACCACTGATCACCGTATAACCGTTACGGGTGACGCTGGTTAGTTCGTTTATTTTTTATAGTGTCAGGGCACCCGCCGTTTATTACCGAATAAAGGTTTAGCCCCCTAATCGCCCGGCGGTGATATGCGTCGCCCCAGGCAGCGTCAGATTAGCGCCAGTACCCCCCCTAATAAAGTTTTAACCCCTTGATCACCCCCTGTCGCCAGTGTCGCTAAGCGATCATTTTTCTGATCGCTGTATTAGTGTCACTGGTGACGCTAGTTAGGGACGTAAATATTTAGGTTCGCCGTCAGTGTTTTATAGCGACAGGGACCCCCATATACTATCTAATAAATGTTTTAACCCCTTGATTGCCCCCTAGTTAACCCTTTCACCACTGATCACCGTATAACTGTTACGGGTGACGCTGGTTAGTTAGTTTATTTTTTATAGTGTCAGGGCACCCGCCGTTTATTACCGAATAAAGGTTTAGCCCCCTGATCGCCCGGCGGTGATATGCGTTGCCCCAGGCAGCGTCAGATTAGCGCCAGTACCGCGAACACCCACGCACGCACCGTACACGCACCATACACCTCCCTTAGTGGTATAGTATCTGATCGGATCAATATCTGATCCGATCAGATCTATACTAGCGTCCCCAGCAGTTTAGGGTTCCCAAAAATGCAGTGTTAGCGGGATCAGCCCACATACCTGCTAGCACCTGCGTTTTGCCCCTCCGCCCGGCCCAGCCCAGCCCACCCAAGTGCAGTATCGATCGATCACTGTCACTTACAAAACACTAAACGCATAACTGCAGCGTTCGCAGAGTCAGGCCTGATCCCTGCGATCGCTAACAGTTTTTTTGGTAGCATTTTGGTGAACTGGCAAGCACCAGCCCCAGGCAGCGTCAGATTAGCGCCAGTACCGCTAACACCCACGCACGCAGCATACGCCTCCCTTAGTGGTATAGTATCTGAACAGATCAATATCTGATCTGATCAGATCTATACTAGCGTCCCCAGCAGTTTAGGGTTCCCAAAAACGCAGTGTTAGCGGGATCAGCCCAGATACCTGCTAGCACCTGCGTTTTGCCCCTCCGCCCGGCCCGGCCCAGCCCACCCAAGTGCAGTATCGATCGATGACTGACACTTACAAAACTCTAAACGCATAACTGCAGCGTTCGCAGAGTCAGGCCTGATCCCTGGTATCGCTAACAGTTTTTTTTGTAGCGTTTTGGTGAACTGGCAAGCGCCAGCGGCCTAGTACACCCCGGTCGTAGTCAAACCAGCACTGCAGTAACACTTGGTGACGTGGCGAGTCCCATAAGTGCAGTTCAAGCTGGTGAGGTGGCAAGCACAGGTAGTGTCCCGCTGCCACCAAAAAGACAAACACAGGCCCGTCATGCCCATAGTGCCCTTCCTGCTGCATTCGCCAATCCTAATTGGGAACCCACCGCTTCTGCAGCGCCCGTACTTCCCCCATTCACATCCCCAACCAAATGCAGTCGGCTGCATGAGAGGCATTTTCTTTATGTCCTCCCGAGTACCCCTACCCAGCGAACCCCCCAAAAAATATGTTGTGTCTGCAGCAAGCGCGGATATAGCCGTGACACCCGCTATTATTGTCCCTCCTGTCCTGACAATCCTGGTCTTTGCATTGGTGAATGTTTTGAACGCTACCATTCACTAGTTGAGTATTAGTGTAGGGTACAGCATTGCACAGACTAGGCACACTTTCACAGGGTCTCCCGAGATGCCATCGCATTTTGAGAGACCCGAACCTGGAACCGGTTACAGTTATTATAGTTAGTTACAAAAAAAAGTGTAAAAAAAAAAAAACACAAACAAAAATATAAAATAAAAATAGTTGTCGTTTTATTGTTCTCTCTCTCTCTGTTCTCTCTCTATTGTTCTGCTCTTTTTTACTGTATTCTATTCTGCAATGTTTTATTGTTATTATGTTTTATCATGTTTGCTTTTCAGGTATGCAATTTTTTATACCTTACCGTTTACTGTGCTTTATTGTTAACCATTTTTTTGTCTTCAGGTATGCCATTCACGACTTTGAGTGGTTATACCAGAATGATGCCTGCAGGTTTAGGTATCATCTTGGTATCATTCTTTTCAGCCAGCGGTCGGCTTTCATGTAAAAGCAATCCTAGTGGCTAATTAGCCTCTAGACTGCTTTTACAAGCAGTGGGAGGGAATGCCCCCCCCCCCCAACATCTTCCGTGTTTTTCTCTGGCTCTCCTGTCTCAACAGGGAACCTGAAAATGCAGCCGGTGATTCAGCCAGCTGACCATAGAGCTGATCAGAGACCAGAGTGGCTCCAAACATCTCTATGACCTAAGAAACCGGAAGCTACGAGCATTTTATGACGTAGATTTCGCCGGATGTAAACAGCGCCATTGGGAAATTGGGAAAGCATTTTATCACACCGATCTTGGTGTGATCAGATGCTTTGAGGGCAGAGGAGAAATCTAGGGTCTAATAGACCCCAATTTTTGCAAAAAAGAGTACCTGTCACTACCTATTGCTATCATAGGGGATATTTACATTCCCTGAGATAACAATAAAAATGATTTAAAAAAAAAAAAAAATGAAAGGAACAGTTTAAAAATAAGATAAAAAAATAATAATAATAAAGAAAAAAAAAAAAAAAGCACCCCTGTCCCCCCTGCTCTCGCGCTAAGGTGAACGCAAGCGTTGGTCTGGCGTCAAATGTAAACAGCAATTGCACCATGCATGTGAGGTATCGCCGCGAAGGTCAGATCGAGGGCAGTAATTTTAGCAGTAGACCTCCTCTGTAAATCTAAAGTGGTAACCTGTAAAGGCTTTTAAAGGCTTTTAAAAATGTATTTAGTTTGTCGCCACTGCACGTTTGTGCGCAATTTTAAAGCATGTCATGTTTGGTATCTATGTACTCGGCCTAAGATCATCTTTTTTATCTCATCAAACATTTGGGCAATATAGTGTGTTTTAGTGCATTAAAATGTAAAAAAGTGTGTTTTTTCCCCAAAAAATGCGTTTGAAAAATCGCTGCGCAAATACTGTGTGAAAAAAAAAAATGAAACACCCACCATTTTAATCTGTAGGGCATTTGCTTTAAAAAAAATATATAATGTTTGGGGGTTCAAAGTAATTTTCTTGCAAAAAAAAATTATTTTTTTATGTAAACAATAAGTGTCAGAAAGGGCTTTGTCTTCAAGTGGTTAGAAGAGTGGGTGATGTGTGACATAAGCTTCTAGATGTTGTGCATAAAATGCCAGGACAGTTCAAACCCCCCCCCAAATGACCCCATTTTGGAAAGTAGACACCCCAAGCTATTTGCTGAGAGTCATGTTGAGTCCATGGAATAATTTATATTGTGACACAAGTTGCGGGAAAGAGACAATTTTTTATTTTTTTTATTTTTTTTTGCGCAAAGTTGTCACTAAATGATATATTGCTCAAACATGCCATGGGAATATGTGAAATTACACCCCAAAATACATTCTGCTGCTTCTCCTGAGTACGGGGATACCACATGTGTGAGACTTTTTGGGAGCCTAGCCGCGTACGGGACCCCGAAAACCAAGCACCGCCTTCAGGCTTTCTAAGGCCGTAAATTTTTGATTTCACTCTTCACCGCCTATCACAGTTTCGGGGGCCATGGAATGCCCAGGTGGCAAAAAAAAACCCCAAATGACCCCATTTTGGAAAGTAGACACCCCAAGCTATTTGATGAGAGGTATAGTGAGTATTTTGCAGACCTCACTTTTTGTCACAAAGTTTTGAAAATTGAAAAAAGAAAAAAAAAATTTTTTTTTCTCGTCTTTCTTTATTTTCAAAAACAAATGAGAGCTGCAAAATACTCACCATGCCTCTCAGCAAATAGCTTGGGGTGTCTACTTTCCAAAATGGGGTCATTTGGGGGGGGTTTGTGCCACCTGGGCATTCCATGGCCTCCGAAACTGTGATAGGCAGTGAGGAGTAAAATCAAAAATGTACGCCCTTAGAAATCCTGAAGGCGGTGCTTGGTTTTCGGGGTCCCGTACGCGGCTAGGCTCCCAAAAAGTCCCACACATAGGGTATCCCCGTACTCAGGAGAAGCAGCTAAATGTATTTTGGGGTGCAATTCCACATATGCCCATGGCCTGTGTGAGCAATATATCATTTAGTGACAACTTTGTGCAAAAAAAAAAAAAAAAAAAAAAAAATTGTCACTTTCCCGCAACTTGTGTCAAAATATAAAACATTCCATGGACTCAATATGCCTCAAAGCAAATAGCTTGGGGTGTCTACTTTCCAAAATGGGGTCATTTGGGGGGGGTTTATGTCATCTGGGCATTTTATGGCCTTCAAAACCGTGATAGGTAGTGAGGAGTAAAATCAAAAATGTACGCCCTTAGAAATCCTGAAGGCGGTGCTTGGTTTTCGGGGCCCCGTACGCGGCTAGGCTCCCAAAAAGTCCCACACATGTGGTATCCCCGTACTCAGGAGAAGCAGCTAAATGTATTTTGGGGTGCAATTCCACATATGCCCATGGCCTGTGTGAGCAATATATCATTTAGTGACAACTTTTTGTAATTTTTTTTTTTTTTTTTTTTTTTTGTCATTATTCAATCACTTGGGACAAAAAAAATGAATATTCAATGGGCTCAACATGCCTCTCAGCAAATTCCTTGGGGTGTCTACTTTCCAAAATGGGGTCATTTGTGGGGGTTTTGTACTGCCCTGCCATTTTAGCACCTCAAGAATCGACATAGGCAGTCATAAATTAAAGGCTGTGTAAATTCCAGAAAATGTACCCTAGTTTGTAGACGCTATAACTTTTGCGCAAACCAATAAATATACACTTATTGACATTTTTTTTACCAAAGACATGTGGCCGAATACATTTTGGCCTAAATGTATGACTAAAATTGAGTTTATTGGATTTTTTTTAGAACAAAAAGTAGAAAATATCATTTTTTTTCAAAATTTTCGGTCTTTTTCCGTGTATAGCGCAAAAAATAAAAACGGCAGAGGTGATCAAATACCATCAAAAGAAAGCTCTATTTGTGGGAAGAAAAGGACGCAAATTTCGTTTGGGTACAGCATTGCATGACCGCGCAATTAGCAGTTAAAGCGACGCAGTGCCGAATTGTAAAAAGTGCTCTGGTCAGGAAGGGGGTAAATCCTTCCGGGGCTGAAGTGGTTAATAAATCTGCAAAAATGTCAACAATTCTGTGTTTTTCTGTCAATATGGGGTGCTGTGTGTACAATATGGGGTGCTGTGTGTACAATATGGGGTGCTGTGTGTACAATATGGGGTGCCGTGTGTACAATATGGGGTGCTGTGTGTACAATATGGGGTGCTGTGTGTACAATATGGGGGGCTGTGTGTACAATATGTGGTGCTGTGTGTACAATATGAGGTGCTGTGTGTACAATATGAGGTGCTGTATGTACAATATGGGGGGCTATGTGTACAATATGGGGTGCTGTGTGTACAATATGGGGGGCTGTGTTTACAATATGAGATGCTGTGTTTACAATATGAGGTGCTGTGTGTACAATATGAGGTGCTGTATGTACAATATGGGGGGCTATGTGTACAATATGGGGTGCTGTGTGTACAATATGGGGTGCTGTGTGTACAATATGGGGTGCTGTGTGTACAATATGGGGTGCTGTGTGTACAATATGGGGTGCTGTGTGTACATTAATGAGGAAAAAAAATGAACTTAAATGATTTTAGCAAATGGCTGCAATATAACAAAGAATGAAACATTGAAGGGGGTCTGAATACTTTCCGTCCCCACTGTATATATAGATATAGATATATATCTATATATACAGTATATATATATTTTTTCTTTATTTACCTAAACTTTATTTATATCACCAGAGGTCTAACAATGTATTCCTAGCCCTCCACTGCAGCTAATGAGGCACAGATCATGCGTGGTTAGCTGCTTCCCCAGCTATAGTAGTGAAGGAAGGACAGCTTTGAACCCGGACGTGACAAAATCCTGGTTGCTTCCAGGTTCATTCATGCCGCTGGACTTCCTAAAGCCATTTACTGTGGTCCAGAGCTCCCCGGAGGTACAAGAGAGCCTGGGAACCTCAGCAGGTGCCAATGGTGAGGGGGGGGGTGGGGCACATTATCATGGTTTATTCACACCAGCCGTTGCATTACAACACAGCAGGAAGTGTGCCGGTGCACCAATCACGGAGCATTGCACTTTTCCCCTTTTTTTCTTTTTAAAACAAACTTTATTGAAATTTTACACAGTGACATTTTGTTAAGTTCTATTGGCCGCCGTGCGGTGCGAGGCGGTGAATTGCTTCGCAACTGTGCTGCGCTGAAAGAAAGTAGCGCCTGCTGTACTTTTTTTTAATTTTATTTAGCGCAGCGCGGCGGTGCGAACCCGCCACGCGGGAGACAAAGCCCTGTCTTGTGGTGGGACTCTGCTGGAAGAGCCGCCCCCCAACGCAATCCCACCACGCCTGGTATGTACTGTGATGCCGCGTACACACGATCGGAATTCTCACCGGAAAAAAGATACGACGGCTTTTCCGACGGGAATCCGCTCAAGCCTGCCTTGCATACACAGGTGTCGCGCAAAAGTTCGCTGAACTTCCGACCGCCGAGAACGCGGGGACGTACAACACCACGACGAGCCGAGAAAATGAAGTTCGATGCTTCCGAGCATGCGTCGAATCGTTTCCGAGCATGCGTGTTTTTTTGCGCGTCGGAATTGAATACAGACGATCGCATTTTCGGATAGGAACTTTTTCCGACCGAAAAATTAAGAACCTGCTCTCAAAAAAATTCGGCCAGCAAAAGTCCGATGGAACGTACACACGGTCGCATTTTCTGATGTAAACCTTTCATCTGTCTTTTGCTGTCCGAATTTCCGCGGCATTAGTGGTTTGGGGCGGCTCTACATCCTGGCGCACTTTTACATTGCAATTGTGAGTCGGCGGAAAGATTCATCACTACCACAGCAGCAGCTGCGACTACCAGGACGTTTATAAACGTATCTTGGCAGACGAGGGGTTTGACCCTCATCTTGTTCACAATGCGTTAGATAAAGTGGTTGAAACGCGTCATCCAGAAGAGCGTTTTTTTTTTTTTTTTTTTTTTTTTATACCTGCTTTGCATTGTTGCAAAACGGATTACAAGAAAGGATTTCGTTTTCTATCCCAGTTGTGCTGATCGACTTGCGGCTTCAAACAGCGCGGAATGCGTCGGGGGGCGATGATGGCGGCCACAGAAAATGGAATTGCGGCTTTGAAACCCTCGGAGTGTCCGCGGTAATCCACTGAAACCCACTTCATTCCAGAAAGCTGCTTATCCGGCCCCTCTAATCCCGGGATTACAGCGCAATGAGGCACCCGTTGTGTGCCGGGGGCCGCGAGCGGCCGGAGTGGCGGGAATCCCCTCCCGGAGGGGGGGGGGAGGGTTAAGTCCACCGACAGATTCTAGGAACACCGGAACAGAGGGGACATTGTTCTATAGTGTGACCCCCCCCCCCCCCTCCAGGTCAGCTATATGCACCGCCAGGATTACAGCAAACTGCAGCTGAGATCTTTAAAGAGAACTGATCATTAAAATCCACAAATCCTTCCAGCGTGAAATCATTTTATAGAAACTCTGCCATAAAAAAAAAAAACTGATGCCAAGCTCCCTCGTGTGACCCAAATCTTCAGCAAAGGTCACCTGGTAGCCGGATAGCAGGAGCCTCGTGAGTGTTTCACATGATTAGAGACCGGAGAGTGTCTACGGTTCCCTGGCTGGAGGACGTCCAGCATCATCTAGCCCTTTTCTCCACCAGCCTGGCCCCTCCCCTTTCATTTAATAGGATTTCAGTTCTATCAGCCATGGAGGTTGGGCATCACATCTGGGCATCTTTTGCAACTACAGCCTGCCTAGGAACGGCCCACTCCTTCAGATGGACACCCTCCCATCAGGGCAGTTTGATATTTGCATAACTCCTCCCAAGAGCCAGCCCACTCATGACTGAGGCTCAGCATCACATATGGGCATCGCCCATGCAAATACAGTCTGCCAAGGAACGCCCACGCCTTCAGATGGACACCCGCCCATCAAGGCATTTTTGATATTTGCAATGCAGGCAGGTGATGGCTTGGGGGGGGGGAGGAACTGCTCAGCCGTGATGCAAGCAGTGGGAGGGGTTATGCACATATCAAAATGCCCTGGTGCGAGGGCGTCAGTCTGGAGGAGTGGGCGTTCCTAGACAAGGCTGTATTTGCATAGGTAACGCCCACATGTGATGCTGAGACTCCATGATTGAAATAATTCCAATAAATGAAAGGGGGGGGGGCCGGGGACTTGGGGAGGAAAGGGTTAGATGATTCCGGACATCTTCCGGCCAGGAAATGGGGGTGGGGCTCTCTATTTGACTTGCTGCAGCTTCTAATGCACATGGTGAGAAGCTCACAGTGTGCGGTGAAATCAGAGGAAGCCGTTTCAGTCCAGGAGAGGAGCCGCTACAACTGTGCAAGACTGAAGGGGAGGCCGGAGGTCAGCTTTGGTATAATATATTATATTTTGTTGTATATTCTCAACACTAGGTACTTAAAATGTTATTCTACATTATAGAGAAGAAGTTTTTCCCTTTCGAATGGTCCCCCATGCAACTGAAATCTACTCCAAGCCACACAGAGCTGAGAGAGGTAATTGGAGGGGGAGGGGTGATTTATTCATATGACTCGTTCAGATGTGTATGTAAACTGATCTTCAACTATTGAGCTCTGTAAACAAAGAGATTTATAAGCTAAGCAGTTGTAAATAGCCTGGTACACATGTGTAAAGCAGCCTCAAGTTGCACCTCCTGGCTGCAAAATGTAAATTGTGGTGCAATATATCAGCACTACACAAATCCTGGATAAAGGTCATGGGCTATGTTGGTGCTCTCACCTCTCTGCAACCTTTTCCTACTGACCTTGTACCACCCTCCCCCCCCCCCCCCAGCTAACCTGCCCGGCTCTTACCCCATCCCATGCTGACTGTGTTAGGCGTTGGCGGTGGTCCCCGAGGTCACAATGATTAGAACTTCAAACACTTTCAGATAATCTCCTTATTGTATCTCAGGCTGCGGATTTCAGATGGTAAAATACCAAAAGGTTTTCACGTTCGCGGCACCCATACATGGAGCTCGATTGTTTAGAGAAGGGGTCTCCAAACTGCTCAGCACCAGGGGGGGGCCCCATTATAGGATTTTTTTTGAATATTTGTATAAATCAATGAATAATGAATGAAAGTGTTTTGCTAGGATCTTATTCCTAAATCACTGTGATCTGAAAAGAAGAAAGAACTTCAGTAAAAGCAAAGTCCCCCATTACATCATAGTCCCCATCAGAATCCCACTCTACATCATAGTCCCCATCAGAGTCCCCCCCTACATCATAGTCCCCATCAGAATCCCCCATTACATCATAGTCCCCATCAGAATCCCCCATTACATCATAGTCCTCATCAGAGTGCCCCCTTACATCGGTGTCCTCATCAGAGTGCCCCCTTACATCGGTGTCCTCATCAGAGTGCCCCCTTTCATCGGTGTCCTTATCAGAGTGTCCCCTTACATCGGTGTCCTCATCAGAGTGCCCCCTTACATCGGTGTCCTCATCAGAGTGCCCCCTTACATCGGTGTCCTTATCAGAGTGCCCCCTTACATCGGTGTCCTCATCAGAGTGCCCCCTTACATCGGTGTCCTCATCAGAGTGCCCCCTTACATCGGTGTCCTCATCAGAGTGCCCCCTTACATCGGTGTCCTCATCAGAGTGCCCCCTTACATCGGTGTCCTCATCAGAGTGCCCCCTTACATCGGTGTCCTCATCAGAGTGCCCCCTTACATCGGTGTCCTCATCAGAGTGCCCCCTTACATCGGTGTCCTCATCAGAGTGCCCCCTTACATCGGTGTCCTCATCAGAGTGCCCCCTTACATCGGTGTCCTCATCAGAGTGCCCCCTTACATCGGTGTCCTCATCAGAGTGCCCCCTTACATCGGTATCCTCTTTAGAGTGCCCCCTTACATCGGTATCCTCTTTAGAGTGCCCCCTTACATCGGTATCCTCATCAGAGTGCCCCCTTACATCGGTATCCTCATCAGAGTGCCCCCTTACATCGGTATCCTCATCAGAGTGCCCCCTTACATCGGTATCCTCATCAGAGTGCCCCCTTACATCGGTATCCTCATCAGAGTGCCCCCTTACATCGGTATCCCCATCAGAGTGCCCCCTTACATTGGTATCCTCATTAGAGTGCCCCTTTAAAATTTATGTTCCCTTCAGAGGCCCCCCTGACCCCTGTGTGCTGTTAACACCTAAACCCGGCACTGGCCACAGTATGTTATATATTCCTGACCCCAGCAGTGTGCGCATTTTGTTATCTTGAGCCCTATGTACTCCTAACTCATGCACTCTGTGCGTTATGTACTCCTGACCCTTGCACTCTGTGCGTTAGACACGGCTGACCCTTACACTCTGTGTGTTATACACTCCTGAACCCTACACTCTGTATACTATGTACTCCTAACCCTTGAACACTGTGCATTATACACTCCTGACCCTACACTCTGTGTGTTATGTACTTCTGACCCTTGCACTTTATGCACTTTACATTCCTGACCCCTACACACTGTGTGTTAAGTACCCCTGACTCTTGCACTCTGCACATTATACACTCTTGACCCCTACACACTGTGTGTTAAGTACCCTTGACCCTTGAACTCTGTGTGTTATACACTCCTGACCCCTGCATACTGTGTGTTAAGTAGCCCTGACCGTTGCACTCTGTGTTTTATACACTCCCGACCCCTACACATTGTGTGTTATACACTCCTGACCCCTACACTTTGTGTGTTATACACTCCTGCCCCTACACACTGTGTGCTATACACTCCTGACCCTTACACTCTGGGTGTTATACACTCCTGACCCCTACACTCTGTGTGCTAAGTACCCCTGACCCTTGCACTCTGTGTGTTATACACTCCCGACCCCACACACTGTGTGTTATGTACTATTGACCCTTGCACTCTGTGCATTATACACTCCTGACCGCTACACACTGTGTGTTATGTACTCCTGACCCCTCCACTCCATGTGTTATGTACCCCTGACCCTTGCACTCTGTACATTATACACTATTGACCTCTACACTCTGTGTAATAAGTACACCTGACCCCTACACTCTGTGTGTTATGTACCGCTGACCTTTGCACTCTGTACATTACACACTCTTGACTCCTACACTCTGTGTGATAAGTACCCCTGACCCTTGCACTCTGTACATTATACACTATTGACCCCTACACACTGTGTTCTAAGTACCCCTGACCCTTGCACTCTGTACATTATACACTATTGACCCCTACACACAGAGTTTTAAGTACCCCTGACCATTGCACTCTGTGTGTTATACACTCCCGACCTCTAAACACTGTGTGGTATACACTCCTGACCCCTACACTCTGTGTGTTATGTACTCCTGACCCTTACACTCTGTGTGTTATACACTCCTGACCCCTACACACTGTGCCTGTGAACTGCCCCTGACCCTTGCACTCTGTGCGTAATACCCTCCTGACTCCTACACGCTGTCTGTTACGCACCTCTAAGTTCAACATTGACCTCAGCACTTTGTGCGTTATGTACTACTCTTGCTACCTTCAGGCGATCCCTGAAAACTCATCTCTTCAGGAAAGCCTATCACGTCTCCAACTAATCTCCAACCACTTCCACCAGCTCATTCCCCACAGTTACAACCTTTTGTACCACCTGCCCCACCCTATTAGATTTTAAGCTCTTCTGAGCAGGACCCTCTTAATCCTCTTGTATTTTATTGTATTATAACTGTATTGTCTCCCTTTTATATTGTAAAGCGCTGCGTAAACTGTTGGCGCTATATAAATCCTGAATAATAATAATAATGTACTTCTGACCCCTGCAACCTGTCTATTACACCCCCCTGACCCCTGTACCCATACCTCCCAACATTTTGAGATGGGAATGAGGGACACTCACTAGCATTTTATAAAAAACTATATAGATCAGACCAAAATGAGGGACAAATGAGGAGGAATGAGAGACAGAGGGACATTACTCCCAATCAGGGACAGTCCCTCGAAATCAGGGACAGTTGGGAGGTATGCCTGTACCCTCTGCCTTTACAGATTCCTGAGCTGTATACAGTATGTTACCCATTACAAAGTTCTGACCGAGGTGCTCATTGTCTCTGCTGTTGCTACATGTGCCGCATTATTACTCTCCTTGGAGTGCCCAAAGGTGCCCCATCAACACTCCTATCAATAGCCCTGGTTGGCATCTGTGTGAATGTTGTACAACGTATGGCGGGTCAGTATTCGGAAACGTTCTGCACATTCTCTGTTCTCAGAGAGAACAATCCGAGTCTAAAAAGGGGACAGAGTTCTTCTTCTCTCTGGAAGATGGGACTTCCTGTCCCGGAGGAACGGCACCAACGGCCATCTTTGATGAGGGAGGGATGTGCCTGTGTTGGGGGGGTCATATGAAACGGATGTTTAGAGCAGATACACCTGAGTCAAGTCTAAGCAAAACGACTTTGGGGGCCAAGAGAGTTTACTTGTGGGGTCAGAGAGCTTTACCCCCCCTCCCCCCCAGTGCCCGTGATGTGTTTTAGCGCCCCCTGATGGCGGTGTAGATAAGTTGGCGGCATTGCTGGAGCACTGACACCACAATGCAGGTCTGTACATACATTTCAGGTAGTGGGTTCCTGGGGGGAGCTTATTTGTAAAGTGCACCTGTCCTTTAACCACTCCCTCTCCATGGCAATCTTTTTGCACAAATTCAACATCTTTTGCTAGAAAATGACTTACCCTTACCCAAATAAGCCCTAGTTAAAGTCCTTTTAGGTCTTATTTTCAGGGTAGGGCTTATTTTCGGGGAAACAGGGTAGGGCTTATTTGGGGGGTAGGGCTTGCAGCCATTACCGTCAATCACGCTAGGTCTTATTTTCAGGGAAACATGGTAGAACCCCCCCCCCACACACACACACACACACACACACACACACTTATATTTTTCTGAAAGCAGAGACCCTGGAAAATAAAATAGTGGCTGCTGCAATTTTTTTTTAATGTCGTATAGATATTTTGCTATTTATCAAATGCAAATTTTTAGGAGAAAATACACTAAAATTAAATTTAGTGCCTGGAAACCCAAAAATAATACAGAATTGTTGGTAAACCGAAAAAAAGCTTTGTTTTGTCAAGTAAATTGATACCAAACATGTCAAGATTTAAAATCTACGTCAAAACGTCACTTCCGCCCGCAGCTCTTAAAGGGCCATTTTTTAAAAATAATTTTTTTAAACTACAATTTTTTTTTTTTAATTGCATTTTAGTGTAAATATGAGATCTGAGGTCTTTTTGACCCCCAGATCTCATATTTAAGAGGTCCTGTCTTGCTTTTTTTTCTATTTCTATTTTTTATAAGGGAAGTTTACATTCCTTGTAATAAGAATAAAAGTGACAATTTTTTTTTTCTTAAAAAACAGTGTAAAAATAAAAAATAAAAGGTAAAATAAATAATAATAAAAAAAATTTTAAAAACGCGCCCTGTCCCGACGAGCTCACGCGCAGAAGCGAACGCATACGTGAGTAGCGCCCGCATATGAAAATGATGTTCAAACCGCACATGTGAGGTATCGCCACGATCGGTAGAGCGAGAGCAATAATTCTAGCCCTAGACCTCCTCTGTAACTTAAAACTTGCAACCTGTAAGAATTTTTTAAACGTCGCCTATGGAGATTTTTAAGGGTAAAAGTTTGTCGCCATTCCACGAGCGGGTGCAATTTTGAAGCGTGACATGTTGGGTATCAATTTACTCGGCGTAACATTATATTTCACAATATAAAAAAAAATTGGGCTAACTTTTCTGTTGTCTTATTTTTTAATTCAAAAAAGTGTATTTTTTCCCCAAAAAAAAGTGCGCTTGTAAGACCGCTGAGCAAATACGGTGTGACAGAAAGTATAGCAACGACCACCATTTTATTCTCTAGGGTGTTAGAAAAAAAAATGGATAATGTTTGGGGGTTCTAAGTAATTTTCTAGCAAAAAAAAAGTTTTTAACTTGTAAACAACAAATCTCAGAAAGAGGCTCGGTCCTTAAAGAGGAGTTCCCATTATAAAAAAAAAAAAAATTAAAAGTCAGCCGCTACAAGTACTGCAGCTGCTGACTTTTAATAATCGGACACTTACCTGTCCCAGGGTCCAGCGATGCGGGGGGATCGAAGCCCCGCTCGTCTCCCCCTTCCGTTCAGTGGCACCGACATTGTAACTGTGGGCGCCTGGCTGTGGCTTCACAGCCGGGGCACCCACTGCGCATGCGCGAGCGGCGCCGTGTATGGCCGTGCAATCATCTGGGACCTGTCACGTGTCCCAGATGATTGACAAGAGGGAGGGGGCACAGCTGAGCCCTTCCTGCGCCGAGGGGAAGTAATGTCACCAGCCCAGGCACTGAAGGAGGCAGACTACGAGGGACCCCCTAGCAACAGCCATTTTAGAGGTAAGTTAAAAAAAAAAAAATTCCACATGTTTTTTTTTTTGTTTTGTTTTTTTTTAGGCACATTCATGATTTTTTTTTTTTGGGTGAAACGCCACTTTAAGTGGTTAAGTAAGAGTTTGGCTCCCTCTAGTGCCCTTTTATTGCTACTGAGACTTTTGTTTTAGGATCTGTGAGACAACGTTACAAAGCATTGTGGGGGATGTAGTTTAAGAGGAAGTGACTCTTGTGATTAAATTACGGTAGTTCTGGTGCTACAAAACCCACAATGCCGAGCCACAAACCCACAAGGACAAGCCACTGCGCTGCATGCTGGGGGGAGAAATAAAATCGGAGCCTCACAGCCTCTGGGTCTATGTGGGGGGAAGGGCACATGCCAATTCCAGTAGAGGGCATTATTAACTGAGTGTGCCATCTACAGACTGCTGGTGAGACTTGTAGTCCCACAGAAGTGATATCACTTATCCACAGGCTGCATACGGTTGTATTTTAGGATTTGTGTCTCTGTGCCATAAAGTCCGTACCGGATCGCATCCACTGCTAAGGAGAAAGTATTATAAGTGCCTTATATGTGCAAATACACAATTACCAGCACGTCATTTATCCTACAATCTGCTTTCTACTTGTTTCCCTGTTTGGAGTTACAAATACTGCAGTCTAATACCATAAGCTAGCTGAAGAGCAAGAAGACAACTTTTATTCATCTTCTACAAAGCTTCACAGTTCACTTTGCATTTTGGAACATTGCAGTACAACCCTAGGGGGAGCCCTTGAGTACAGGATATATACAGTCAGGTCCATAAATATTGGGACATCGACACAATTCTAATCTTTTTTGGCTCTATACACCTCCACAATGGATTTGAAATGAAACGAACAAGATGTGCTTTAACTGCAGACTTTCAGCTTTAATTTGAGGGTATTTACATCCAAATCAGGTGAACGGTGTAGGAATTACAACAGTTTGTATATGTGCCTCCCACTTTTTAAGGGACCAAAAGTAATGGGACAGATTAACAATCGTCCATCAAACTTTCACTTTTTAATACTTGGTTGCAAATCCTTTGCAGTCAATTACAGCCTGAAGTCTGGAACGCATAGACATCACCAGACGCTGGGTTTCATCCCTGGTGATGCTCTGCCAGGCCTCTACTGCAACTGTCTTCAGTTCCTGCTTGTTCTTGGGGCATTTTCCCTTCAGTTTTGTCTTCAGCAAGTGAAATGCATGCTCAATCGGATTCAGGTCAGGTGATTGACTTGGCTATTGCATAACATTCCACTTCTTTCCCTTAAAAAACTCTTTGGTTGCTTTCTCAGTATGCTTCGGGTCATTGTCCATCTGCACTGTGAAGCGCCGTCCAATGAGTTCTGAAGCATTTTGCTGAATATGAGCAGATAATATTGCCCGAAACACTTCAGAATTCATCCTGCTGCTTTTGTCAGCAGTCACATCATCAATAAATACAAGAGAACCAGTTCCATTGGCAGCCATACATGCCCATGCCATGACACTACCACCACCATGCTTCACTGATGAGGTGGTATGCTTTGGATCATGAGCAGTTCCTTTCCTTCTCCATACTCTTCTCTTCCCATCACTCTGGTACAAGTTGATCTTGGTCTCATCTGTCCATAGGATGTTCTTCCAGAACTGTGAAGGCTTTTTTAGATGTTGTTTGGCAAACTCTAATCTGGCCTTCCTGTTTTTGAGGCTCACCAATGGTTTGCATCTTGTGGTGAACCCTCTGTATTCACTCTGGTGAAGTCTTCTCTTGATTGTTGACTTTGACACACATACACCTACCTCCTGGAGAGTGTTCTTGATCTGGCCAACTGTTGTGAAGGGTGTTTTCTTCACCGGGGAAAGAATTCTTCGGTCATCCACCACAGTTGTTTTCCATGGCCTTCCGGGTCTTTTGGTGTTGCTGAGCTCACCGGTGCGTTCTTTCTTTTTAAGGATGTTCCAAACAGTTGATTTGGCCACACCTAATGTTTTTGCTATCTCTCTGATGGGTTTGTTTTGAGTTTTCAGCGTAATGATGGCTTGCTTCACTGATAGTGACAGCTCTTTGGATCTCATGTTGAGAGTTGATAGCAACAGATTCCAAATGCAAATAGCACACTTGAAATGAACTCTGGACATTTTTATCTGCTCCTTGTAAATGAGATAATGAGGGAATAACACACACCTGGCCATGGAACAGCTGAGCAGCCAAAATTGTGTTGATGTCCCAATATTTATGGACCTGACTTATATTGTATTGTACTATTGCATGTTAATAACATTTACTGCAGATTTGGTGTGTGTGCTTTGAGGTCAGTGGGAAGGCGCTTCATATAAGTTTTAAGGATATTGAGCGTTTGTCTTATTGTGCTCCTGTCTGCATATACATGTCTATAGTGAGCAGTGATTCCATGGTTTCATATATACATTGACTGTTATCCGTTGTCATTAATTACCTTCAGATTATCACCCTGTTCCTTGTGTTAAATTTCCATATCAGTAAACTTCCTGAATGGTTGATTTACATTTTGTGTGAGTCTCTATCTATTATTACGGCTGGTGAAGTGACGGGTCCCAAGGTTATGATAAATATACTGTATAGGGCATCATTACTGTGTTTCTCTTTACTGCTGGGTCCCACATTCATATTACCATACAGGGGGGCCAGAGGGGTCCAGACTGTCCTAGGGGGTTGAGTGACGGGGTGCAGAATTGAACATTCATTAGCAACTCCTCCAGGGGGCAGTGCTACATTTATTCATTTATTTTATTTTAAATAAGTTAAATAAAAGGAAAATTAAAAAAACTATTTCTATTACAATGGTGCCAATAAGCTCCCTCGGGATAGCATTGGGAAGGTGACAGCTCCTCTTTATGAAGACATCAGGGGTTCCTGATATATCTGGCATCAGTGGATCTTCACATTGCTGTAAAAGTGATCGCTTTTACAAAACAGCCGATCGTCGGGGGAAAATGTACCAAGATCACAGCAGCAGCTGTAGCACAACATTGTAACAAGCACTTGACAAGAAAAGATATTTATATCAGTGCTCATCAGTGCCGCCTCATCAATGCAGTTTCATAAAAGCCCATCACTAAGGCCTCATCAGTGCCCATCACTGCAGTCTCATCAGTGCCCATCACTGCAGCCTCATCAGTGCCCATCACTGCAGTCTCATCAGTGCCCATCACTGCAGTCTCATCAGTGCCCATCACTGCAGCCTCATCAGTGCCCATCACTGCAGTCTCATCAGTGCCCATCACTGCAGTCTCATCAGTGCCCATCACTGCAGCCTGATCAGTGCCCATCACTGCAGTCTCATCAGTGCCCATCACTGCAGTCTCATCAGTGCCCATCACTGCAGCCTCATCAGTGCCCATCACTGCAGCCTCATCAGTGCCCATCACTGCAGCCTCATCAGTGCCCATCACTGCAGCCTCATCAGTGGCCGCCCATCACTGCAGTCTCATCAGTGCCCATCACTGCAGCCTCATCAGTGCCCATCACTGCAGCCTCATCAGTGCCCATCACTGCAGTCTCATCAGTGCCCATCACTGCAGCCTCATCAGTGCCCATCACTGCAGCCTCATCAGTACACATCAGTGCAGCCTCATCAGTGCAGCCTTATCAGTGCAGCATCATAAGTTCTCATCAGTGCAGCCTCATCAGTACCCATCAGTGCAGCCTCATCAGTGCAGCCTTATCAGTGCAGCCTCATAAGTTCTCATCAGTGCAGCCTCATCAGTGCCCATCAGTGCAGCCCCATCAGTGCTCATCAGTGCCCATCGGTGCAGCCTCCTCAGTGCCCATCTGTGCACCCGATCAGTGCCCATATGTGCAGCCTTATAAGTGCCCATCCGTGCAGCCTCATCAGTGCCCATAAGTGCAGCCTATCAGTGCCCATCAGTGCAGCCTATCAGTGCCCATCAGTGCAGCCTCATCAGTGCAGGGTATCGGTGCCCATCAGCAGCCTCATCAGTGCCCATTAGTGCAGGCTCATCAGTGCCCATCAGTGCAGCCTCATCAGTGCAGCTCATCAGTGCCCATCAGTGCAGCCTCATCAGTGCCCATCAGTGCAGCCTCATCAGTGCAGCCTACCGGTGCCCATCAGCAGCATCATCAGGGTCCATCAGTGCAGCTTCATCAGTGAAAAAAAAATACTTATTTGCAAAATTCCTTAACAGAAACTAAGAAAAACTTTGTTTGTATAGCAAAGAATAAAAACCCCAGTGGTGAATAAATACCACCAAAAGAAATCTCTGTCTGTCTCACAAGAATGATGAAAATGTCCTATGTGTACAGCGTTGTATGACCGCGCAATTGTCATTCAACGTGTGACAGCGCTGAAAGCTGAAAGGTGAGAATTGTCCTGGGCAAGAAGGGGGTGAAAGTGCGCGGTATTGAAGGGGTTAATAGCACACCAAACCCGATGTCATTCTGCCCGTGATTATCACGTCAAGTGAGTGCTAAAAAAAAGGCGCGATGATTGACGCCCAAAAAGGAGCAGGAGCTTCTTTCGGGGCGACAAAGGTGCAAAGGGGCAGCCCATGAAGTGAATGACCTGCCCTATATATATATGCGAGACGTGAAATCTCCTGCAAATCGCTCGACCGAAAATCTCGAGCCGGAACGCGAAAAGCATGAATGCTGAGCGTAGCGAGAACTTGTAATTTTTTTTTTTTTCTTTTTTTGCGCATTTCGGCGCATTTCATTTGAATGGGTTGCCCTACGCCCCAATGAAGCTCCAAAAAAAAAAAAAAAAAAAGGTTGTTTTTTTTTTAATCACTGAGCGTTTTGGCGCGTCAGCACGTGTCAAGCGCGCCTTTTCTGTGGCTGCGCGCGTTTCGGAACCGCCCAGGTGTGAACGCAGCCTTTATGCGTTTTGCCCAAATTGGTAAAATGTTGCCAAAATCTCCAGATTTTCGTGGAATTTTCGGGAGAGATGGAAACTCCGCTCTACCCTCTAGGCAGGTGAGCGTTCCCCACTCCCCCCTCTCACCTGGTCTCTTCCAGATCTTTGCACTATTAACCCTTGGTTGGGTGATGGGTGTGATTGTCACATGTGAGGGCGGCGGGGGGGGGCGGCGGTTGTCACATGTGAGGGCGGCGGGGGGGGGGCGTTGGCGGGGGTCACATGGCGCTCTCTATTTATGAGGCCATTGACGTGTCCTTGTTGTCACTCGCAGGTTTACATACAAAGCAGCCCCATCTATAAATACTGAGTGTGTTGATATACATTGTGACCCCCCCTCCCCACCCCCCCGTCACACCCCCGTCCTAGTCCCATGCTCTTACCGCACTGTCCTGGCCCCCTGCACTCCCCTCAATCCTGCGCTCTGATTGGCTGACCACACCGTGTCCCTGACCTGGCACAGCCTTCCATGTCACCTACCAGATCTGGATATGAAGCCGGATTCTCATGGCCGAGTTCCCAGCACGATCGACCACTATCAGCGCCGGGGGAAAATATGTAAACTGCGCCCCCCCAACCCCACCCCCACCTACAAACGCAGCGAATATTTTTTTACTGTAATGATTTCCATGTGACATCCAGAGGAGGCGATTTATAAATAATTCACCGCGACAATGTGTCAGCCTTGGTGCGAAATGTTACTTTTTTGTAACATTTGTTAATCCCGCTTGTTTCGTTGTTGTCAAATCGAATGTTATTAGAATGTGGTGACTTTATACAGGTTATTGTATTCTCCAGGGGGCAACGTATTCTAAGAACATTCGATCGGGCAAAAAACTATCGTAAGAACATTCGATCGGAAAGAGAAACTAACCTAAAAACATTCGATGTGAAAATCCCCTAAAGAACATTCGATCAGATGTGAAAATCCCCTAAAGAACATTCGATCAGATGCGGAAATCCCCTAAAGAACATTCGATCAGATGAGAAAATCCCCTAAAGAACATTCGATCAGATGCGAAAATCCCCTAAAGAACATTCGATCAGATGAGAAAATCCCCTAAAGAACATTCGATCAGATGCGAAAATCCCCTAAAGAACATTCGATCAGATGCGAAAATCCCCTAAAGAACATTTGATTAGTAGAGATAATCCCCTAAGAACATTCCTTTAGAAGAAATAATACCCACAATTCAATCATAAACAAAATGAACATTCAGTCCTAAGAGAAAATATCCCAGGAAAATTCAATCGTAAGAGAAAAAAAAAAAACCCTAAAAACATTCAATCCTAAGAAAACATTCAACTAGGAGACAAAATTCCCAAAGAACATTCAATCTCAAGAGAAAATACCCTAAAAACATTCAATCAGGAGAGAAAATACCCCAAGAACATTCGATCCTAACAGAAAATACCCTAAAAAAAATTAAATCGGGAAAGAATATACCCCAAGAACAGTCGATCCTAAGAGAAAATACCTTAAGGACATTCTATCATAAGAGAAAATACCACCAGAACATTCGATCCTAAGGCTCCATTCACACTAGTGCGTTTTTTGATGCATTTTGCATTTTGCAGAAATGCACAGGAATTTTTTAACATGGGTTCCTATGGAACATGTTCACATCAGTGCTTTTTTGTTTCTCTGCATTTTTGGAAAGGGTCGGGGACTTTTTTTCATGCAAAATGCAGCGTTTTGCATGTAATAGAATTCAATGGACAAGCATCAAAAACGCAAGTGCACCGTTTTTGCAGCGTTTTTGCAGCGTTTTTGATGCGTTTTTGGTGCGTTTTTGATGCGTTTTTGCCGTTTTTTGTTTTTTTTTTTTTTTTTTAAATTTTTTTTAAGACTGTAAAAAAAAAAATGTAAAAAAAAAAATAAAACGCAAAACGCAAATCGCGGCAAAATCGCGGCAAAATCGCGGCAAAAACGCGGCTCAAAAACGTGGCAAGCATGAAAAAAAACCCTCCAAAAACGCTCAAAAGCAACATGCATAGGTGTGAATCGAGCCTCAGAGAAAAAAACCCTAAAAACATTCAATCCCAAGAAAACATTCAATTAGAAGACAAAATTCTCAAAGAACATTCAATCTCAAGAGAAAATACCCTAAGAACATTCTATTCTGAGACAAAATACCTTAAAAATATTCAATTATAACAGAAAATACCTTAAAAAACATTCAATCGGGAGAGAAAATACCCCAAGAACAGTCGATCCTAAGAAAAAATACCTTAAGAACGTTCTATCAAAAGAGAAAATACCACCAGAACATCCAATCAGGAAAGGGTATACCCCTAGAACATTCGATACTAAGAGAAACTACCCTAAGAACATTCAACCAGGAGAGAAAATACCCCAAGAACATTCATTCCTAAGAGAAATTGTCCTAAGAACATTTAATCTCAAGAGAAAATACCCTAAGAACATTCTATCCTAAGACAAAATACTGTAAAACATTCAATCATAACAGAAAATACCCTAAAAACATTCAGTCAGGAGAGAAAATACCCCAAGAACATTGAATCCTTGGAAAAGATATCCTAAAACATTCCATCAGAAGAGAAACTACCTAAAACATTTTTAATTGGAAGACAAAATACCCCAAGGACATTTAAACCCAGCTGAAAATATCTTAAGAACATTCAATCAGAAGAGAAAATACCCCCCAAAAAATCAATCATAAAAGAAGATGCTCTAGGAAGATTTAATCCTAGGAGAAACTACCCTAAAAAAACATTGATTGAGAAGAGAAAATACCCTAAGAACAATCGATCCTGAGAGAAAATGCCCTAAGGACATTCGATCAGGAGAGAAAATACCCCAAGAACATTCGATCCTACGAGAAAATACCCAAAAAACATTCAATCGGGAGAGAAAATACCTCAAGAACATTTATTCAGGAAAGAAAATACTCCAAGAACAACATTCAATCCTAAGGGAATATACCCTAAAAACATCCAATCGAGAGAGAAAATACCCCAAGAACATTCAATCCTAAGAGAAAATAACTTAAGAACATTCTATCATAAGAGAAAATACCACCAGAACATTCAATCAGGAAAGGATATACCCCTAGAACATTCGATCCTAAGACAAACTACCCTAAGAACATTCAACCAGGAGAGAAAATACCCCAAGAACATTCAATCCTAAGAGAAAAAACCCTAAAAACATTCAATCCTAAGAAAACATTCAATTAGAAGACAAAATTCCCAAAGAACATTCAATCTCAAGAGGAAATACCCTAAGAACATTCTATCCTAAGACAAAATACCTTAAAAATATTCAGTCATAACAGAAAATCCCCTAAAAAACATTAAATCAGGAAAGAATATACCCCAAGAACAGTCGATCCTAAGAGAAAATACCTTAAGAACATTCTATCATAAGAGAAAATACCCCAAGAACATTCAATCCTAAGAAAAAATATCCTAAGAACATTCAATCTCAAGAGAAAATACACTAAGAACATTCTATCCTAAGGCAAAATACCCTAAAAACAATCATAACAGAAAATACCCTAAAAACATTCAACCAGGAGAGAAAATACCTTATGAACATTAAATCAGGAAAGAAAATACTCCAAGAACAACATTCGATCCTACGGGAGTATACCCTAAAAACATTCAGTCAGGAGAGAAGATACCCCAAGAACATTCAATCCTTGGAAAAGATATCCTAAAACATTCAATAAGAAGAGAAAATACCTAAAACATTTTAAATTTGAAGACAAAATACCCCAGAACATTTGACCCCAGCAGAAAGTATCCTAAGAACATTAAATCAGACAAAATACATTTGAATATAAATAAATTGATTATTTGTTATTGTTTTTTTAAAGCTGAACTCTGGGATAAGCAAATATTTGCTTTACTTCCTATTTTTCTATTCTTCCTAAATCTCGGTGATCTTTGTGTATTCCTTCCAGATCTGTGCAGTAATCCACTGTGAGACTTCCTGTAATAAAGACCGCCCACTGCTACTCTCTCTCCTTGTGCAGGGTGACTGGTCTTGTCTCCGCCCCCTCCTGTAGGTTTGTGTAGTGGGTGGGGCCTTCTGGGCCACTCCCACAGCTCTGCTCTCTCTCCTTGTGCAGGGTGACTGGTCTTGTCTCCGCCCCCTCCTGTAGGTTTTTGTAGTGGGTGGAGCCTTCTGGGCCCCTCCCACTGCTCTGCTCTCTCTCTCCTTGTGCAGGGTGACTGGTCCTGTCTCCGCCCCCTCCTGTAGGTTTTTGTAGTGGGTGGAGCCTTCTGGGCCCCTCCCACTGCTCTGCTCTCTCTCTCTCTTTGTGCAGGGTGACTGGTCTTGTCTCCGCCCTCTCATGTAGCTTTCTGCAGGCAGCCTGTAGTGGGTGGAACCTTCTGGGCCCCCCCCACAGCTCTGCTCTCTGCACAGGCTATGTCTGGCAGAGTGATGATGTCACTGCTACTTTTACAAGGTAATATCTGGGTTTGTAAAGGCATTTGATATGATCAGCAAAGGAGGTACGTGATCCTAGGGGGCTGAGCAGTCCTGGTGGGGTTCCCCCCCGATCTCAAGGACCTCAGCTGTACCTTCGCACCCTCTGGTGCTGAGTTGCACTCGTTAAACTGATGACTTGTAATGTATATTTATGACATAGAAAGAGCAAAACCACAATTGTGACCGCACAGAACCGGAGCTCAGTCCTAAAGCAATAATTACAGCTGCTGTAATCAGCAAATCTTCTAATTATCACTCTGAGTGCTTATGGTGGATTTTCAGGCTCACTGAGATATTTTATCCCATAAGCTGTTTGCTGGGTGATATGGAGGGCAACTCACTGGGGGGCACCGAGTGCCAAGACCACACCATGGAGAACAAAGATCTTCCCACCCGTATAGACAGTGCCAGATACCAGCCTGTTCAGTGTTCTCTGTACAGCACTGCGGTACATGTCAGAGCTATATAAATGGGGGGACGGGGACGGGGGGGACATTAGAGTGTAAGCTCCTCTGGTGCAGAGACTCATGTGATTGGCTCAGGGCTCTCTGTACAGCACTGAGGTATATGTCAGAGCTACAGTATATAATAATAATAGTGTGCGACTGTGGGGGCACACTAGAATGTAAGCTCCCTGGGTACGGAGACTGATGTGACTGGCTCAGTGTCCTCTGTACAGCACTGCAGTACATGTCAAAGCAGTGGCGGTGCCCCAATAAGGGCGCACAGGCGCCACCCCCTCTCTCCTTCAACCCCCTCTAGCACCAATAGATAGATTCATGCATTGCATGAATCTATCTGTGGCAGCCGCTGCTACCCCCTATTCAGGCACCCGGCCCCTTTTCGGGCGCCGGGCGCCTGAATTACAGTGGCGGGGGGGGGGGGGGGGTGTTTTTGAAGCACCTGATTAGAGCCATAGGCTCTAATAGGCATCACAAAAGGAGACCTGCGAGCGCCATGCTGCGCGCTCGCAGGTCACTCAGCTGTGTTAGAAAAGCAAATGAATATTCGCTTTCCTAGCACTAAACCACCTCTCCGCCAATCAGGTGCTCGGATCTGTTACCCGTCACCTGATTGGCTGAAATGACAGGCGCTGTGGTGGGACGCCTATCAGGCATCCAGTCATAGCAGAGGACGGAAAGAGAGGATGGGAGAAGACATGGAGGAGCATCGAGGAGCTGTTCCACCAAGACAGGGTAAGTGCAGACGGCGGGTGGGGGGGCACACTGGCAGCATTTGATATGGCACAGTGGCTGCGTTTGAGAGCACAGTGGTGGCAATTGATGGGCACAGTGGCTGCATTTGATGGGCACAGTGGCTGCGTTTGATGGGCACAGTGGTGACAATTGATGGGCACAGTGGCTGCATTTGATGGGCACAGTAGCTGCGTTTGATGGCACAGTGGCTGCGTTTGATGGGTACATTGGTGGCAATTGATGGGCACAGTGGCGGCATTTGATGGGCACAGTGGCTGCATTTGATGGGCACAGTGGCTGCATTTGATGGGCACAGTAGCTGCTTTGATGGCACAGTGGTTGCGTTTGATGGTACAGTGGTGGCAATTGATGAGCACAGTGGCTGCGTTTGATGGGCATAGTAGCTGCGTTTGATGGCACAGTGGCGGCAATTGATGGGGTTTTTTTTAGAATTTTTCAGTTTGTTTGCACCCCTCCATAAATTTTGAGCACCAGCTGCCACTGAGTCAGAGCTATATAATACTTAAGTACACCTTGTCCTATGATCTGCGCCTGTTTGTTGTCTGCAAAATAATGTGTAGGTTCTCTGCTGTCATCTAGTGGAAAGAGTAAGTACAGCCACCGTGCGCATAACTGAACTGTCACCAGCGTTGTGTCCATAAAGTGTATAGCTTGTATGACATTTCTGAGTACTGGTATCAGTTTTCTGCAATTTGGGGTATCATAGACCTAGTTCCCAATTGTCCCTGATTTGGAATCAAGTCCCTCCTGTCCCTGGTTCCTCCTTGGTTGCCCCTCTTTTGTGGCCTGATGCACGGATCTCTATTAACAATGTATTAATTATCAAAAGTAAGTAAATACACCTTTTACCCAACCTCTAAATTATTACATTTGTTAATATGAACAGCTGGTATGAAAAGTATTGGTGAAATCTATGTAAATCTAAGTAATCGTTTGTTTGCATCGTACTTCTTCATGTTCCACGAAATTGGGGACGTGGTAGGGGGCCTGCCCTTCCCTACATTCTTTGTGCTACATTGTGTCCCTCTTTCCCATCTCAGAAATAGAGAGGACATAGAAAATACTGATGATTTTTGTTCATTGTAGAGGAAGTCTTATAAAGTTTGTGATTTGAAAATTCTGCTCTGTGTGTATTGATGAAAGATAGGAAGAGAAGGGCTAATCAGAGCTGGATCTAGCCTATCTGATCTGAGGGTTCAGTATAAAAAGTCAGGGTGCAGAATGTCAACAGTGTGACGGAGATGTAGGGAACCGGCACTTCCCGTTCACACAGTCCGTGCCACAAGTCACAACCAGGAGATAAGGTCTGACAGGCAGTGCAGAGGCAGTGCAGGAGTGAACAGGGAACACTAGTATGTATTAGGCTGTCATTAGAGTAGGATGATTAAAGTGTTTCCTTATCAGAGTCCCCCCTTACATCAGGGATCCCCAACCCATCATAGTCCCTCATTACATCAACTTTCCCCATCAGAGTGCACCTTACATCAATTGTCCCCATTAGAGTCCTCTTACAATAATTGTCCCCATCAGAGTCCCCCTTACATCAATTGTCCCCATCAGAGTACCCCTTTATATCAGCTGTCTCCATGAGAGCCCCCCTTACACCAATTGACCCCATCAGAGCCCCCCTTACATCAATTGACCCCATCAGAGCCCCCCTTACATCAACTGCCTCCATCAGAGTGGCCCTTACATCAACTGTCTCCACCAGGGCCCCCCTTACATTGACTGTCCCCATCAGAGCCCTCTTTACATCAACTGTCCCCATCAGAGTGCCCCCTACATCATCTGTCCCCATTAGAGAGCCCCCTTACATCAACTGTCCCCATCAGAGCCCCCCTTACATCATCTGTCCCCATCAGAGTGCCCCTTACATCAACTGTTCACATCAGAGCCCCCTTATATTTTTTGTCCCCATCAGAGCCCTCCTTACATCAACTGTGCCCATCTGAGTACCCCTTTATATCAACTGTCCCAATGAGAGCCCCCCTTACATCAAGTATCCCCATCAGAGCACCCCTTACATCAATTGACCCCATCAGAGCCCCCCCTTACATTGACCCCATCAGAGTGCTCTTTACATCAATTGCCCCCATCAGAGAACCCCTTACATCAACTGTCCCCATCAGAGCCCCCATTACACCAATTGTCCCTATCAGAGTGCCCCCTTACATCAATTGCCCCCATTAGAGTCCTCTTACATTGATTGTCTCCATCAGAGTACCCCTTACATCAATTGCCCCCATTAGAGTCCTCTTACATTGATTGTCTCCATCAGAGTGCCTCTTACATCAACTGTCCCCATCAGAGTGCCTCTTACATCAACTGTCCCCATCAGAGTGCCCTTTACATCAATCGCCCCCATCAGAGTACCCCTTACATAAATTTTCCCCATCAGAGCCCCCATTACACCAATTGTCCCTATCAGAGTGCCCCCTTACATTAATTGACCCCATCAGAGTGCCCCCTTACGTCAAATGTCCCCATCAGAGTGGCCCTTACATCAATTGCCCCCATCAGAGTACCCCTTACATCAATTGCCCCCATTAGAGTCTTCTTACATTGATTGTCTCCATCAGAGTGCCTCTTACATCAATCTCCCCCATCAGAGTACCCCTTACATAAATTGTCCCCATCAGAGCCCCCATTACACCAATTGTCCCTATCAGAGTTCCCTCTTACTTCAATTGACCCCATCAGAGTGCCCCCTTACATCAAGTGTCCCCACCAAAGTGCCCCTTACATTAACTGTCCCCATCAGGGCCCCCCCTTACATTAACTGTCCCCATCAGGGCCCCCCCCTTACATCGACTGTCCCCATCAGAGCCCCCCCTTTGACTGTCCCCATCAGAGTGCCCTTTACATCAATCTCCCCCATCAGAGTACCCCTTACATAAATTGTCCCCATCAGAGCCCCCATTACACCAATTGTCCCTATCAGAGTTCCCTCTTACTTCAATTGACCCCATCAGAGTGCCCCCTTACATCAAGTGTCCCCACCAAAGTGCCCCTTACATTAACTGTCCCCATCAGGGCCCCCCCTTACATTAACTGTCCCCATCAGGGCCCCCCCCTTACATCGACTGTCCCCATCAGAGCCCCCCCTTTGACTGTCCCCATCAGAGCCCCCCCTTACATTGACTGTCCCCATCAGAGCCCCCCTTGTATTAATTGTCCCCATTAGAGCCCTCCTTACATCAACTGTCCCCATCAGAGTGCCCCCTAACATCAACTGTCCCCATTAGAGTGCCCCCTAACATCAACTGTCCCCATTAGAGTGCCCCCTAACATCAACTGTCCCCATCAGAGCCCCCCTTACATCAACTGTTACCATCAGAGCCCCCCTTACATCAACTGTTCCCATCAGAGCCCCCCCTACATCAACTGTACCCATCAGAACGCCCCTTACATCAACTGTCCCCATCAGAGCCCCCCTTACATCAACTGTCCCCATCAGAGCCCCCCTTACATCATCTGTCTCCATCAGAGTGCCCCTTACATCAACTGTCCCCATCAGAGTGCCCCTTAGATCAACTGTCTCCATCAGAGCCCCCCTTACATCAACTGTTCCCATCAGAGCCCTTTTATATTAATTGTCCCCATCAGAGCCCTTCTTACATCAACTGTCCCCATCTGAGTGCCCCTTACATCAACTGTCCCCATTAGAGCCCCCCTTACATCAACTGTCTCCATCAGAGCCCCCCTTACATCAACGGTCCCCATCAGAGTGCCCCTTACATCAACTGTTCTCATCAGAGGCCCCCCCTTACATCAACTGTCCCCATCAGTGCCCTCCTTACTTTAACTGTCCCCATCAGAGTGGCCCTTACATCAACTATCCCCATCAGGGCCCCCGTTCTTAAATCAACTGTCCCCATCAGAGTCCCCCTTACATCACTGTCCCCATCAGAGTACCCCCTACATCAACTGTTCCCATCAGAGTACCCCCTTCTTAACAACTGTCTCCATCAGAGCCCCCCTTACATCAACTGTCTCCATCAGAGTCCTCTTACATTAATTGTTTCCATCAGAGTGCCCCTTACATCAACTGTCCCCTTAAATGACCCCTCTGACAGAGTGTGGAGATTCTTCTCCCCCCATTCTCTTTGGGTTCTCAATGGAACTCTGGCGTGGTAATCCCTGTACTTGTCCATTGACACTTCCTCCAACTCTTTGACTGAAAGCCCATAACTCGATACGGACATAGAGCTGGAGGATAAGTCTGCAGGAGCCTGACATTGCACCCACCATCCACTGATCGTGGTTTGAATGCTTTGCAGGCTCACTTGTAAAAAAAAAATGTATATGTGCATTTATTATTATCATTATTATTATTTTTTTTTATATTTATTTATTTTTTGGCAAAGGTGTTTGCACAGATTCAGAATACACTAGAGGACTCATTCCTGAGCTGACGGGGCCACACGTCCAATGTGGCCATCCTGGGGCTGGGTCACCACTCAAGATGTTTTGCAGACAAGCTGGGGAGAGGTTGCGCACACCTACAGGTATGCGATGGAAATTAAACATCTTTTAAAAAAATTTAATTTTTTGGGGAAATGTGATGTAAAGGTGGTCTAACCCTTTAAAGACGTCTTATATTTATAACTAAAGCTCAACTGAATGAATGTTCAGTGGCCAAAGCCAATAAGAAAACTTGAATCAACTGACATCATTCTGCCTAACAACGGCATTTATTGTATGATAAGCCGGGTACAGAGCAGCTACAGTCTAACTGTACAATTGACTGCGGACCCTGCATTGGGATAAAGTACATATAATTCATTTTACTTATAAAAATAAATACATAGAAGACAAAACCCTAAAAAGTTTGAGGTGGTCAACCTTCTACCGGATCTGAGGATGTGTGGCAATGCTGGAATCATTTGCATATTTTAAGAGGTGGGGAACAAGCTAAATACTTCTTCTTTAGCACAGAAATCACAATGAAGATGCACTAAAGTGCTAGCCGGGAACCCGGGAGGGATGGACCCATTGACTGGGATGATAACTGGGGTGACATAAAGCACTGAATCTCCTGTGTTCTCCATGATAGCCGCCCCGGGGTAGTCACCAGGACATATTAGAGGGCCACATCTGTAGGTGTTTTCCAACCTGCTAAAATAATGTGCATCATCAACAGACTGGCAGCTCCCACTATGAGGTGCCCCCTTAACTTCCGGATGAGTGAAGTCCTCCGTTCTCCATCTGTCGGTCACCATTGGTCATTTTCATCCAACACCGAGCATGTCAGCATGGCATCGGTTGAGACAGTCGGGCCTCTCTTTTGGATTTCTTCTTGCTGAATGCATGAAGGGTATTGTACAGTCAATAAAACAAAAGTCTACAGTCTGTGCAGATTTTAGCAATGGTTGGACACTTTCCTAGTAAGCTAATCACTGCAAAGGAATACAAGCTGGTAGGGAGGAGATATAATATAAATGGTATTGGGGCCACTGAGGGTTCACAATCTGCACCCCCTGATTTTGTGCTTTTTGTGTTAAATCAAAACAGTTTTTAACAGGGTCTGCGTCTCTTCTCGGTCTTCTGAGAGGCAGGGCACGGTGCTCCAGAGCTGAGAGGCTGATCGGGGTAGAAGGGCATGTGAATTTTGTGGGCCAAACCCTCGGTAAAAATTTTGTGGCGATCTGTCTGGGGTACAAAAAAAAGAAAAAGACAAGGACATTGTAAGGTAAGAGATGGGATGCAAGAAACAGTCTTTATAAAGCAGGACTAGCAATGAGGTTCAATGCTGTTCTACCTCCCCCAGACCCTTGGGAATCTTGCTAGTGAAAGCCTACATGGAAAGGATGAGTTGGGACTGGCAGGGCTACCAATGCAATCAATGTTCTTCTATCTTCTCCAAACCATTTGGAAGCTTGGTGAGGACAACCTACATTGGAAAGATAAGTTGGCACTACCAGGACAGCCAATGGAGATCAATGTTCTTCTACCTTCCCCAGACCATTGGGACTCTACTGACATTCTACTTTGAAAGGATAGTTAGGACAGGCAGCACTGGCAATGGAGCTCAAAGTTCTTATACCTTCCCCGGACCATTGGAAATCTTGCTATTGGCACCCTACATTGAAAGGACAAGTTGTGAGTGGCAGGAAAGGCAATGGAGCTCGATGTTCTTCTACCTTCCCCAAACCATCGGGGAAATTGCTAGTGACAGTCTACATTGAAAGAACTGGCAATGGAGCTAAACGTTCATATACCTTCCCAAGACCATTGGTAATCTTGCTTTTGACAGCCTACTTTGAATGGATGATTTGGGACTGGCAGACTGGTAAGAATGAGTTGGGACCGGCAGGACTGGCAAGAGAGCACAATGTTCTTCTACCTTCCCAGAACCATTGGAAATCTTGCTAGTAACAGCCCACAGTGGAAGGATAAGCTGAGACTGGCAAGGTTGGCTATGGAAATCAATGTTCTTTTACCTTCCCCAGACCATTGGGAGTCTTGTTAGTGACAGCCAACCTTGAAAGTATGAGTTGGGTTGGCAGACTGGTAAGAATGAGTTGGGACTAGCAGGACTGGCAACGGAGCTCTATGTTCTTCTACCTTCCCTGGACCATTGGCAATCTTTCTAGTGTCATCCTTCATTGAAAGGATGAGTTGGGACTGGCAGGACTGGCAATGGTTCTTAATGTTCATCTACCTACTCCAGATCATTGGAAATCTTACTGGTGACAGCCTACATTGAAAGGGTTATTTGGGACTGGTAGACTGGTAAGGATGAGTTGGACTATCAGGACTGGCAAAGGTTCTCTATGTTCTTCTACCTTCCCTAGATTATTGTCAGTTTTGCTAGTGACATCCTACATTGGATGGATGAGTTGGGCCTGACATGACTGGTAATGGAGATCAATGTTCTTCTACCTTCCCGAGACCATTGGGTAATTGCTAGTGACAGTCTACTTTGAAAGGATGAGTTAGGACTGACAGGACTGGCATTGGAAATTAATGTTCTTCTGCCTTCCCCATACTATTGGGAATCTTGCTAGTGACAGCCTACATTGGAAGGGTTAGTTGGAAGTGGCAAGAAAGACAATGGAGGTCAATGTTCTTCTACCTTCCCCAAACCATTTGGGCAATTGCTAGTGACAGTCTACATTGGAAAGATGAGTTGTGACTTGCAGGACTGGCAAGTTGAGCTAAACATTCATCTACCTTCAACAGGCCACTGGGATTCTTGCTAGTAACACACTACATTGTAAGGAAAAGTTGGAACTGGCAGGACTGCCAAAGGAGCTCAATACTCTCCTAACTTCCCTAGGCCATTGGAAATCTTGCTAGTGACAGCCAAAATTGAAAGGATGTTTTGGTACTGGCAGACTGGTAAGGATGTGTTGGGACTGGCAGGACTTGCAATGGAGCTCTAAGTTCTTCTACCTTCCACCAGACCATTGGGAATCTTGCTATTGTAAGCCTACATTGGAAGGATGAGTTGGAACTGGAAGGGCTGGCAAGAGAGCACAATGTTCTTCTACCTTCCCCAAACCATTGGACATTTTGCTAGTAACAGCCTACACTGGAAGGATGAGCTGGGACTGGCAAGGCTGGCTATGGAACTCAATATTCCTTTACGTTCCTCAGACCATTGGGAATTTTGCTAGTGACAGCCAACATTGAAAGTATGAGTTGGGTTGGCAGACTGGTAAGAATGAGTTGGGACTAGCAGGACTGGCAACGGATCTCTGTGTTCTTCTACCTTTCCCAGACCATTGGCAATCTTTCTAGTGTCATCCTTCATTGAAAGGATGAGTTGGGACTGGCAGGACTGGCAATGGATCTTAATGTTCATCTACCTACTCCAGATCATTGGAAATCTTACTGGTGACAGCCTACATTGAAAGGGTTATTTGGGACTGGTAGACTGGTAAGGATGAGTTGGACTATCAGGACTGGCAAAGGTTCTCTATGTTCTTCTACCTTCCCTAGATTATTGTCAGTTTTGCTAGTGACATCCTACATTGGATGGATGAGTTGGGCCTGACATGACTGGTAATGGAGATCAATGTTCTTCTACCTTCCCGAGACCATTGGGTAATTGCTAGTGACAGTCTACTTTGAAAGGATGAGTTAGGACTGACAGGACTGGCATTGGAAATTAATGTTCTTCTGCCTTCCCCATACTATTGGGAATCTTGCTAGTGACAGCCTACATTGGAAGGGTTAGTTGGGAGTGGCAAGAAAGACAATGGAGGTCAATGTTCTTCTACCTTCCCCAAACCATTTGGGCAATTGCTAGTGACAGTCTACATTGGAAAGATGAGTTGTGACTTGTAGGACTGGCAAGTTGAGCTAAACATTCATCTACCTTCAACAGGCCACTGGGATTCTTGCTAGTGACACACTACATTGTAAGGAAAAGTTGGAACTGGCAGGACTGCCAAAGGAGCTCAATACTCTTCTAACTTCCCTAGGCCATTGGAAATCTTGCTAGTGACAGCCAAAATTGAAAGGGTGTTTTGGGACTGGCAGACTGGTAAGGATGTGTTGGGACTGGCAGGACTTGCAATGGAGCTCTAAGTTCTTCTACCTTCCACCAGACCATTGGGAATCTTGCTATTGTAAGCCTACATTGGAAGGATGAGTTGGAACTGGAAGGGCTGGCAAGAGAGCACAATGTTCTTCTACCTTCCCCAAACCATTGGACATTTTGCTAGTAACAGCCTACACTGGAAGGATGAGCTGGGACTGGCAAGGCTGACTATGGAACTCAATATTCCTTTACCTTCCTCTGACCATTGGGAATGTTGCTAGTGACAGCCAACATTGAAAGGATAAGTTGGGTTGGCAGACTGGTAAGAATGAGTTGGGACTGGCAGGACTCGCAATGCAACATAATGTTCCTCTACCTGCTCCAGGCTATTGGGAGCCTTGGTAATGACAGTCTACATTGGAAGGATGAGTTGGGGCCCCTCCATGGCTGCAGTACACATACTATACAATAGACTGCAGAGACTTTTTAGGGCACCTATGCAGCTACTGAACCCACATTAGTGTAAGAAAGAAGTAAGTAGGAGGTGCTGGATCCAAATTTAGGGTTGGGCCCGTGGTCAAGAAAGTTGTGAAATGGTTCTGGTTGGCAGCTCATACACATGAAGAAACCTCTAGAGCAGGAGTAGGCAAGAGTTTGCTATGGATGGAATCCATGAGTTACAGGATAAACAGGAATACAAAACCAAATGTTGAGATATCATAAAGAGTTTATTTCGCAAGGAAGCAACACATTTATGGAGGTCTATTGGGCCCCTTTAAATCAAGTCCTTCAAGTCTTGATGAAGGGGACCCACTACAGCCCTCAAAACATGTTGGCCTGTCCTTTAGATGTTTTATAGTGAAATTAATTCCTCATAGTCTCTGAGCATTTGGTGTGTTTCTCCTGTTTTTTTTCCTGAACCTCAGCAACATCACTGGCCAGTAGAGGGCATTTTTTCACAGAATATGTTGGGGAAACACAATTGTTCTACAGGAATATATAGGTGACCACATACATTAGAAGACAACTCCCATTCCAGTCGTTGTGATCTGGAAGTAGACGATTTGTGAAGTTGCAGGCCAAGGCTGGGTGGATGAAGATCAGACAGCTTAGAGAAATCTGATCATCTTTGGTTTCCCCTGATAGGCACATGACTATCCTACAGGAGGATGAAACTTCTGAACCATCATGATTCTCTGCCTATCTTCTCTATAATGTCCTATGGCTGACCACTCACACACTATTAATATGAGCCAATATGTTTTTCCATACAGGTTACTGTGTAGCTGTAACATGACTTGGAAGGTCCGTACCTACTTAGAACAGACCACAATCTTTTAGGTTTTCTTTGATGATAATGTCTGTTACCGCGTCAAACACAAACTTGACGTTCTCGGTGTCAGTGGCGCAGGTCATGTGACTGTAGATTTCCTTTACATCTCGTTGCATGTTCAGTTCCAGGAACTGTGTCTTGATATAATTTCCTGCGTCCTCATATGTGTTGGGACCTGCAGCATATCAATGACAATAAAAACGCATTGGCTTAACGCTTAAGAAAAAACGGTCACCTGACGAATACTATTGTTACCTGAGACTGTGTAACAAGTCTGGGCGCCCTGTACTTCTGGGCCCCACAGCAGTTGCATGGCCCGCTATGGCTATAGTTGCACCCCTGCTAGTTATCTAAAGTACCAAATCTCCTTATCAGGGAATGACCTAGCAAAGACTGAAAAGAAGTCTTTCCCTATTTCTTTGTCATGTGATATCTATAGCTTTAAAGTCCAGGCATTATTTAGCCATGCCTTCTTAAACTATACCAATAATTTGTCCACACCTGTAGACATGTCACACCAATTCACTGTAGGATGTGCCCATGGATGTCCTGAGTCTTTTTGAATATCTGCAGTGCCCCGAGCAACACACTCCTTAGGTCTCAAACCCTCAAACTTGTAAACTTCCCATTTCTACTTTTATAAACTATTATCCTGTAATATCCTTTCTTATCCTTCCTTAACTTTGATTCTTTTCCCAACTTCCCCAGGTCTTACCATCATAATCTGGAAAGCAGATGCTAAGGTGAGTCTTCTTGATCTTATCTGTGAAGACATCCTTCTTGTTGAGGAACAGTACGATAGAGGTGGCGGCAAAGTAACGGTGGTTGCAGATACTGTTGAAAAGGTGAAGACTTTCATGCATTCGGTTCTGCAGAGAGAGAGAAAAGCATAAGGAATCTATAAGCGGCTGGGGTACTCCCGGAAGAAAGATAGACAGGTAACAGCGCTCTCTGCAAGGACAACCCAATCCATACACCAGATCCACTCACAGGTGCCAGAGCTCGATGTGTCCCATGACATTACAGGTCACATACTGTAGAACGGAGCAGGCAAGTCCTTGAAGTGTAATTTATTGGTACATCGGAGTGACAATAAAACAATAACGCTGACACGTTTTGGCAGAAGCCTTAGTCGTAGGCCTCTGCCTAAAAGAGTCAGCGTTATTGTTTTATTGTCACTCCGATGTACCAATAAATTGCACTTCAAGGACTTCAGTGTTGCCGGCTCCTTTCCACAGTTTACTCCTGGAGGAAGCTGAAAATTTCCCAGTTTGCTGTATGGTGGATGAGAAGTGCCTTTTACAAATATTGTTGAGACTTTGTTAGAGGTCCAAAAACATTTTTATTCATACCGGTTATCATTAAAATACAATCAATGTCTTCTGGGGGTCTGGTGCAGCCCATTCTTCAAGGATGGAAATCAGAGCAATAATACATGTAAATAATTTCTGATACACATGCATTTAGACGCTGTCAATCAGCAGTAGCATCCTTTTGGACTAAAACTCACATACAGTATGGGGGGGAAGATTTACTAAAACTTGTGCACACAGAATTTGGTACAGCTGTTCATAGTAACCCATCAGCTTCTCTTTTTAATTAGGCTCTTTGACAATAAAACCTGGAAGCTGATTGGTTACTATCATAGGCGTGCGTAGGGGCTGTGCCAGGTGTGCCTGGGCACACCCTAATCACTCTGTGCGGTGCCGACTCCCCCTACTGCCCGGGAACCCCCCATGTTGTCCCCCTCTGCAGTGCCAAACCAGATTGTGCCCAGCAGGGGCGGAGAATTCCCCAGCTGACATTGCTGGTATTGGTGGGAGGAATAGTGCTGCATTGTTGGTGTCAGTGGAATGACTAGAAACCCATTGTTGGTGTCAGTGGGAGGAATAGTGCCCCATCATTGGTGTGAGTGAGAGGAATATTGCCCCATCATTGGTGTGAGTGGGAGTCATATTGCCCATCAGTGGTTTGAGTGGGAGGAATAGTGCCCCATTGTTGGTGTTAGTGGAAGGAATAATTCACCATCAGTGGGAGGAAAAGTGCTGCATTGTTGGTGTCAGTGGGAGGACTAGAACCCCATTGTTGGTGTGAGTGGAGGAATATTGCCCCATCACTGGTGTGAGTGGGAGTCATATTGCTCATCATTAGTGTGAGTGGGAGGAATAGTGCCGCATCGTTGGTGTCAGTGGGAGGACTAGGACCCCATTGTTGGTGTGAGTACTAGGAATATTGCCCTATCATTAGTGTGAGTGGGAGGAATATTGATCCATCATTATTGTGAGTGGGAGTCATATTGCCCATCATTGGTGTGAGTGGGAGGAATCGTGCCCCATCATTTGTGTAAGTGGGAAGAAAAGCATCCCATCATTGGTGTCAGTGGGAGGAATAGTGCCTCATTGTTGGTGTCAGTTGAAGGAATAGTGCACCATCATTGGTGCCAGAGGAAGGAATAGTGCACCATCATTGGTGCCAGAGGAAGGAACAGTGCACCATCATTGGTGTCAGTGAGAAGAATATTATCCTATCATTGGTGTGATTGGGAGGAATAGTGTCCCATTGTTGGTGTCAGTGGAAGGCATGGTGTCTCATCATTGGTTTCTGTGGGAGGAATGGAGATTTGTATCTGTGATAGTAACAATGCTCAAGGGGATGGATAAAGGCAAGCGAAAGGTGGCAACCAGCCCGCAGGCCATAGTTTGGAGACCACTGTTCCACACCCTTCAATCTTGGGTTTCAGCCATCTAGCACCGCCAAAGGAAATAGTCCAGTGTTCGGTGGGTACATACCCCAAGGTCACAAATCTCTCCGGGTCATTCAGGTCTACACACAAAAACTTGATTTGATGTGTCACTCACCACTTCATCGTCCTCCACCAGGACCATGTCGTAGGCGCTCAGTGCAGCAATGAAGATGATACAGGTGACACCTTCAAAGCAATGGATCCACTTCTTACGCTCAGATCGCTGACCTCCCACATCAAACATCCTGAAAATAGACAACAGGTCATCTGATGATGTGAGGATGTCACTTGATTTGCAGGGCTAGCCCTGGTCTTTGTAAATGAAAGCTGCCACTCGTCCAGAATTTTGAACTACAATATAGATAGTCTTTAGAAAATAAATCTGTTCTTAGTTCCTTGTCATGGTATCTTGGAATTTGAAATTAAGGGCCTGGATGCCTTTCTCTAAGTCACATGCCAGCCTGTGGCCAATGGCTCTGGTAACAGTATGTATAGACTCCATACAACCACATGTTTTACCTGAAGTTGAGGTCCTTGAGGCCAAATTGTGTCTCAATGATACCGGTGGTCTTTACTCTGGACCTTAGCACATCCTGTTCGGTGGGTACATACCCCGGGGTCACAAGTCTCTCCAGGTCATTCAGGTAACTAAAAGCCAAAAAAAGTCACAGGTGAGGAGGAACATCCAACCTCTCTAGCTGTAGACTGTGATGTCTAGGGTGATATATGGACAAAGTCAAGCATCGCTGGCTGATTTGGCTATGTAGAGGTTCACATCAGATTGACGATGTAAACTTCTGAGCCTCTAATTCAGCCTTTCTCAACCTTTTTACCCCTAAGGAACCTTGGAAATAATTTTCAGGTCTCAGGGAACACCTGCCAAAATATATTCTTCTTGGGTCTTTTGGAGAATGCCCCTTACATTAATGGTTGACGATGGGAAGAATTGGCCTTTATTAGTGTCATCTTGCTGGCTTTGCCAAGTGGCATTAAAGCTGGAACGATGTAGGAACCATCAGATTGGGAGGTCAACCATCTACAGCTCAGGGAACCTCTAGTCATCTCTGGAGGAATCCTAAAGTTCCATGGAACCCTGGCTGAGAATGGCTGCTCTAATGTCTGAAGTAACAAGATTTGCTAAATAATTTCCTCATCCCAAGCAGAAACCTGACGGGTTTTGGGTGTTTAGGGAGTCGCATATCTTTTTAAGGCTGAACTCAATGCAAAAGCTAAAAACAGATGGAGTGCATAAATGGGAGCAGTCTTACCTGACAAAGGATTTGTATTTCTGCCTATCGATTCCTAAGAGATACACAGCATAGACCTGTTTGGCAGGGCTGAAGACTTGATTTTTCTCTGCTTTAGTTTACTAACACTTACAGGTCTTGTGCCTCCCCCAGACTGTGACTGGACAGTGAAAGGAGAAGCAGCAGACTGATGAGTGACTGACTTATCTCTCTGTCACTCTGCTCTCTCCTCCTATCAGCAGGGCCTTTGTTAGCACGTGAGCATTGCAGCCCAACTGACTAGCTCCTTGTGCTGCTTCTGCATCTTTTGGTCTAAGATTTGCTGTACAGGGACTGCAAGGGGCTGATATCAGATTAGATTCTTGCATTAAAAATACAGTTAAGGATGCATTACTAAATACAGAGCTGCATACATTTTTGTCTTTTATATCTGCCCGGGGTTCAGCTTTAACAATCACCAGTGTGAATAAAGTATGTCTAACGAAAATAATATGGCCTCTATGTATTATTAAAAACTAAGAATAGGGCAGTACTAGAATCAGAAAAGGGCTGGCGAATTGGATGCTCTTGAATAAAAGTCCTTTATTGGGTTACATGGGAACACGGGTACAGGCTACGCTGATGCGTTTCGGCTAAAAAGCCTTCATCAAAGCAATTGCTTTGATGAAGGCTTCTTAGCCGAAACGCATCAGCGTAGCCTGTACCCGTGTTCCCATGTAACCCAATAAAGGACTTTTATTCAAGAGCATCCGAGTCGCCAGCCCTTTTCTGATTCTAGTACTGCATTTTGGGGCCTGAACGTCCTGGCTAGAGCACCGGATCACAGTTCATAGATCATCATATTGGCAGTGGAGCTGGGGTATCATTTTGCTTCTCTTAAGAATAGGGCAGTGACCAACAGAGCAGGAAGAAGGAGCTGCAGGTTGTTGTGACTCCTCCTCCTCCTGTCCCCGTCAGCATACAGGAAGTGGGGCGCATTTCCCCAATGGGAACACAGAACTAAGGTAGTAATCCTCTGCTCCACCCAAAACCAACCACTGGATCTCCAGTTTTGGTGATCACCATCACTGGGTACAAGAAGTGAAAGAAAACTCTTCCCAATGGGGGGGTCACAGTCAGGGCAAAGATGGCAAATTGCACCCCCCCCCCTTTTTCATTATGTACAAGCTTATGAGGAGAAGGGGGAGAGAGAGCACAGCCTGCACCTCCTCCCGGCTCTCTCCTCCTCTCCCTGGTGCTTCCAGCGCTGGTCTGACAGAAGTAGTGATGCCGCTGTCACTACTCCTGTCAGCCTTATAGTAGAAGGAACTTGCAGCGCCCCTATCCCTACAATACACCCTGCGCCCAGGGCAGCCGCACCTTTCTGTCAACCCCTTGTCCCGGCTGTGGTCACAGCCATATAATATAAAATCTACAAACAGATAACACAATATAAGAGTTTCTTACTATCCCGCTGAGTCGTTGAGCTGATATTCAGATGCGCGGTCAAAGCACGCCTGAATGCCCGTGTCTTTCCACAGGCGCCCGATGATGTCTGCCATCTCCTTGGGCATGGTGCCCTCATCAATGGTGTCTGACAGATGCGATAGCTTGCGGGCATCATCCTGGAAGGGAAGAAACGGTCATCAGCAGGAGGATCTACACCGATTATCGCAGATTATCTCTATATATGTTGATCATTTATGTCTCCTTGTAAAAAATGTTATTATGACACTAGCGAAAGAAAAAAATAAATCAGGTTTTACTCCTTTTAACATGGCTTGTAATAGGAAACAAATGGAAGATCCTGTAACATGGCTATAGGCACTACGGGATGGCAGTACATGCAAACATTGCTTCATAAATGGCTTCAAGGTCACCCCAGGGGTCCACATTGAAAATCTCCTAAAGGGTATTGAGTGCTAACATGAGTGATACCTCCAGTACACATTCTGATCATGGACCAAGTGATGGAGTATCCTAAGAAAGTTGGATGTGTCTATGGATATGGAGTTTGTATAAGGCCCCCCCACCTGTCGTCCGGGGTCACCGTACTGGATATTCAGTGTGTTCATAGCTTTGATGATGGCGAGCATGGACTGGACCGTGTTTCCGTAAATAATGGTAATAAACTCCAGACATTCTTCAAGGGAATAACCATCCTGGTGAATAATTCTAGAATAAAAGGTAAGAAATTAATATTCAATATCTTGCATGATGTACATAACATGAAAATACTGCATATAAATAATGACAGATCTATGAATTACAGTATCTCACAAAAGTCAGTACACCCCTCACATTTTTTGTAAATATTTTCTTCTATCTTTTCATGTGACAACAGTGAAGAAATGACACTTTGCTACAATGTAAAGTAGTGAGTGTACAGCTTGTATAACAGTGTAAATTTGCTGTCCCCTCAAAATAACAACACACAGCCATTAATGTCTAAACCGCTGGCAACAAAAATGAGTACACCCCTAATGTCCAAACTGGGCCCAAAGTGTCAATATTTTGTGTGGCCACCATTATTTTCCAGCACTGCCTTAACCCTCTTGGGCATGGAGGTCACCAGAGCTTCACAGGTTGCCACTGGAGTCCTCTTCCCCTCCTCCATGATGATATCACAGAGCTGGTGGATGTTAGAGACCTTGCGCTCCTCCACCTTCCGTTTGAGGATGTCCCACAGATCCTCAATGGGGTTTAGGTCTGGAGACATGCTTGGCCAGTCCATCTTCTTTACCCTCAGCTTCTTTAGCAAGGCAGTAGTCATCTTGGAGGTGTGTTTGGGATCGTTATCATGTTGGAATACTGCCCTGCAGCCCAGTCTCCGAAGGGAGGGGATCATGCTCTGCTTCAGTATGTCACAGTACATGTTGGCATTCATGGTTCCCTCAATGATCTGTAGCTCCCCAGTGCCGGCAGCACTCATGCAGCCCCAGACCATGACACTCCCACCACCATGCTTGACTGTAGGCAAGACACACTTGTCTTTGTACTCCTCACCTGGTTGCCACCACACACCCATGACACCATCTGAACCAAATACATTTATCTTGGTCTCATCAGACCACAGGACATGGTTCCAGTAATCCATGTCCTTAGTCTGCTTGTCTTCAGAAAACTGTTTGTGGGCTTTCTTGTGCATCATCTTTAGAAGTGGCTTCCTTCTGGGATGACAGCCAAGCAGACCAATTTGATGCAATGTGCGGCATATGGCCTGAGCAATGACAGGCTGACCCCCCACCCCTTCAACCTCTGCAGCAATGCTGGCAGCACTCATATGTCTATTTCCCAAAGACAACCTCTGGATATGATGCTGAGCACGTGACCTCAACTTCTTTGGTGGACCATGGCGAGGCCTGTTCTGAGTGGAACCTGTCCTGTTAAGCTGCGGTATGGTCTTGGCCACCGTGCTGCAGCTCAGTTTCATGGTCTTGGCAATCTTATAGCCTAGACCATCTTTATGTAGAGCAACAATTCTTTTTTTCAGATCCTAAGAGAGTTCTTTGCCATGAGGTGCCCTGTTGAACTTCCAGTGACCACTATGAGAGAGTGAGAGCAAATTTAACACACCTGCTCCCCATTCACACCTGAGACCTTGTAACACTAACGAGTCACATGACACTGGGGAGGGAAAATGGCTAATTGGGCCCAATTTGGACATTGTCACTTAGGGGTGTACTCACTTTTGTTGCCAGCGGTTTAGACATTAATGGCTGTGCGTTGAGTTATTTTGAGGGGACAGCAAATTTACACTGTTATACAAGCTGTACACTCACTACTTTACATTGTAGCAAAGTGTCATTTCTTCAGTGTTGTCACATGAAAAGATAGAAGAAAAGATTTACAAAAATGTGACTGAGGGGTGTACTCACTTTTGTGAGATACTGTATATACCATAAGGACTACTAAAGAGCTGAAATATGTAAACCGTAAACTTACTTCATCTGCTTTACAATGGTGCTCTTTCCGGACTCACCAGCTCCTGTAAGTACACAGAATGTTGATAATGGTCAGCTATATCTTTTTTCCATACAAATAATACATAGCTTTTATAAATTACATTTTATATTTTTGTATGATTTGACATCTGAAAGGAGAATGTGTAACTGCATGACATTTGATGTTGATCTGCATACATTACTCTCACATGATGAGCTCAGGAACGTACAAGAAGCGGTGCATTAAGTATGATGGTCCTCCCTCCCTATTTTAGGGATCTGTCCCCTGCAAATAAACATCCCTAGTGGGGTAGTCCTCCATTATCTTGCATTGCTGGGGTACCAATGTTAAAGATGATGCCAGTGAGAATTGCAGGTGCCCAGTGTCAGGACAAGGCCATCTATAACCCAGGGTGAAAATGCAAAACTGCGCCCCCCCCCCCCCCCAAAAAAAAAAAAATTTTTATGCGTCAGCAAAAATCCCCCCCCCCCCCAAAAAAAAAGAGCTATAATCTGCATGCTTACCCCCTTAGAATAAATTCTCCCTCCTCCCAGGACAAATCTGCTCCCTGCCCAGCACACTGAACTCATGCTCTTCAGAAAAAAAATGGCAGTGTTTACACCTGTTCTAACCGGTTACACCTGTCCTAACTGGAAGGGATGAAAATGCCGCTTCTGGTCTCCTAGATCATGGAGGTGATCACAACTGCCGGATCGCTCCCCCCCCCCCCCCCGAAGAGGGCGGCAGGTGGGAGGGGTGACTGGGGGTGACCCCCTTTCACCCCCTGTAATAGCAATCCAGAAGCGAATTAGCTACTAGGTTTGCTTTCACTTTGTAAAGCATTAGCGGCTGATGAAGAAAACAATACCGGGGTTATGACTGACAGCTGCAGCTATAAACTCGGCATAACCACTTGAAGTCAATCATGTACATGCACGTGATTTGGCAGCAAGTGGATAAAGTATCAAATCTCCTACAACTCGTATGTTTCGTTGTTATTATTTTAATTTACAGTAGAGGCAACACGTGTACAACCTTTAAATACACTTGTAGGGAAAGCCCTCAAAGAATCCTTTAATAACTTTGACACAATTGGCCAGGGAGGGATCACTTTGACTAAGTTGGCCTGAGAGGGATTGCTTTGACACATTTGACAGGCTTGAACATATATTGCAATATATATATATATGAACCAAGAATACATTTTTTTGTGCTTCAGAAGTGTTTATACATAGCGGACATTAGAAAGGACGGGCATACCAAAACTTCTAAAAAACTGTGTTCCTCATAATGGATCATACCCAATAACTATAATATCTGAGAGTGTATATCACCGTACTTTCCATACGAAGATGTGTCCAGTTGGGATTAGGCCCCTGACCTTGCACTCAAGGTGTTCACTATAAGCTTCTCCTCCCAAAGGCAGAGCAGGTTTAATGGGATAGAGGAGCTATAGCTGGATCAGCGCATTCATCTCCCACAACTGGTAATGTCTCTTCAGGGCACTGCTGTTAGCTGGCCAGAGTTAGAACTACAACTGAACGTATTGTGCACATACCTGTATATATACTGTATATACAGTATATGTATAACTCCACAATGAAGGATACTGACACACCCAACGTCAAATTGTGTGTTAAGATGTCCACATCTATTACAACAGCCATTCTCAACCAGAGTTCCTGAAGAAGTTACTTGGGGTTCCTTGAGCTGTGGCTGATTGACCTCCCACCTTCCCACTGATCACCAATGTAAGGATCATTCTTCTCACTGATCACCAATGTAAGGAACATTCTTCTCACTGATCACCAATGTAAGGATCATTCTTCTCACTGATCACCAATGTAAGGAACATTCTTCTCACTGATCACCAATGTAAGGAACATTCTTCTCACTGATCACCAATGTAAGGAACATTCTTCTCACTGATCACCAATGTAAGGAACATTCTTCTCACTGACCACAAATGTAAGGAACATTCTTCTCACTGACCACCAATGTAAGGAACATTCTTCTCACTGATCACCAATGTAAGGAACATTCTTCTCACTGATCACCAATGTAAGGAACATTCTTCTCACTGATCACCAATGTAAGGAACATTCTTCTCACTGATCACCAATGTAAGGAACATTCTTCCTACTGATCACCAATGTAAGGAACATTCTTCCTACTGATCACCAATGTAAGGAACATTCTTCCCACTGATCACCAATGTAAGGAACATTCTTCCTACTGATCACCAATGTAAGGAACATTCTTCCCACTGATCACCAATGTAAGGAACATTCTTCCCACTGATCACCAATGTAAGGAACATTCTTCCCACTGATCACCAATGTAAGGAACATTCTTCCCACTGATCACCAATGTAAGGAACATTCTTCCCACTGATCACCAATGTAAGGAACATTCTTCCCACTGATCACCAATGTAAGGAACATTCTTCCCACTGATCACCAATGTAAGGAACATTCTTCCCACTGATCACCAATGTAAGGAACATTCTTCCCACTGATCACCAATGTAAGGAACATTCTTCCCACTGATCACCAATGTAAGGAACATTCTTCTCATTAATCACCAATGTAAGGAACATTCTTCCCACTGATCACCAATGTAAGGAACATTCTTCCCACTGATCACCAATGTAAGGAACATTCTTCTCACTGATCACCAAAGTAAGGAACATTCTTCTCACTGATCACTAATGTAAGGAACATTCTTCTCACTGATCACCAATGTAAGGAACATTCTTCTCACTGATCACCAATGTAAGGAACATTCTTCTCACTGATCACCAAAGTAAGGAACATTCTTCTCACTGATCACTAATGTAAGGAGCATTCTTCTCACTGATCACCAATGTAAGGAACATTCTTCTCACTGATCACCAATGTAAGGAACATTCTTCCTACTGATCACCAATGTAAGGAACATTCTTCCCACTGATCACCAATGTAAGGAACATTCTTCCTACTGATCACCAATGTAAGGAACATTCTTCTCACTGATCACCAATGTAAGGAACATTCTTCCCACTGATCACCAATGTAAGGAACATTCTTCCCACTGATCACCAATGTAAGGAACATTCTTCTCATTGATCACCAATGTAAGGAACATTCTTCTCACTGATCACCAATGTAAGGAACATTCTTCTCACTGATCACCAATGTAAGGAACATTCTTCTCACTGATCACCAATGTAAGGAACATTCTTCTCACTGATCACCAATGTAAGGGACATTCTTCTCACTGATCACCAATGTAAGGAACATTCTTCCCACTGATCACCAATGTAAGGAACATTCTTCTCACTGATCACCAATGTAAGGAACATTCTTCCCACTGATCACCAATGTAAGGAACATTCTTCTTACTGATCACCAATGTAAGGAACATTCTTCCCACTGATCACCAATGTAAGGAACATTCTTCTTACTGATCACCAATGTAAGGAACATTCTTCTCACTGATCACCAATGTAAGGAACATTCTTCTCACTGATCACCAATGTAAGGGGCATTCTTGCATAGCTATTTGTTCATTGAAACTGCCTATAAATTCGTTTTTTGCAAATGGGGCAAAATCAAATGAATTCAGACTATTTTCTCTGCAGATTGAAAGTGTGAATGGAAAAAATAATTCATATTGGCCACTAGATGGAGCAAGAGGAGCATACTTATTTTCTATGATAGTCAACGCCATCTACTGGCCACACACTGTATTATCCCCCATTTGCACATCTGATCTGCAGGGAAATGAGCCTGAGAACATTTGATTTTGCCCCATTTGCACAAAATAAGTTTACAGGTTAAATGGACAAACGCCAATTTTTTTTTTTTTTTTTTTATGAATACACTCCCTAATGTACATGTTTTATACAGTAATTAAAGTCACATAGGATTCGTATAGCTAAATTAGCAATTGGGAGCTGAGGTAAGAATTAACTTTTGTGGCGGGGGGAGTAGTTACTTTACTTTATTCATTTTTGTAAATGTCTAAAATCTTCCAGATATCGAAACTCGTAACTGTGAGTCTGTTTCTGTCTGTGGACATCAAATCCGCCATCATTACCGTCTGCTGTTATTTCAGCTACCAAATGGCATTAACATTAATACTATCCGATTACCGTCCTCAAGGTGCCAGTTCCCTAACATTAAAATGGGAGAGATGTGTCTGCCCTTAATCTGTTTGTAAAACCTTCGAGGGATTACCGTTCTAAACCCAGATCTCAGACCGGCTACAGGAGACATCGCTGCATTTTCTATTAGGTGATGCAATGCAGTGAAAGTGTCTGGGTGGAAATATCCATCTCCTTTCTTTTTAGGTTCTAAATGCAGATTTTTATTTAGAAGAAAAAAATTAAAAAAAAACATTTTCCCATAGACAGGGGCATTGCTAGGTCTACAAAAGATCTGGGGCTATAGCCCCAAAAGCCACCCCCCTAGAGACTCCACTGCCCATAGATATAAATATTCAGCTAATTCCTTGAAGGACAGAATTGTTTTGCTTGACTCGATCTTGGCCGTGTAGGACATGGCCCCCTTCAAGGACAAGTACTGCTTAAGCATACATGAACATGGCCTCTCAGGGTGGCTCCTGGTTATAGAAACCCCACGGGGGATTCACAGTGATCCTACAGTCTGTTGATAGGTCCATCCCATCCATAAAGGAGCTATGAGGACCATAGCTTTCCCTTGGGATGACCCCACTGGTCCTTCTACAACAGCACGGGCAACATGCAGTATTTCCCCGAGGCAAGAGCCAATAATATTTACATGGTAAGCTGGGGCAACAGGGTCCTAACTATGTGTATGGGCCCCCATTTTTAGAACCCTCAATTCCCAACTATCGATACAGTTCTATTTGCCCAAATGTATTTACCAGATGCTACTACTACCTTCAAAAATCATTGTTATAAAGCGAGCCCCATAGTAGCTGCATGGTTTACTATTGCTACATAAACAAAGAACATAAAGGGGGACCCATAGTAGTTGCATGGTCTGCCATTGCTACACACACAAGGAACATAAAGCGGGCCCCGTAGTAACTGCATGGTTTGCTATTGCTACATAAACAAAGAACATAAAGCAGGCCCTATAGTAGTTGCATGGTCTGCCATTGCTATATACACACAAAGAGCATAAAGTGGGCCCCATAGTAGCTGCATGTTTTGCTATTGCTACAAACACATAGAACATAAAGTGTGTCCCATAGTAGTTGCATGGTCTGCCATTGCTACATACACAAAGGACACAAAGGGGGACCCATAGTAATTGCATTGTCTGCCATTGCTACATACACATAGGACATAAAGGGGGCCCCATAGTAATTGCATTGTCTGTCATTGCTACACACACAAAGGACATAAAGGGGGCCACATAGTAGTTGCATGGTCTGCCATTGCTACATATACAAAGGACATAAAGGGAGCCCCATAGTAATTGCATTGTTTGCCATTGCTACATACACAAAGGACATAAAGGGGGCCCCATAGTATTTGCATGGTCTGCCATTGCTACATACACAAAGAACATAAAGGGGCCCCATAGCAATGCATGGTCTGCCATTGCTACATACAGAAAGAACATAAAGGGGGCCCCATAGTAGTTGCATGGTCTGCCATTACTACATACACAAAAGAACATAAAGGGGTCTCCATAGTAATTGCATGGTCTGCCATTGCTACATACACAAAGGACATAAAGGGGCCCCATAGTAGTTGCATGGTCTGCCATTACTATATACACAAAAAAACATAAAGGGGGCCCCATAGTAATTACATGGCCTGCCATTGCTACATACACAAAGGACATAAAGTGGCCCCATAGTAGTTGCATGATCTGCCATTGCTACATACACAAAGAACATAAAGGGGCCCCATAGCAATGCATGGTCTGCCATTGATACATACACAAAGGACATAAAGGGGCCCCATAGTAGTTGTATGGTCTGCCATTGCTACATACACAAAGGACATAAAGGGGGCCCCATAGTAATTGCATTGTCTGCCATTGCTACATACACATAGGACATAAAGGGGGCCCCATAGTAATTGCATTGTCTGTCATTGCTACATACACAAAGGACATAAAGGGGGCCCCATAGTAGTTGCATGGTCTGCCATTGCTACATATACAAAGGACATAAAGGGAGCCTCATAGTAGTTGCATGGTCTGCTATTACTACATACACAAAGGACATAAAGGGGGCCCCATAGTATTTGCATGGTCTGCCATTGCTACATACACAAAGAACATAAAGGGGCCCCATAGCAATGCATGGTCTGCCATTGCTACATACAGAAAGAACATAAAGGGGGCCCCATAGTAGTTGCATGGTCTGCCATTGCTACATACACAAAGGACATAAAGTGGCCCCATAGTAGTTGCATGATCTGCCATTGATACATACAGAAAGGACATAAAGGGGCCCCATAGTAGTTGCATGGTCTGTCATTGCTACATACACAAAGGACATAAAGGGGGCCCCATACTTCTTTTAATAACGCACACTATTTCCTACATGCGGGGTATGTTATATAATTAGAATAAGTCGTTCTTTAGATTTGTGTTTGTGCGGACCTTTGAAATCTGCAGTGAAAGGAAGATTTTTAATACCGATAACAACCAAAACATTTTTTATCTTTACCTCAACCGCAATAGGAAAACCGAAGTTGAAATTTGATTGGCTGCATCTTCAGCCCCCTTACTTTCCCTCCTCCATTGACCATAAAACGGCTTTTTGAGTTGCATTGAAATCTTTTTGCATGACTGGATGTTGCTACAACGACCAATTTAACCTTCACTCACCCAATCTCACTAACTTTCCTTTTACCAGAATGATAGGTTTCTTTTATAGATTATTTTATCCCATGTGGTCAATGCCGTCTATATCGATGATAATATTATTTGGCCTTGGGTTTTTTTGGGATCTCCAGCATCGTTATTTCCCAAAATTTCCTTAATTATAATTCAATTCTATGTCTTACCCAGTAGGAGCAGTTTGACAGTCCTGGCATCCTTTTCGGCATCGTCCTTCAGTTTCTTCTCTAGTTCCCGGGAATGCTTTTCCTCAGCGCTGGCCCCGGCTCCCATCTTCCTGTATCAATAGGGGGGGGAGTAAGACGCACCAAGGACTTTCCTCCGGATAAAGATGGGCAGCCCTCCTTAAGGGGGACGGGAGTCGCAGTTAGCGAACTGCCTGTCTGACTACCGCTAGGGCTACCGGAGGAATGAGTCCTGCCCTTCTCCCAAATCTCATCTTCTCTAATTCCCACCAGGATTTTACAGCCACAGGTGGTCAGGTGACCCCGTCCGGCCTATGGGAGCCAAGGACAGGTAAGGGGGCTTGATAAGGTGTGGGTGTTGCTGAGCTCAGCTGAAGTGTCTAACCCCGGACAGATAGATATCCTGATCCAGCGAAGAGGTTTATCTTAATACTCTGTATACGCTGAGTCCAGGAGACTTACACTGAGCCATCTGCACCCTGCGCTCACCAAAACCTCTGAAAATACTGACAAGAGGAAGAGAGGAAAACATCTCATTCCACGGCTCATCTACTAAACGAGTGGAGAATGTTCGCTCATCTTTGTAATAAAGTGAAGCTGTCATGATAGCGAGTTTCAAGTGAATGCAGGGTCTCCATATTTACTAAGCAAAGCAGACATTCCCTATCTGTTTAGTAAATCAACCCCATTGAGTTCCAACATAGTAAAACGTTCTGATGTATACTGACGGGCAGGAGCGTCCAGGCCATAAGTTTGCATGCGGGGTGCCGGACTCATAGGTTTCTATGAGTTTTTTTTTACTTTCTGAAGTCACATGATTAGAGCCTGAGGCTCCAAATGGCTTGAAAAAGGTTGGGCTTGGGGCGCAGAGCACTACACCCCAAACCCACCCACTTGTGACACTAGCGAATCAATATTTGCTATTGTCTTGCGGATTTTCCTCTGAGCTAATCAGGACAGGAGGTGGATCAGGTTTGCCGGTGGAAGAAGCCGAGGAAGCCGCAGCAGTGGAGGGGTGAGTGTCGACTGGGGGGGGGGGCTTTGGTTGCCGCCCTCCCCCCCAAAAAAGTTTAGCACCAGCCGCCACTGCTGATGGGACATGCATTGCGACATTGTAATGTATTCTCACATTGCAAACAAAGTTATGCTAGAGTGTAAAAGTAGCAGTGATAACGTAGTGGAGTTCCTATGTGCTTGCCATGCTCAGATGCAGGAGCAGGCCCCCTCTAACTCATTTTCTACAATACCCTGGGTTTCTGGGCATGCTCCGCGAAGGTAGGTTTCTTAGCTTCCCTCCCTCAGCAGCTTAGAGAGGCCACAGCTGATGAGGCAGGGGTACCTGTGTATGTGAGCTTCAGCCAGGTAAGAGGCCCTTCACTGTAAGATCCGGTGTGTGGGGAGCCAGAGCCAATAGCATGTACCTTCTTTGAAAGACCCAGCTATTGTGGGAAGCATCTCCCCAGGTTGCTACCAGAGCAAGCATTTCCGTGGACCTGGGAATCTTTCAGCAGTTTGCCTGTGTTGCCAGAGGACTGCAGTTCCTAGGGCCTAGGATCCCTCAAGCTGTTCTCCTGCATTGCCATGGCTGTCATTGACCTCACTGCGAGGGATGCTGTTGATTAGGATAAGCCTGAGGATAAGCACAAGTAATTGTTTGTCTTCTGAACAGTTTTTGTGAAATAGTGATCCTCAGAGAGACTCTCTGTTGTTACCAGAGTAATCAGTTCCTTGGAGCTGGGATCCCTTCACCAGTTTGCCTGTGTTGCCAGAGTACCTCAGTTCCTAAGGCCGGGGATCCCTCCAGCTCTTTGCCTGTTTTGCCAGGGTTGTCCTGGACCTCACGAAGAGGGATGCTGTTGATTAAAACAAGCCTTAGGATAGAGACAGGTAATTGTTTGTCTTCTGAACTGTTTTAGTAAAATATTGATCCTCAGAGAGACTCTCCGTTGTTACCAGATTAAGCAGTTCCTTGGAGCTGGGATTCCTCCAGCTGTTTGCCTGTGTTGCCAGAGTACCACAGTTCCTAGTGTCTGTGATCCCTCCAGCTGTTAGCCTGTGTTGTCAGGGCTGTCCTGGACCTCTCTGAGAGGGATGCTGTTGATGAGGATAGGCACGAGTAATTGTTTTCTCCTGAACAGTTATCCTCAGAGAGACTCTCTGTTGTTATAGAGTCTTATATTGACTATGCTAAGCAGCCATGTTACTCTGATTGACCCACAGAGACATTGCTGAGAAGAGTTCATGTTAGTGCAGCTTTCATAATCTGTTTTGTATTATTATGCATTGTATGCATGCTCTTTGCCATTCTGCCCTGTATTGAATTCTTGATTCTAAGGCTGGCCTTATACGAACAAAAAACATCTAACAGATTCCTCCATCTTTGATATACAGCATGGATGGAAGAATCTCCCACTGAGGTGATTGTATTCTGACAACCACCACCAGTGGCTGTCAGAATATTTGAACAGGCTGTGTCTTCTGGTTGATGAAGTGGTGTTTGCTGTCACATTTGAAGACCACCTTGCATACTCATTGGCCTGGCTGCACCAGGATGAGCTTAAGCTGAAAACCCAAAAAGTGCCATCTATTCAAGCATGAGATTGGGTTACTAGTACACATCTTCTCCAGACAAGACCTACTACCAAATCCTGAGAAACTAAAGGCCATACAGGAATGGAGGCCCCCAATGACCAAAGTCAGAACTCTTCTGAGCCTGCCAGGATATTATTGGCTTTTCATTATGCCCAATACTCTGCCCCAATTCAAAAGCGCCTACAGTGAGTAGGCCAGAAGAGAGGTCAGATAAACGTGAAATGGGGATCAGAACAACAGGAGGCACCTGAATTCTCGAATCAGCCGTTGATGTCAGCTCCCCATTGGCCTTTGCTGACTTCTCCCTTCCATTTTGGTCGAGAACCAATGCCAGTTCTCAGGGCCCAGGGGCCATATTCTCGCAAATACAAGAAGACCAGGAGATGGTCAGCTCAGGAGGAACCCTGCCAACTACAGCTCCATTACGCTAGAGCTGCTGACCTTGGTGTGGGCAGTCACTAAACACTTAGTTGAGAAGCTGACAGGAGCCAAGTTCGAGGTTTGGACTGATAACAAATTATTGGTAAATCTCCAAAAAAGATAAACTTAGCTCTTTGGAGCAATGTTGGGCAGTCCATCTGGCAAAGTTTGAATTCTCCTTACTACTCCTGAAGAAGCAAGAAAGCAGCCCATACATTGTGATGGTACCCACTAACCAGGCCTCTCTGAGATGTGGATGAAGAAGATGAAGCGATAGAAGCTCCTGCTTGACTCGAAGAAGGCCTCAGGTGTGCCTCATCTATATACTGGAAGAGTATAAATGGGCAGAGATACAGAGAGAGAAGTCAGTGGTTGCTCCCCCAATGGGGGCGACATGGTTATGGTGGTGGCCTAGTCCCCGAGAAACATCAAGGTCATTACCAGAAACTGCTGAGTGAATGGTCCCATCTTATCATGAGGGACAGTATACTGTACCGCAGAGTAATGTTTCTCATGACTTGGGAGGTTGTACTGTCAAGTGCCCTGACCTTCTCTGGGCCAAAAGAGTATCCAGGTGGATGCTGGACACAAAATGTTCACCTCATTCAGGTGGGTGGGTCTCTTCCAATTGGTTGAACAGTCTGCCAGCACTGTTTGGTCTGTTCAGTGTCAAAGGGGGCTGAGGCTCAAGTTCCTTTACCACCTTGGCACACGTCTGAACCACCATCAGCATTATTACATTCGAAAGATGAATACCAACATGTTCTAGTTATGGTGGACCACTTTACCAAGTTTGTGGTGGCAGTACCAACCCGCCACCAGACTGCCAAGACTGCCACCCACATGGTGTTCAAGCACTTATGCTGGATACATTCAGACCAGGGACCCCTGTTTTAAAAGCAAGTTCTTTCAAGTATGGTGGCTTAGCTCTTGAGAAACAAATTAACGGACCCATTAGTTAGCCAAAGTGGTCTGGAAATTCAATCATACAGTACATTACTGAAGAGGCCACACACACTACCATGTTATGTTTGCTGTACTAGATATAAAAAAATGTTCCAACTGAGCACCACCCAATTATTAAAGAAAAAAAAGAATATACAACACAACTGTGACTCCACCAAGAGGCTGTCCATCAAAACCCAGTGACTGGTGAGGAGGGTAACAGAGAACCACCCAAAGGCCAATGGTGATCCTGAAGAAGTTGCAAAGACCCCCAAAGACCAGAGGAACTGTCCATGGGACACCGATAACCCAAACATTGCACAGATCTAGGAATTATGGAAGACTGACAAGATTACATTGATTACATTACAAAGATTACATATGGAGCTGTGAAAAGGCCAGAGGGAGACACAGAAATATGGATAGAAGTTTTCTTGCCTGGTGAGAGCAAAGGTGGACTTCCTGTCATTTGTGTACAATGCAAAGTGTGGTGGAATTTCTGGAAGAATGGTGAAACCATATACAGGCCTGGTATAATCTGAAACTAATAAAGGGTCACATTTCGGCAGGACAGTAATCCTCAATACAGCTGCAGATATGTGGGAGGACCTAAACATTGCTGCTTACCAACAGTCTCCATTGGGCCTGACAAAGCCAAAAATTTAGGATGTAGGGAAATCCCAGCATTGTGGGAGGGGCAGAGACACAAACTACTGCAGGAAATCTCACCATTGTGGGAGGGGCAGAGACACAAACTACTGCAGGAAATCTCACCATTGTGGGAGGGGCAGAGACACAAACTACTGCAGGGAAATCTCATCATTGTGGGAGGGGCAGAGACACAAACTACTGCAGGAAATCTCACCATTGTATGAGGGGCAGAGACATAAACTACTACCGGGAAATCTCACTATTGTGGGAGGGGCAGAGACACAAACTACTGCAGGAAATCTCACCATTGTATGAGGGGCAGAGACATAAACTACTACCGGGAAATCTCACTATTGTGGGAGGGGCAGAGACACAAACTACTGCAGGAAATCTCACCATTGTGGGAGGGGCAGAGACAAAAACTACTGCAGAAAATCTCACCATTGTGGGAGGGGCAGAGACACAAACTACTGAAGGGAAATCTCACCATTGTGGGAGGGGCAGAGAAACAAAATACTGCAGAGAAATCTCATTACTGTGAAAGGGGCAGAGACACAAACTACTGCAGGAAATCTCACCATTGTGGGAGGGACAGAGACACAAACTACTGCAGGAAATCTCACCATTGTGGGAGGGACAGAGACACAAACTCCTGCAGGAAATCTCATCATTGTGGGAGGAGCAGAGACACAAACTACTGCAGGAAATCTCACCATTGTGGGAGGGGCAGAGACACAAACTACTGCAGGAAATCTCACCATTGTGGGAGGGGCAGAGACACAAACTACTGAAGGGAAATCTCACCATTGTGGGAGGGGCAGAGACACAAACTGTTGCAGGGAATCTCACCATTGTGGGAGGGGCAGAGACACAAACTATTACAGGGAAATCTCACCATTGTGGGAGGGGCAGAGACACAAACTACTGCAGAAAAATCTCATTACTGTGGGAGGGGCAGAGACACAAACTCCTGCAGGAAATCTCACCATTGTGGGAGGAGCAGAGACACAAACTACTGCAGGAAATCTCACCATTGTGGGAGGGGCAGAGACACAAACTACTGCAGGAAATCTCACCATTGTGGGAGGGGCAGAGACACAAACTCCTGCAGGAAATCTCACCATTGTGGGAGGAGCAGAGACACAAACTACTGCAGGAAATCTCACCATTGTGGGAGGGGCAGAGACACAAACTACTGCAGGAAATCTCACCATTGTGGGAGGGGCAGAGACACAAACTACTGCAGGAAATCTCACCATTGTGGGAGGGGCAGAGACACAAACTCCTGCAGGAAATCTCACCATTGTGGGAGGAGCAGAGACACAAACTACTGCAGGAAATCTCACCATTGTGGGAGGGGCAGAGACACAAACTACTGCAGGAAATCTCACCATTGTGGGAGGGGCAGAGACACAAACTACTGCAGGAAATCTCACCATTGTGGGAGGGGCAGAGACACAAACTCCTGCAGGAAATCTCACCATTGTGGGAGAAGCAGAGAAAGAGAATACTGTGGGGACTATAGAAGCCCAATACCCAAGTATACGTAAATCAAACATTTTACCATAAAAATGTCATGTGAAATAGCCGTCATTTACATCTGTTAATCTAATTTGAAGTGATTACAGATTCTTCTAATATATATATATATAAAACTGAATTTAAAATATTATTCTGAAGAAGCTGCCAAAAGCAACGTATGTTTTGGATATGAAGCTGAAGACTGACCATTAAAGGTTCGCTGTACTTTATAGGAATTTACATTTGTCGGATTGGCTGAACCCCCAGCTCTGATTATCTCCTGTGTTAGATAATTTAATGGAAATAAATGTCACACTTTGTATAAAAATGAGGTGAATACTTTTATAAATGTCACTACAGAAGCCATAAAACACAACCTTTCAAACAGGTCAGATAAGTTCTGTAATTAACCAGTTTGTCACTAGATGGCAGCAAAATGCTACTTTTAGGTGCTTTGTTAGGTTTTTGGTAAAATTTCCTTCCATGAAAAGATATACTGTACAAGTTCTGCTATTAAATGTGAATAATAAACCTAGAAACATAAAACTGGGATTGCGAAGGAAGGGGGAGAAATAACACCCTAAATTGCACTTCATAGGATCTTCTTTAATGCCGCCCTCACACATTATCATCTAATTATTAATACTTACAATGCAAACATTTTTGTTGATTATATCTTCCATGGAGTGTCACCTTATAGAAGAGGCCGTGTTGTGTAATTATAAATGATTGCAGCTAATGGATTTGAAAAGCACACCGTAATAATTCTGGATATTTAAAGTGGACCTGTCAGTAACATTTACAAGTCTCCATGATTAAATTCCTGACATATCACAATATACAGCAACAGTATCATTTAAGAGAAAAGCTCCACCTGTTATCATTAACGAGCCGCCCTTCAGCTCCACTCAGTGACTGTGCCTAGGCTGAGATGATGTCATCAGTCTGCTGCAGGCAGGAGAAAGCATTTCTCCAGTCTCCTCTGCCATAATAAGGAAAATTCACCCAGTGATATCTGAGGTCAGCTGACTACATTCCTTTTTATTTATTAATATTAATTAATAAAACCAAAGGCATTTTTTTTTGCGAGTTCCCACCCCAAGTTTTTTCCCGCCAACAGCTGGTATTGAATATCCATTGATTTGTATTGTTTGGTCTTATTAAGACCCAATTCGTTCCCGAAAAACGCACCAAAACTTGTGCAATTTGTCTTTTATTCGCATTTTAATAAATCATCTGCACTTGGGTGGCGCCCTCTTCTGCTTGTTTTGCATACGCGGCAAAACGTGCATTTCGCTTGAAGTGCCATTTATTCTTAATGGCACCCCCCCAAACGTGGCTAGAAGACGTGCGTTTTTGTTGCTTGCAAATGTGGCAATGTACAAAAGACGTGTGAGGCTCACCACGCCAAAAAAAGGTGCAGGAGCTACTATGGCACAATTGTCACCCAGAAGGCAGCCCATTCCATGGCATTGACATCTTCCAGGAAAAACACACAAACAAAAAACAACAAAAAAAGAAAAGATACAAAACATGTGTGTATATATATATATATATCACTATTGTGGGAGGGGCAGAGACGCAAACTACTGCAGGAAATCTCAGCATTGTGGGAGGGGCAGAGACACAAACTACTACAGGGAAATCTCACCATTGTGGGAGGGGCAGAGACACAAACTACTGCAGGGAAATCTCCCCATTGTGGGAGGGGCAGAGACACAAACTGTTGCGGGGAAATCTCATCATTGTGGGAGGGGCAGCGACACAAACTACTGCAGGGAAATCTCCCCATTGTGGGAGGGGCAGAGACACAAACTACTGCAGGGAAATCTCCCCATTGTGGGAGGGGCAGAGACACAAACTACTGCAGGGAAATCTCACCATTGTGGGAGGGGCAGAGACACAAACTACTGCAGGGAAATCTCCCCATTGTGGGAGGGGCAGAGACACAAACTACTGTAGGAAATCTCCCCATTGTGGGAGGGGCAGAGACAAAAACTACTGCAGGGAAATCTAACCATTGTGGGAGGGGCAGAGACACAAACTACTGCAGGAAATCTTATCATTGTGGGAGGGGCAGAGACACAAACTACTGCAGGAAATCTCCCCATTGTGGGAGGGGCTGAGACACAAACTACTGCAGGGAAATCTCCCCATTGTGGGAGGGGCAGAGACACAAACTACTGCAGGAAATCTCCCCATTGTGGGAGGGGCAGAGACACAAACTACTGCAGGAAATCTAACCATTGTGAGAGGGGCAGAGACACAAACTACTGCAGGGAAATCTTATCATTGTGGGAGGGGCAGAGACACAAACTACTGCATGGAAATCTTATCATTGTGGGAGGGGCAGAGACACAAACTACTGCAGGAAATCTCACCATTGTGGGAGGGGCAGAGACACAAACTACTGCAGGGAAATCTCACCATTGTGGGAGGGGCAGAGACACAAACTACTGCATGGAAATCTTATCAATGTGGGAGGGGCAGAGACACAAACTACTGCAGGAAATCTCACCATTGTGGGAGGGGCAGAGACACAAACTACTGCAGGGAAATCTCCCCATTGTGGGAGGGGCAGAGACACAAACTACTGCAGGGAAATCTCACCATTGTGGGAGGGGCAGAGACACAAATTACTGCAGGAAATGTCATCATTGTGGGAGGGGCAGAGACAAACTACTGCAGGAAATCTCCCCATTGTGGGAGGGGCAGAGACACAAACTACTGCAGGGAAATCTCACCATTTTGGGAGGGGCAGAGACACAAACTACTGCAGGGAAATCTCACCATTGTGGGAGGGGCAGAGACACAAACTAATGTATATAAAAAATAAATTTAAAAATGGGCAGACTCGATGGACCACTTGGTCCTTTTTCACATTTCCTGAACGCACAACAAAACACTTAGGAAAGCGCGTTTTGGCACACATTTCGTAAACGCACAAAAAAGCAATGCAACCATGTGTCGGGCTTGAGGTGCCTTTCATTTTTAATGGCACCCCAAACACGGTTAGCAGACACGCATTTTGTCGTGCAACAAACGTGCTACAAATGTGCCAAAACAGGCGTCAAAAAAATGTGCGACGCTTTATTTCTGACAGTAGTTTGTTGCGCATAGGGCAACCAATTCGAGTGTATAAAGCTCAGAAAGGCATAAAAAATTGCAAGTGGGAACGCGCGTTCCTGCTACATGAAGCCAATGGGCTGTCCTACACTGTCGCACAAACGTGCAAAAAAAAAAAGCAAATAAGTGCGTCGCTCAGATGTGAATGGGGCCTTATAGTCTGCGATCATCACATTCAAGCCGGAATCACGTAATTAACTCCATTAAATGATAAAGACGTTTATGCGTAATCACGCCTCATAGAATGAAAGGAGCCCGAGCGCGCCGAGGTCAGCCCGCCGAGCATGCACAGGTTCAACATCTGGTAACTATGTAACCCCCTGACAAGACCGAACTGCTTCCCCTTCACAATGTTCTCCCAGCCCCCCCCCCCCCCCCCTCAAATTTCCTGCGTCAGCCAACAAAGATATACCGCCAACCGCGGAATTCCGTATTAATGAGCCCCCCGGGAAATGGAAGTAAAACTTTAATAAAGTAGATTTTAACCCAAAATTAATGACATTCAGGTCAAATATTTAAAGCAGAGAATCTGACATTCACCAAACATTCGCTGCAGGTGAATCCTCCCAGCTCAGGTGTTTTAAAGTGATTGTAAACCTCAGATTTCATTTCTGAGGTTTACAATCACTTTAAAACACCAGGAACCGGGAGGATTCACCTGCAGCGAATGTTTGGTGAATGTCAGATTCTCTGCTTTAAATCTGAACAAAGCACATCCCTCTATAGTGTGTATTTGTCCCCATCCAAAGCACTAAGTGTCATTTTTGTCTGCTGCCTCCTTCCTCTTCTATCAGCATGAGTCACTTCTGACAAGTTTTCCTGACACCAAGAGAAAAAAGGTGATGGGGGAGGGAGCTCCAGCGCACAGCCTGTGATTGACAGCCTCAGCTCTGTGTGCCGCGTAAAGATGGGTGTGTCCCTTTCCTCCAATCAGCTCTCAGAGCTCTACTCACTGAGCTCTGCAGAGTGTAACTTCAGCTCTCCACACCCCCCCCTTTTTCTTCTGACAGCTCAGACAAGCTGTATAAATTCTGGACTTTGAATGGATGTAGAGAAGAGATAAACAGGTACAACGTATGTAGGAGGATTTGTTTCATCTCTGTGGCCAGCAGGGGTGGACTGACAACTCATGGGGCCCCCGGGCAATAGGAGATTATGGGGCCCCCGGGCAATAGGAGAAGATTATGGGGCCCCCAGGCAATAGGAGATTATGGGGCCCCCAGGCAATAGGATATTTTGGGGCCCCCAGGCAATAGGAGATTATAGGGCCCCCAGGCAATAGGATATTTTGGGGCCCCCAGGCAATAGGAGATTATGGGGCCCCCGGGCAATAGGAGAAGATTATGGGGCCCCTGGGCAATAGGAGATTATGGGGCCCCCGGGCAATAGGAGAAGATTATGGGGCCCCCGGGCAATAGGAGATTATGGGGCCCCCAGGCAATAGGAGATTATGGGGCCCCCAGGCAATAGGATATTTTGGGGCCCCCAGACAATAGATTATGGGGCCACACAGTATACACACACATACAGTATACTCACACAGACACACAATGTGCACACACAGTATACACACACACTGAAGAGGTACTGGAGAGGCGGGGCAGCTATAATCTTGGGATTTTTAAAAAAACACAGATTTTTACATACTGTCCCTGGTTTAATTGAGGACGGCAACCCTGATGGGGCCCCTTAGGGCATGGGGCCCCTTAGGGCATGGGGCCCCCAAGCAGTGCCCGAGTGCCTGAATGGTCAGTCCGCCCCTGGTGGTCAGTCATGTCTCTGGGTATATGGGAGGGTTTACAACCACTTTAACTCTTTCACTGCCGTTTTTGCATCTTTTTTTTGTACTCGTATTTATCACTTGCTGTCAGGCGCAATTTTTCTCAAAATTTTTCACACACATCTTAAAAATCAACATTGTTTTAGCTACAACCTCCAAACAGTTTATATTTTGTGAAAGCAGAGGCCCCGGAGAACAAAATGGTGGTTATTGCAACTTTTTATGTCACTTGATATTTGCGTAGCCATTTATCGAAGGCAAATTTTTTAGGAAAAAATATACAAAAAATGAATTTTAGTGCTTGCAAACACAAAATAATAAATTTTTCTTTTTTTTTTTTTTTTATAAAATAATAAAGATGATGTTGCGTCAAGTCGATAGATACCAAACGTGTCAAGATTTTAACTTGTGACCACCTGTGAGATAATAACAAACTACAGTACCTAAAACTGTCCATAGGTGGCGCTTTAAAAAGCTTCTACAGTTTAGAGTTCCCTGTGAATTATGGACCGTGAATTATTGCTCCCACTTCAACGATCGCGGCGATAAGTGTGACATTGTTGCAGTTTACATGTGCGTGCGGGACCTATGCCTGTGTTTGTATTTGCATATATGCGCCAGGGGGGGAGCTTTTACATTCTTTTAAATTATTTTTAATAATTTTATTTTTTTATGTACATTTTATTTTTTCATTTAACTTTATTGGGTAGATGACTAGCGGTGGCGGAACCGGGATTGCAAAGGTTGCACTTGTGTTCCGCCACCGCGAAACCCACAGGCGACTGAAACCCCAAAGTTGTGCGACTTGCTTGCGATTTCCTTTGCGACTAGCTTGCCACTTTTGTGAATTAACATTGCAGTCTATGGTGCGCCGATCGCATCAAAATCGCAGAAAAGTAGCGCAGGAACCTTTTTTTTTTTTGGTCGCATAGAATGTGTTTTGACTTGTCAAGCAACTTTATGTGTCGCAGTGTGAACTGAGGCTTATAAAAGGCCCCGCGACAGGAGTAAAGGGCCCCGGGATCAATGTGAAGGGCCCCGGGCTCGGAAGGAAGGGCCTCAGGATGGATAGAAAGGGTCCCAGGATTGATGGAAAGGGCTTCAGGATGCATGGATGGAAAGAGCCCTGGGTTAGATAGAAAGGGCCCTGGGACCAGAGGAAAGGGCCCCTGGACCAATGGAAAGAGCCCCGGAGGTCAGGGGGACCCTTCATGGTTTCTTGCAGAGGGGACCTGAAGGTTCTAGTTACGCCTCTGGTGACAGGTACTCTTCATGGAGACTTCAGGGGTCTATTAGGCCCTCAACATCTCCCTTGTCCTCCAAAGCAGTGAACCAAGCACAGATTGTGGCTGGTTAGCTGCTACCCTGGCTGTAAGTCCTCATCATTTCCAGGATCATTCTTCACAGAGGAGATGGGGGAACGAATGTTCCTCCATCTCCTCTGTGTGTGAAGCAATCCTGGCTACTTAGCAAAAGTGAGTACACCCCTCACATTTTTGTAAATCTTTTCTTCTATCTTTTCATGTGACAACACTGAAGAAATGACACTTTGCTACAATGTAAAGTAGTGAGTGTACAGCTTGTATAACAGTGTAAATTTGCTGTCCCCTCAAAATAACTCAACACACAGCCATTAATGTCTAAACCGCTGGCAACAAAAGTGAGTACACCCCTAAGTGAAAATGTCCAAATTGGGCCCTATTAGCCATTTTCCCACCCCGGTGTCATGTGACTCGTTAGTGTTACAAGGTCTCAAGTGTGAATGGGGAGCAGGTGTGTTTGGTGTTATCGCTCTCACTCTCTCATACTGGTCACTGGAAGTTCAACATGGCACCTCATGGCAAAGAACTCTCTGAGGATCTGAAAAAAGAATTGTTGCTCTACATAAAGATGGCCTAGGCTATAAGAAGATTGCCAAGACCCTGAAACTGAGCTGCAGCACTGTGGCCAAGACCATACAGCGGTACAACAGGACAGGTTCCACTCAGAACAGGCCTCGCCATGGTCCACCAAAGAAGTTGAGGTCACGTGCTCAGCGTCATATCCAGAGGTTGTCTTTGGGAAATAGACGTATGAGTGCTGCCAGCATTGCTGCAGAGGTGGGGGGGTCAGCCTTGTCCCAGCACTGTATATATATTTATATATATATACACAGACCCCCATTCATGATATGCAAGCCTAGGGGATCCTAGGCCCAGCAGTCCCTCGCTTGTCAAAATCACTGCCACTATCACTACTCCTGTCAACTTTGTGACAGAAGGAAGGTGCCCTCATCCCTACAGTAAACCATTGCGCCCGGGGCAGCTATCCCTTTTGCCCACCCCTTATCCCAGCCCTGTATATATATGTAATACAGTTCTTTAAGAGAAAGAAGATGCTTCCTGCTCTCCTCCTCCAGTGCTCTGTGCTGGCAGAGCAAAGTAACAGCCACACCCCTCATTACAAGTGTGTTCACACTGACCCTGTGTTGCAAAAGAAGATGAGGGGGTTGTGTCTGACCAGAGAGGGGATGTGTCTGACCAGAGAGGGGGTGTGTCTGACCAGAGAGGGGATGTGTCTGACCAGAGAGGGGGTGTGTCTGACCAGAGAGGGGATGTGTCTGACCAGAGAGGGGGTGTGTCTGACCAGAGAGGGTGTGTGTCTGACCAGAGAGGGGGCGTGTCTGACCAGAGAGGGGATGTGTCTGACCAGAGAGGGTGTGTGTCTGACCAGAGAGGGGGTGTGTCTGACCAGAGAGGGGGTGTGTTAGATCAGAGAGTGGGTGTGTCTGACCAGAGAGGGGGTGTGTTAGATCAGAGAGGGGGTGTGTCTGACCAGAGAGGGGGTGTGTTAGATCAGAGAGGGGGTGTGTCTGACCAGAGAGGGGGTGTGTCTGACCAGAGAGGGGGTGTGTCTGACCAGAGAGGGGTTGTGTGTGTGACCAGAGAGGGGGTGTGTCTGACCAGAGAGGGGGTGTGTCTGACCAGAGAGGGGTTGTGTGTGTGACCAGAGAGGGGGTGTGTCTGACCAGAGAGGGGGTGTGTTAGATCAGAGAGGGGGTGTGTCTGACCAGAGAGGGGGTGTGTCTGACCAGAGAGGGGGTGTGTTAGATCAGAGAGGGGGTGTGTCTGACCAGAGAGGGGATGTGTCTGACCAGAGAGGGGGTGTGTCTGACCAGAGAGGGGTTGTGTGTGTGACCAGAGAGGGGGTGTGTCTGACCAGAGAGGGGGTGTGTCTGACCAGAGAGGGGTTGTGTGTGTGACCAGAGAGGGGGTGTGTCTGACCAGAGAGGGGGTGTGTTAGATCAGAGAGGGGGTGTGTCTGACCAGAGAGGGGGTGTGTCTGACCAGAGAGGGGGTGTGTCTGACCAGAGAGGGGGTGTGTTAGATCAGAGAGGGGATGTGTCTGACCAGAGAGGGGATGTGTCTGACCAGAGAGGGGATGTGTCTGACCAGAGAGGGGGGGTGTCTGACCAGAGAGGGGGTGTGTCTGACCAGAGAGGGGGGGTGTCTGACCAGAGAGGGGGTGTGTTAGATCCGAGAGGGGGTGTGTCTGACCAGAGAGGGGGTGTGTCTGACCAGAGAGGGGGTGTGTCTGACCAGAGAGGGGGTGTGTCTGACTGGAGAGGGGGGGTGTCTGACCAGAGAGGGGGTGTGTCTGACCAGAGAGGGGGTGTGTCTGACTGGAGAGGGGGTGTGTCTGACCAGAGGGGGTGTGTCTGACCAGGTCTGTTGCTGATTGCACTGAATCTACCCCTGCACAGTTGTATTTAGACTCAGGACAGTGGAGGTAAGATTATGAGGTTGTTAGTTGTCTATCTGGCTTTATATCTATTTTTGGGGCTTCAGTTGGCGCCGCCCTCCCCATCACCGGGTGCTATAATAGAGCATTATCTGTGCATTGGCTTCAGTTGGCAGCCGGCAAGGACTGCATTGATCCGAGTTGGAATGTTCCGCTGCGTGTTGCAATACATCAAGGTAACGGCAGGATTCTTCAGCGACCAGCAAAACTCTTTGCTACATTGTAACAGATCAATAACAACATCACTTATCCGAGATTCCAGTGTCACGGGGCTATTAAAACATCGGCATCTTGGATGACAAAAATAGTGCGCATCAATTTCTGGATCAATAGAGCGGCAGCTTTGTGAACGAGGCCTCTAAGATGCAATCATCACACTAAATAGCTAATGTCATTGGGAAGATTTGTAGACCTAAAAATAATGGCAGTTAGACCCGGAGGAGCGGAATACCATGAACTCATTTCTATTACAATGCTATGGACGAGCGAATGAGACAGTCACCGTATAGTTTAAATCGACTAAATAAGTTCCAGGTGCACCAACAAAAGGTGGGGAGACTCTTATGGCTTTTTATTCTTTAGAAAGTAGCCACAGCTGGAGTAGGAAAGCCTGTCCCCTGCCAGCATGCTGGAGAGAAGGACTCTTGCTTTGTATGTGGAATCGGTGGTCTCTCTGAAGAGTGACACTTGTTTTCTTTCAAAAGTAGCCACAGCCGGAGTAGAAAGGCCTGTCCCCTGCCAGCATGTTGGAGAGAAGGACTCTTGCTTTGAGCGTGGAATCAGTGGTCTCTCTGAAGAGTGACATTTGTTTTCTTTCAAAAGTAGCCACAGCTGGAGTAGAAAGGCCTGTCCTCTGTCAGCATGCTTAATAGAAGGACTCTTGCTTTGCTTTGCAATCAGCAAAACTCATGCTCCCTGATGATTGGAGAGCTCTGGTTTTACCTCAGTAGGGGGTGTGCCAGAGATTTGACACACCCTGAGTAGAAAAGCCTGTCCCCTGCCAGCAACTGCATAGAAGGACCCTTTGCTCTCTGTGTGGAAGCAGTGGTCTCTTTGCAGAGGTCCAACATGCCCCCTACTTGCCTAATAGTCCCGCAATCAGAAAAACTCATGCTCCCTGTTGACTGGAGAGCTCTGGTTTTACCTCATTAGGGAATTTGCAAGATATTTGCCACAGCCTGAGTAGAAAAGCCTCTCCCCTGCCAGCATGCTGCACAGAAGAACACTTGCTCTCTGTGTAGAAGCAGTGGGCACTCTGCAAAGGTCTGGCAAAGCTTCCTACTAAATGGAGAGCTCTAGCTGTTAGATTCCAGCTGAGAGAACAGGAGTCCTTTTCTGCAGCATGCTGGTTGGGGACTGGCTTTTCTACTTAGGCTGTGGCTGCTTTCTAAAGAAAAAAAAAAACCTCTTCAGAAGGACCACTTTCTTTATTCAGAGTGCAAGGGTCCTTCTCTGCAGTGTGATGGCAGGAGAGAGGCCTTTCTACTAAGGCTGAGGCTGCTTTCTAAATAAAACAAACAGAAGCATCATTAAAACTGTTGCTCCTTTAAAAAGGGGCAGTACCCGGACCCCCATACCCCTTTTATGGCCAATAACTTGCATATAAGCCTTTAAAATGGGCACTTTTGATTTTTCATGTTTGGGCCCTATAGACTTTAATAATAGGGTTCGTTGTCCAGGCCCGAACTTTTGCAGTGTTCGAGAGTTCTGGCACAAACCGAACCGGGGGGGGTGTTCGGCCCATCTCTAGATATTTGCATAAATTTGAATCATTGTACAAAATTGAATGATTGTATAAAATTGGATATTTGTATAAATTTGATTATTTGTATAAATTTGGATATTTGTAGAAATGTGGATATTTGTAGAAATTTGGGTACTTGTAGAGATTTGAATATTTGTAGAAATGTGGGTATTTGTAGAAATTTAGATATTTGTATAAATTTAAATATTTGTAGAAATTTTAATTTTTGTATAAATTTGGATATTTGTAAGAATGCGAATATTTGGAGAAATGTGGATATTAGTAGAAATTTTAATATTTGTAAAAATGTGAATATTTTTATAAATTTGGGTACTTGTAGAGATTTGAATATTTGTAGAAATGTAAATATTTGTAGAAATTAGAATATTTGTAGAAAATTGAATATTTGTAGAAATTTAAATATTTGTAGAAATTAGAATATTTGTGGAAATTTTAATATTTGTAAAAATTTGGATATTTTTAGAAATGTGGATATTAGTAGAAATTTGAGTATTTGTAAAAATGTGAATATTTGTAGAAATGTGGGTACTTGTAGAGATTTGAATATTTGTAGAAATGTGGGTATTTGTAGAAATGTGGGTATTTGTAGAAATTTGGATATTTGTAGAAATTTAAATATTTGTATAAATTTGAATTTTTGTATAAATTTGGATATTTGTAGAAATGTGAATATTTGGAGAAATGTGGATATTAGTAGAAATTTGAATATTTGTAAAAATGTGAATATTTGTAGAAATTTGGGTACTTGTAGAGATTTGAATATTTATGGAAATGTGGGTATTTGTAGAAATTTAGATATTTGTAGAAATGTAAATATTTGTAGAAATTTGAATATTTGTAGAAATGTGGGTATTTGTAGAAATTTGTATATTTGTAGAAATTTTGTATATTTGTAGAAATTTGAATATTTGTAGGAATTTGGATATTTGTAGAAATGTGAATATTTGGAGAAATGTGGATATTTGTAGAAATATGGGTATTTGTAGAAATTTAGATATTTGTAGAAATGTAAATATTTGTAGAAATTAGAATATTTGTAGAAATTTGAATATTTGTAGAAATTTGAATATTTGTAGAAATGTGGATATTAGTAGAAATTTTAATATTTGTAAAAATGTGAATATTTGTAGAAATTTGGGTACTTGTAGAGATTTGAATATTTATGGAAATGTGGGTATTTGTAGAAATTTAGATATTTGTAGAAATGTAAATATTTGTAGAAATTTGAATATTTGTAGAAATGTGGGTATTTGTAGAAATTTGTATATTTGTAGAAATTTTGTATATTTGTAGAAATTTGAATATTTGTAGAAATGTGGATATTTGTATATATTGCTCAGTGATTATGTGGATAATGGGTGGATGGCTGATCTTTGGTTGGATGAAGTATCTAATGGTCTTCATTTATCATTAGGTCCTCTGCTGTAACATTGTGAACTTGTGTGGTCCTTGAAAGCTGAAATCCCAATGAGCTGTCATTATCTTTCAAATCTTTGTCCTGGCAAGCGTTCTATTCTTCCATCCAATGTCTTTCTGCTGATACGGTTACCACTGAGGTCATTTAGTAAGTCTTGTCTTTCGCTCTCATCAAGCGATGATGGTTCCATGTCAGGGACATGAAGACTGATAGCGATAGCTGGGGGAGAACTTGACGGTTCCCAGCTCATTGAGTGTTGTATGACCGGCCTATCCTTAAGGCACTTAGCTGTCTCTTGAGTTACAAGCCTCCTCTAGTAGCCGTGGTCATGGTGACAGCTGCTTATTAGTGACACTGGGCCGCCACGAATGAATCAATATGAAAACATAGACGTCTGCTCCCCCGTGACCTGGGCTTGATAAACATTTTCCCCTTGACAGGCCTTTCGCTGGCTATAAAAGAGGAGACAACCTCAAGATGTAGGTCACAGTGATTGACCTTTCTGATAAGTAGAAGCACTGGGCAGCTGTTGGCGTTTTTTGTTATATTGGTTTTTTTTTTGCGTAACATAAGTGGCGTGATAGTTGCAATTTTCTACCAACCAATAAAAAACATTTAATAAACTTGTTGTAATGTATAAGTTGACCTTGCATTAAAATGACCTTGCAGGCCCACCCTCCTAATAGAAAAATCCTAACTGGAAGCAATAAAAATTGGAAGGAAAAAGTAAAAAATATTCGCCTTACTTCTGGGATTTGGGTCACTACCTGTCGGCATCATTAGGCCTCATCATTGGATCCGAGAAAAGTTGAGGAGTCCAAGTGTTATTAGAAGTTAGTACTGTGCAGGGAGCATTGCTGTGGGACTTGGCTGTGCCCGTGGTGTCACCCGGTGGGCAGAGAGTACCTGGAGCAGAGCTTGAGCCTAGGATGAGGTCAGGAGGAGGCAGGGAAGAGGGAGAGCGGAAGGGGGGCCAAGTCACTGCAGCATGGACCTCTGGGTTTGTACTTGGCCCCTGGTAAGCCCCAGTACCCTCACCTTTTTTGGGTGGATTGCATAGGAAACAAACCTTGCATTTTTACGCAAGGGCCACCTAATAAACTTTGTTTAAATTGGGTAAAAACAATTTGAAAAAAAAAATGTTTCTTTCTCCCTTTAAGGGAGTGCTCCGAATCTCAGCTCGTTACCTGTGTAGAGGACACCAGGAAGCCAGAAACCTTGCTGATTGATACGGGATCAAATACTTATTTCACTCAGTAGAATGCAAATCAATTTATAACTTTTTTTAAATGCATTTTTCTGGATATTTTTGTTGTTATTCTGTCTCTCACTGTTAAAATAAACTGACCATTAAAATTATAGACAGATCATTTCTTTGTCAGTGGGCAAACGTACAAAATCAGCAGGGGATCAAATACTTTTTTTCCCTAACTGTAGGTGGGGGCAGTGACCATTTTTTGTAGAGCCTATTTAGGCCCTGGCTGCCAGGGTTGGCACTTTTTTGGTGAGTGGGTAGAGTAGAGACAGGTACCTGTTAGGGACAGAACTAGCGTCAGGGAAAGGTTCCTGACAAGGAGGGAAAGCATAAGGTTCGCAACTTCTATGGACATATTACCACTTAGGAAGAAGACGGCCAGGCCGTATTCTGCCCCTCCTAACAGGCGCTGCCAGTTTGGCTGAAACCTGCTCTCTACACACTGTTGGGACCCCTGGGTGTTCCCGGTTGGGCTGTCTTCCCATTGGGTCTATTGTGAACTGGATTTGTATTACTTCGATGCAAGTTCCTACATCACACTTGGACTGTATGTTATTGCCGCTACACCACGATGCTCCCCACCTATATATATATTGCTTTTATTTCTGGTTCTTTTCTTGTCTTTCAGGTTTAGAGGCTAAAAGTCATCTATGTTTATGGACTCCATTAATATTGCTATTTATAGTTGCATTGACATTGCACGTATAGGTAGTGGTATCTACCCAAGGTGGGCAATGTATAGCCAGAAGAAGCTAATGTTGTGTTTTGGTATGCCATTGTAACCCCAGAGATGCAGGACATTGGCCTTCAGAAGGGATTGCAGTGTGCAGATGCATTGGACAGTTCTCCATCTCCTCATTCTCTCCATGCTATACGCACCATCACAAACCCTTCTGAGCACAGAGGCCAAAAATGTATAAAACATCTTGGGACGAGTTACAGGTTTCCTGAGATCAATGCCATGGGACCTCCGCCAAACCTCCACCTGGAATGAACCTGTCTTCTTTTCTTATACCTAAGCATCAGGTATCTGATACTGCAATCATAAGCAATCCTGAAGGAGCACCCATGGTGGAAGAGCCTGAAAGAACTGACATGTCTAAACTCATAAGGTACATGGTCTGAAAAGAGCTTATAATCAATGGGCTGACCAGGTTTGATGCTTGTCAGGAGAGCTACAGGACCTGCATGTTCAGGTTAGGACCTCAATGACCCAAAAATGCCCCTATTGCTCAGGAATTTAATTTAAGGTTGTGGGAGATGTATGCATAGACAGGATATGCATTCTCTGCAGTAGGATGTACTTCCAGCTTCAGACAATGCCTTAATTACTATTATGTGAAGACCACCCCAATATGAATGTGGAGATATGGTAATAGTTCACATATTGTATACTGTATATACCAGTCATTCTCAACAAGGGCTCCTCCAGAAGTTGCTATGGGTCCTTTGAGATAAGGTTGGTTGACCTTCCATTTAGTGCTGTTTTTATAGTTCCATAGCCTTGCTTCTTGGCAAAACCAGCTGCATGACACCAATGATCTTCTATGGCTGTCTGTAGAGGTAGCATCCTGGCCACCACTTCTCACTGACCATCAATATAAAGCACATTCTTCCAACTTACCACCAATATAAGGAACATTTTTCCCACTGATCACCAATGTAAGGAACATTCTTCTCACTGACCACCAATGTAAGGGACATTCTTCCCACTGATCACCAATGTAAGGAACATTCTTCTCACTGATCACCAATGTAAGGGACATTCTTCTCACTGATCACCAATGTAAGGAACATTCTTCTCACTGATCACCAATGTAAGGAACATTCTTCTCACTGATCACCAATGTAAGGAACATTCTTCCCACTGATCACCAATGTAAGGAACATTCTTCCCACTGATCACCAATGTAAGGGACATTCTTCTCACTGATCACCAATGTAAGGGACATTCTTCCCACTGATCACCAATGTAAGGGACATTCTTCTCACTGATCACCAATGTAAGGAACATTCTTCCCACTGATCACCAATGTAAGGAACATTCTTCTCACTGATCACCAATGTAAGGAACATTCTTCCCACTGATCACCAATGTAAGGAACATTCTTCTCACTGATCACCAATGTAGGGAACATTCTTCTCACTGATCACCAATGTAAGGAACATTCTTCCCACTGATCACCAATGTAAGGAACATTCTTCTCACTGATCACCAATGTAAGGAACATTCTTCTCACTGATCACCAATGTAAGGAACATTCTTCTCACTGACCACCAATGTAAGGAACATTCTTCTCACTGATCACCAATGTAAGGAACATTCTTCTCACTGATCACCAATGTAAGGAGCATTCTTCTCACTGATCACCAATGTAAGGAACATTCTTCTCACTGATCACCAATGTAAGGAACATTCTTCTCACTGATCACCAATGTAAGGAACATTCTTCTCACTGATCACCAATGTAAGGAGCATTCTTCTCACTGATCACCAATGTAAGGAACATTCTTCTCACTGATCACCAATGTAAGGAACATTCTTCTCACTGATCACCAATGTAAGGAACATTCTTCTCACTGACCTTCAATAAAATCGTTTTTTCAGGGGTTTCCCAAAGCCTGAAATCTATTTCAAGGGTTCCTCAGGGGTAAAGGTTTGGGAAAGGCTGATATATATATATACTCTTTATATATGTGTGTCACATGGCCTGTGGCTTATACTGTAAGATGAATTGTGGAGAAGTCATTCCCTCCAATAAAACTTTTTGACTTCTTATCAGATGAGAAGCTTGAACTTCGTATTTCACCACTACAAATAATCAGCCGTGTTTTTGCTGTCTGAACACGGAGATGATTTTGTTATTGCGTCGTCTGTGTGCAGACAGCGTGGACGTTTTCTGGAGCGGCGTGCGTCCGCGTCTCTGATCCCGTCTGGCTCCCACGTACAATCTCACACAACCACCCCCCCACCCCCACCCCCAGCTTACGGCAGCAGCTTCCCCCCAACCTTTCCAGCCCCTCAGACTAGCTTTTGACCCCATCCAGTTGAAGACGGATTATTTACACAAATAAATATGTTTAGAGAGCGCAAAGCAGGAAATGATTCCCTCCGCGGACTGTTTTTCTAACCTTGTAAAATAAAATAATGAGACCCAGCGTGAAACCACAAATATTTCTAGAGGCTTGTTGTAGTGGGAAGGGGGGGGGATTGTGAATAATTGAGATCCCATCGAGCAGCTGTTACAAGTCACACGATGGGGACATAATGTTCTATCTATTCCAACACTTTCCCAAAATCGGGGGAATTCATTCGACTTCTCTGTAGGCCCGGACACATCCACCGTCCACCAGAAGTGGTCAAACAGTCCGGAATGGCGGGGTGGAGATGAAGGTGTCACCGCCGGCGCCGCAGTTTCCTGTTATAAGATACAGATAATATGAGTGATATCACCAATCACCAAATCACCGAAAATTGATTTTACCTGCAAAATTATTTATAGCAAATGATGTGTCACTTTCTCAATACAAAAAAAGTGCATAAACTTCAATAAATAAATACAGTGCCTTGCAAAAGTATTCACCCCCCTTGGCATTTTTCATGTTTTGTTACATTACAGCCTTTAGTTCAATGCTTTTTAATCTGAATTATATGTGATGATCAGGTCACAATAGTTGGTGAAGTAAAATTAGAAAAATATATACATAAAACTATTTTTCAGAAATAAAAAACTGATAATTGGCATGTGCGTATGTATTCACCCCCTTTGTTATGAAGCCCATAAAAAGATCTGGTGCAACCAATTACCTTCAGAAGTCACATAATTAGTGAAATGATGTCCACCTGTGCGCAATCTAAGTGTCACGTGACCTGTCATTACATAGACACACCTTTTTGAAAGGCCCCAGAGGCTGCAACACCTAAGCAAGAGGCACCACTAACCAAACACTGCCATGAAGACCAAGGAACTCTCCAAACAAGTAAGGGACAATGTTGTTGAGAAGTACAAGTCAGGGTTAGGTTATAAAAAAAATATCCAAATCTTTGATGATCCCTAGGAGCACCATTAAATCTATCATAACCAAATGGAAAGAGCATGGCACAACAGCAAACCTGCCAAGAGACGGCCGCACACCAAAACTCACGGACCGGGCAAGGAGGGCATTAATCAGAGAGGAGCACAGAGACCTAAGGTAACCCTGGAGGAGCTGCAGAGTTCCACAGCAGAGACTGGAGTATCTGTACATAGGACCACAATAAGCCGTACGCTCCATGGAGTTGGGCTTTATGGCAGAGTGGCCAGAAGAAAGACATTACGTTTTGAGTTTGCGAAAAAGGCATGTGGTAGGCTTCCAAAATGTATGGAGGAAGGTGCACTGTTCTGATGAGACTAAAATTTAACTTTTTGGCCATCAAAGAAAACAATTTATCTGGCCCAAACCCAACACATCACATGACCCAAAGAACACCATCCCCACCGAGAAACATGGTGGTGGCAGCATCATGCTGTGGGGATGTTTTTCAGCAGTCAGGACTTGGAAACTGGTCAGAGTTGAGGAAAAGATGGATGATGCTTGTGCCGTTTCTTCAGGAGCTGTGCCGTGACTGGCACAGCTACGAGCGCGAGAGACGTCATCGCGGCTCCGGTCAATCACAGCGCCGGAGCCCACGAACCTGGAAATAACTCCGGGAGAGTTTTCAACCACTTTTGTAAAGCTTGGCAAATGGCAAATGCCCTGTGTGTGTGTGTGGATTTTCTATTTGTTTTAAAGGGGCTCAGTCGAACCCCAGCTCAGTGATACCCTCACTCAGCAGATCCCCAGCTCATTGGTACCCTTGTCCAACAGATCTCCTGCTTAGAAGTACCCCCAGCTCTGCTGATCCCCCACTCAGTAGTCATGTGAAATTAGTTTCAGTTCCAATGTAAATTCAGCTGAATTTTTGGTTATTTGAAGATTCAGATGTATCGGAATCTCTGAATGAAATTTTGTTTACTTGTTTTCTAAGGAATTCCAAATTTTCCGAACCATTCAAATTCAGATCGGTCAAAAAATGATCAACCGGTTCGAATTCTGTGTGAAGAATAAGCTGGTAGTTAAGGAGCGGGCCGGGAAGCCGGCCGCCATGTCCTTAACAACCGCCGACTCATGAGCTGTCAGTGGACTTACCCGCCGATAGCTGAAATGTAAACAAAAGGATGCCAAAATATAAAGTTTAGGAAAAAAAACAGCGTGGGATCCCCACCAAAATCCATACCAGACCCTTATGCGAGTATGCAGCCTGGCAGGCCAGAAAAAGGGGGGATGACCAAAGTCCCCCTCCCCCCTCCCCGAACCATACCAGGCCACATGCCTTCAACATGGGGTGGATGCTTTGGGCCGGGGGGGCTCTGCCCCTACTAATTCACCAAAAAATTATAATAAGTGAATAAAGACACAACACAAGTTTTTGACAATTCATTTATTAAAAAATAAAATTCCCCCAATGTAGATCCATCGTCACTCACGATGCCCACTGCACCACGGGACCCGGAAAAAAGAAAAGCCTCCGGCCTCCTTGAAGGCTCCCGCCGACTGCCTGCTCCTCTGTCTGACATTTCTTAACCACTTCAATACCAGGCACTAAGTTTTTCTCCTTCACTGATGGGCGCTGATGAGGCGGCACTGATGGGCACTGATGAGTTGGCACTAATAAGGTGGAACTGATGGGCACTGATGAGGAGGCCCTGATATGCAGCACTGATGGGCACCGATAGAAGGCACTGATATGCAGCACTGATGGGCACTGACAGGCGGCGCTGATGGGCACTGACCGGCAGCACTGATAGGTGGCATTGATTGGCACTGATAGGTGGCACTGATTGGCACTGACAGATGGCAATGATGGACAGTAATAGATGACACTGATGGGCAGCACTGATGATGAGGTACTGACAGGCATTACTGCTGGGCACTGATTGGCACTGTGATGGGCATTGATTTACACTGTGGTGGGCTCTGATTGGCACTGTGGTGGGCACTGATTGGCACTGTGGTGTGCACTGAGAGACTTTATGGAGGGGGCACTGCTGGCAGCTGTTGGGCACTGATTGGCACATCTGATGGGGAATGTGCTGATTACCAGCTCAGACCTCCCCTCTGACAGCGAAAGCCGCCGATCGGCTCTCCCTGTCAGCGCGAACAGAGGAACGCCGTTTACCAGCACTTCCTGGTTCACGCGATGATCAGCTGTGATTGGTTACAGCTGATCACGTGTCAGACTGACACACCGCACTCGCAAACGCCACACCGCATACAATTAAATAAAGAAGGAATCAGAGGGCCCTGCTCGTTAGAGCTTACAATCTTACATAGCTGGGGTCCCTTGGAGTCTCTCTTGCTGTCTTGTCTCCCTGTGCCTTTTGGTGTTTCAGTGTCATTTGCTGTCTTGTCTATTGGAGTTTTTTGGTGTCTCTCAGTGTCTCTTGATGTCTTGGTGCCTCTTGGAGTTCCGGTGGTGCTTGGTGTCTCTCAGTGTCTCTTAATGTCTCGATACCTCTGTGTCTTTTGATGCCTCAGTTTTTCCTGATGTCTTGGTGTCTCTTGATGTCTCTGTGTTGCTTGGTGCCTCATTGTCACTTGATGTTTTGGTGTATCGTGGTGCCTCAGTGTTTCTTGATGTTCTGGGGTTACTTGGTGTCCCTTGGTGCATCTTGACAATATCTTGTGTACCTTGACGTCTTGTTATCTCAGTGTCTCTTGGTGTCTCAGTGTCTCTTAATGTCTTAGTGTCTCGTGTCACTTGGTGTCTCATTGTCACATGGTGTCTTGGTGTTTCTTGGTGCCTCAATGTCTCTTGATGTCTTGCGATGTTTTGATTTCCCTGAGTCACATGGTGTCTCTTGGTAAATCTTGATGTCTTGAAATCTCATGTGCCTTGATGTCTCAAAATCTCTGTGTCTCTTGGGACTTACTGTCTCTTGATGTCTTGGTATTGCTTGGTGTCTTGGTGTATCTTGATCTCTTCGTGTCTCTTAATGACTCGATGTATCTTGGTGTTTTGGTATTACATGATGTCCCTCTGTGTATCCTGATACCTCAGAATCTCAGTGTATCTTGATGACTTGATATCTCAGTGTTTCTTTATATCTCAATATCTCAGTGTATCTTTGTGTATCTCAGTGTCTCTTGGTGTCTTTTCATGTATTGGTGTCTCGGTTTTTCTTGGTGCCTCAATGTCTTTTGACGTCTTGGTGTCCTGGTGTCTCTTGATATTCTGGTTTCTCTGAGTCACTTGGTGTATCTTGATGTGTTGAAATCTCATGTATCTTGATGTCTCTATATTTAAGTGTCTTTTGGGACTTTTGATGTCTTAGTTTTTCCTAATGTCTTGGTGTCTCTTGGTGTCTCTGTGTTGCTTGGTGTCTCATTGTCACATGATGTCTTGGTGTCTCGTGGTGCCTCAGTGTTTCTTGATGTTCTGGGGTCACTTGGTGTCCCTTGGTGCATCTTGAGGTTTCGATATCTTGTGTACCTTGATGTCTTAATATCTCAGTGTCTCTGGTGTCTGAGTGTCACTTGATGTCTCAGTGTCTCTTAGTGTCTCGGTGTCACTTAGTGTCTCATTGTCACGTGATGTCTTGGTGTTTCTTGGTGCCTCAGTGTCTCTTGATGTCTTGTCATGTCTTGGTTTCCCTGAGTCACTTGGTGTCTCTTGGAAAATCCTGATGTCTTGAAATCTCATATGCCTTGATGTCTCGATATCCCAGTGTCTTTTGGGACTAGGTGTCTCTTGATGTCTTGGTATTGCTTGGTGTTTAGGTGCATCTTAATGTCTTGATGTATCTTGGTGTTTTGGTATCACATGCTGTCCCTCTGTGTATCCTGATGCCTCAGAATCTCAGTGTATCTTGATGACTTGATAGCTCAGTGTATCTTGATATCTCAATATCTCAGTGTATCTTTGTGTCTCTCAGTGTTTTTTCAAGTATTGATGTCTCGGTTTTTCTTGGTGCCTCAGTGTCTCCTGACGTCTTGGTGTCCTGGTGTCTCTTGATATTCTGGTTTCTCTGAGTCACTTGGTGTATCTTGATGTGTTGAAATCTCATGTATCTTGATGTCTATATATCTCAGTGTCTCTTGGGACTCAATATCTCTTGATGTCTTGGTATCACTTGGTGCCTCAGTGTATCTTGATGTCTTTGTGTCTCTTGATGTCTTGATGTATTTTGGCGTTTTGGTGTCACTTGGTGTCCTCTGTGAATCCTGATTGTAAGCGGGGGTCTGGCTGGTGGGGCCTGGGCCTACAGGGGTAGATGGGTGGTTTGTCACGTCCTCCATGTTTTCCCATTAACTTGTTGGGCGCCAAGTGCTGGGTCACATATGAGGCCTATTTTGTGTGGGTTCTTCTGGGCTACATTCGGCACTTTGTTACAGGTGTCTCTTGATATCTTGGTATCGCTTGGTGTCTCAGTGTATCTTGATGTCTTCATGTCTCTTGATGTCTTCATGTATCTTGTTGTTTTGGTATCAGTTGGTGTCCCTCTGTGTATCCTGATGCCTCAGAATCTCAGTATATCTTGATGACTTGATATCTCAGTGTACTTTGATATCTCACAGTGTCTCTTGGTGTATCTGTATCTGTTGGTGCCTCAGTGTCTTCTGATATTCTGGTGTCTCTCAGTATCTTGGTGTTTTGGCATTCAGCCCTGGGAAAAGAGCCTCTGCTGTTAATTCCATTCTATATGCACTACCGGCTGCTTCCACCACAGAACAGCTGTCGGGATAGATAACACCTAGACAGAAAAATTAGCCAGTTTCTAATAATTCAGATTTTATTGTCCTCATAGTCCATTAAAAAAAATATTTTTACTCCTTAATAGCAGAGACGCCAACGGTTCCATCCCTGATGAAGTCCAATATGCCAATAATCGCAGTATAGGAGAATAATGATATGGGGCGATTAATACCTGTCAGGTTACATTGTTATTTTTAGGAGGAACACAATAAAATACTTGAATTACTTTATTACAACTATAGGACTGAGTCACAGCAACGATTAGGCAGGCTTCACACTATTGTGCAATAAAACACTAACACACAACACTCTGTATGGTGCCGTTTATTTAGAAGGGCTCCCAATGCAGGCCTACAGTGAACAGTTGTCAGGGTTGGGCTCAGCCCTTCCTTCTCTGAGCTGGCCGCTCAGCTGTCAGCTAATTGCCAGCTCCTATCTCTCCACAGTTACTCAGCCGTTGATGATATCCTGCTCGTCAGTCCTGCCTACTTAAGCCGTTCAGCCCAGATGGTCTCTGCCTTCGCCTTGGTCAACATCACAGAGAAAATCGCCTGCGTTCCTGTTTAAAGACTTGCTTTGCTGACATCCCTTCTGGCTCCAGATCCTGCTTGCTGTTCCACTACATTGATCCCTGACTTCTGGCTTGGATGACTTTCTGTTCCGGTTCCTGAAATCTGGCTAGGTTTTGACTATGTTTGTTCTTTTTACTTTTATTATTAAACAAGTGTCATTTAATGGTACTTCTGTCTCGGTCTGATTTAATGGTTTCTGACAACAGTAAGGCATCTGCGCTGTGGCGCTCCTCAATGCACACGCCTTGATTTGAGATAAAATTTGCAGGCCTGTTTCTTTGTCAATTGCCCTGCATTGGCAGCACATTCAAAATGAAGAGGCCACAATGGACTGGAAAGATGTGAAAGGGTCAGATGATACGTTGGGCTATTCTTTTAGTACCAAAATGGAAGTGTCTACAGTCCCCATTATGGTCACACAGACAGTAGGCTGATTTAGACTTGTAAGGCCGGGTTCACACATATGCAAATTGAATGCAGGTTTCCCCACATCCAATTTGCCTGACAGGCGAGTGTGACCGTCTCTCAATGGAGCCGATTCACATATCTCCGGGATGGCCGCAGCGTGGTCAGGGGCATTATTGGCTCCGGTTCAGGTGCAAATTCAAGTACAAATCTGCACCTGATTCGCACCTGAACCGGAGAACAGGAACGCCCCGGACCCCGGGGCTGCAAACCGCGGCCGCTCTTATGCGAACCTGGCCTTAAAGTATAACTGAAGGCAAAACTTTTTCATTTTTAATTTTTGAGTGGAGCCCCCACTGAGGAGATTCACCTTCTCTAACAATCAGTGACATCAAGTGCATGTCCCACCCCTGCATCATAGGAAGATGGAAATAGAAATTCCTTCATCCATACCTGCAGCTTGCTCCAACTCCTGGCTCCCACCCTCTGCCTGCCTGGCGCTAAATGATATGGGGGCACTGTGATGGTGACACCTGATGTAAGGGGCACTCTGATGAGGGGCATCCAATGTAAAGGGGCACTCTGATGCGGGGCATCTGTTGTAAGGGGGCACTCTGGTGGGAACACCTGATGTAAGGGAGCACTGTGTTAGGGACACCTGATGTAAGGGGACACTCTAATGGGATCACCTGGTGTAAGGGGCACTTAGATGGAGACACCTGATGTAAGGGGGCACTCTGATGGGAACATGTAATGTAAGGATGTAATCCAATGGAGACACCTGATGTGATGGGGCACTTTGATGGGGGATATCTGATGTATGAGGGTACTCTGAAGAGGATACCTGATGTGACGGGGCACTCTGATGGGGACACCAAATGTAAGGGGGCACTCTGATGGGGACACCAAATGTAAGGGGGCACTCTGATGGGGACACCAAATGTAAGGGGGCACTCTGATGGGAGCACCTAATGTAAGGGGGCACGCTTATGGTGACACCTGATGTAAGGGGGCACTCTGATAGGAACACCTGATGTAAGGGGGCACTCTGATGGGAACACCTGATGTAAGGGGGCACTCTGATGGGAACACCTGATGTAAGGGGGCACTCTGATGGTGACACCTGATGTAAGGAGGCATTATTTGATCAACATAAAATGACTCCATATGTACAAGGATCATAGAGTCAAGGCGCATACATGAGATTCGGACCTCTGCTGGAAGAAAATTTTACTGATTGGACCTCCTTCGATTTTAATTTAATTCCCTTCATTTCTACACCGTCAGTAAACCCCCCCCTCCAGTACAGTTCTCACCAATATAATTAAGACTTTATCTATTGCTATCTTTTTTTTTTGTCCATTTCAGTCGGATTCGTTGCCTTTTTCTCGCTGTATCCCTTGCTCTCCAGACATCATGAGTGTCTGCAGGGGGAGAGAATTAGCCGCAGTGAAAGGGAATTCGGAATATTGGCAACTTGAGTGAAATGAATGAAGACAGATGAGCGTTCGGGGTCACAGGTCAGATCTCAGATGTACGTCCAATCCTCTGCGTGATTCTGTGTTTGTTTGGCCCGGCCGGTATAAATCATTGCCTGTTTACAGTTTGTGCTTCTTTCTGGTTTGAATTGTTACATATTATAAATAACAGGAATAATTGTGTCCTCTTTGTTTCCCCAGACATCTGTTGGATGCCTTCAGCTCTTTACCCCCAACGCCGGCCCTTCCTGATTGGCTAATCCGCCTGCTTTGTAACTTCTGCTAAAAGGGTCTTCCCGGCATCCACTGTAGAAGTAATATTGTAGCGGTAACATTGTATAAGTGACATTGTAGATATAACATTATAGAGGTAACATTGTATAAGTGACATTGTAGATATGACATTATAGAGGTAACATTGTATAAGTGACATTGTAGATATAACATTATAGAGGTAACATTGTATAAGTGACATTGTAGAAATAACATTATAGCGATAACATTGTCTAAGTGACATTGTAGATATAACATTATAGAGGTAACATTGTCTAAGTGACATTGTAGAAATAACATTATAGAGGTAACATTGTAGAAATAACATTGTAGACAGGGCCATCTTTAATATTGATTGGACCCTGGGCAAACGTTTTCGCAGTTTCGCTCTCCACCTGCTCTGAGACGTACAATAAATAGCAGCTAGACTTAAAATCAGTTTACTCAATCAGATCAGGCAGCCATTGCAATTGGTTGCCAGAGGTTACAGCGCATCATTACCGCTCACTGACTGGTTGCTAGAGGTTACAGCACACATAACGGCTCACTGATTAGTTGCTAGATGTTACAGCACATGATTTCTGATTGTTGATTGGTTGCTAGAGATTACTGTACAGTAATACTGCTCACTGATTGGTTGCTAGAGGTTACAGCACATCATCTCCTCACTGTAGGGGGCATGATATACACATGAATGCCGCCTTTATTTACATATCTATGCTGCCGGATGCAGCTATTTACATATGAATGCCACCGCTATTTACATATGATTGCCAGTTATTTGCATGTAAACACAGGGTCTGCAGGTGAGTCATCTGTACAAAACAATAGGGCAGAGCTGGGCAGCATTAGTAGCAGCACTTCACACTGAGATATTGGGACACAGCACGGGACTAAAACTTCAAGGGACGAGGGAATTTAAACTGGGATAGTTGGCAGGTATGAGGCAGCTGCTTTGGGCCCCATAACAATGACAGGGCCCAGGGCAGCTGCCCCTTTTACCATGGCTTAAAAAGGGCCCTGATTGTAGAAATAACATTGTAGAGGTAAATATAGACTTTCACCATGTCAGATAGTATAGTGAGTTTGCCACATCCCTGTATATGTAGAAAGGTTGTTTGTACCCCCCCCCCCCCCCCCCAAGAAAAAAATTGGAACTTTAAATTGGCAAAGACACTAGAAATTGATTAAAAATCTGAATTTACTATACAAATAACTTCAGATTTTTAATCAATTTCTAGAGTCTGCCAATTTAAAGTCCCAATTTTTTTCTTGGGGGGTACAAACTACCTTTTAACATTGTAGAGGTAACATTCAATAAAATGTTATATTAGACAGAAAACCATTACTAGGCGATGACTTTATCCCATAAATAGTGAGTATTGTACCCGGAGATCCTTTCCTCCTATATCACTGACCGCAGGGTACCGGAGTGGCTCATGTTTCGGGAGGGACTCTTCGGCCTTTCCATTGTCTCCACTTCCAGGACTACTCAGCTTCTGTAAATAATTGACTTACTTTTTTCTCTTTTTCTTCAATAAAGATGGGAATTTACAGATGCTGTAAAATTTGGTGGTTTGGAGGGGGGGGGGGGGGACCTTTCTGGGAAATGGACAAAACTTTTGATGAACTTCTTGCGTCCTTCCTACTCCAAACAGACGTAGGCACCGGCGCTGGGACGTTATTTATGGGTTGGTCACAAAGCGCGGTGGCGGGGGTCCTGCGGCTGGAAAAATTGAGTCGGGAGGTACTTCATCTTGTCACGTCGTACTGCCGCCTGTAGCAATGAGACCGGCAGCAAAATAACCGTGGCAGGCTCATTAGTTTACTTATTTATTATTTTTTATTGTTTATTTATTGTTGCTATTATTATTATGGTGATGATTATTTATTTATTTATTATTTATCTGTTTATTATTATTATTATTATAATTATGTATCTATTTATTATTACTTATTTATTATATTTACCTTTTTATTATTATTAAGATTAGGATTATTATTATTATTGTTATTTATTATTATGTATATTTTTTTATTATTAATATTATTATTTTTATGATTAGGATTACTAATATTATATTTATTATTTATCTATTTTTTAATTATTATTAGTATTATTTATTTATTGATTTTAATTTTTGTTTTCATTCAATTTATTTATTTATTTTAGCAGTTGGGTTATTTTTCAATAGTTTAATTAGTTGTCCTAATTCTAAGGAGCCGATTTAAAGTGGACCTGAGATTTATTTTTCACGGTGAGTATTTGGTGAGGTATTTAATGATTCACAAAGCCGACACACTGTTTGAAATGCGTACAGACTTCGCTGACACCGAAACAGAACTAGAGTCTCCCTTGCTGACGCATTTCAGCCATCATCTCAGCCTAGGCAAATCCTCAATGTTGCAGTCTGAACACTGGGGGGGGAGAGGAGACTGAGGAAATGCTTACTTCTGCCTGCAGCAGAATAGTGACATCACCTCAGCTTAGGCAAATCTCCAATGTTGCAGTCAACACTGGAGGAGGGAGACTGAGGAAGTGCCTCCTCCTGCCTGCAGCAGAAGGATGACATCATCTCGGCCTAGGCAAAGTCACTGATTGGAGTTCAAGGTAAATCCTCCCCGTCAGTAACCCAGACAGCAATAAATACCTACCGGAGGATCTAACCCTTACCCACTCCGCCCAAAACAAAAGCAAATGTTTCAGTTGGAGTTGCACTGTAAATGTCTGTATGAAGCGGATTTCTGCTGCCCCGTCATGTGATTGTATCCTCTGCATTCCTCGGTGTATATGTGATACGAAGCAGATGTTTACATCTCTGTATTGCACACACTGCGGTATGTTTACTCAGACAAATAACAAGAATCTCCCAATACATTATTGTAGTTTACATTAGTTAAAGTAGATGCAAACCCCCATCCCCCACAGAGGCATGGACATATTAATGTCATTTCAAAGTTATTTAAAATATTGCTACATCTGCAGCTTCCTTAATATAATCCCCGGGGGGGTCCTGCCATGTTCAGGCACTTCCTGTTACAAGGTGACAACGCTCTGTCCCCGTCCCCTGATTGTGCTCCTGCGTTGTCACCTTGTCACATGCTCCCCCTGGTGGAGACTATAAACAGCCGCGCTGACATGGATTGGGTAGGGATGGTCCACCAGAAAGTCAGACCAGAGCAATGAGGATGAAGTCAGTGCATGGAGACAGGAAGTGGATGGAAGAGGTCAGAGGAGATCAGCAGCACTGAGAAGGGAAAATAATGAAAGAAAAGATGAAAATGGGATTTAAAATAAAAATGGAAAGTAAATGATACACACAGTGCTCAGAATGAACTAAATACCCTACTGGGGTTTACTTCTCTTGATATAGGTTTACATTATAGTTGTGATTTATTCACGTTGCCAGTGAGGGCGCTCAATGGCCACGCCCCCCCTGCGCACACAATCCCGAACACGCGTGTGATCTGTGTGTACAATCCATGGGATGGAGCTTTGTAGTGTGAAACTCCAGCAAACACATTTGTTTGGAAGGGTCAGAAGTTCTGATGTTCAGATGGGGAGGGGTGTATTACAGGAGTTGTAGTTTGGAGAGGGAGGAATACATGAGTTGTAGTCCAGATGAAGGCGTGGATTACAAATGTGTAGATTATAGTTGTAGTACAGATCGGGGAATGGTTGTAGTCCTGATGGAGGGGTGGATTATAGGGGTTGTAATCTGTATGGGATGGGTCGATGATAGGAGTTGTAGTCTGTATGAGGTGGGTGGATTATAGGAGTTGTAGTCTGTTTGGGATGGGTGCATCATAGGAGATGTAGTCTATATGGGAGGGGTGGATTACAGGAGTTGTAGTCTGTACGGATGGGTGGAATATAGAAGTTTTAGTAGTATGTATGGAATAGGTGGATTATAGGAGTTGTAGTCTGTATAGATATGGGAGGACTACATGAGTTGCAGCCTGTATGGGATGAGTGGATAACATGAGTTGTAGTCTGTATAGAAGAGGTGGATTATAGGAGTTGTAGTCTATATGGTAGTCTATATGTAGTCTATATGGGAAAGGGTGGACTACAGGAGTTGTAGTCTGTACAGGGTGGGTGGATTATAGAAGTTGTGGTCTGTATGAATTTGGTGGATTATAGGAGTTGTAGTCTGTGTGGGATGGGTGCATCATATGAGATGTAGTCCATACAGGATGAGTGGACTACAGGAGTTGTAGGCTATATGGGAGGGGTGGATTACAGGAGTTGTAGTAGTCTGTATGGGATGGGTGGATTATAGAAGTTTTAGTAGTATGTATGGAATAGGTGGATTATAGGAGTTGTAGTCTGTATAGATATGGGAGGACTACAGGAGATGCAGTCTGTATGGGATGAGTGGATAACAGGATTTGTAGTCTGTATAGGATGGGTGGATTACAGGAGTTGTAGTCTGCATGGAATGGGTGGATTATAGGAGCTGTAGTCTATATGGAAAAGGGTGGACTACAGGAGTTGTAGTCTGTATAGAATAGGTGGATTACAGGAGTTGTAGTCTGTACAGGATGGGTGGATTATAGAAGGTGTAGTGTGTATAGTATGAGTGGATTATAGGAGTTGTAGTCTGTACAGGATGGGTGGATTATAGAAGTTGTAGTGTGTATAGTATGAGTGGATTATAGGAGTTGTAGTCTGTATGGAATGGGTGGATGACAAGAGTTGTAGTCTGTATGGAATGGGTGGAGGATAAGAGTTGTAGTCTGCATGGAATGGGTGGATGATAAGAGTTGTAGTCTGTATGGAATGGGTGGATTATAAGAGTTGTAGTCTGTATGGAATGGGTGGATGATAAGAGTTGTAGTCTGTATAGAAGAGGTGGATTATAGGAGTTGTAGTCTGTATGGAATGGGTGGATTATAGGAGGTGTAGTCTGTATGGAATGGGTGGATAAGAGTTGTAGTCTGTATGGAATTGGTGGAAGATAAGAGTTGTAGTCTGTATGGAATGGGTGAATGATAAGAGTTGTAGTCTGTATGGAATGGATGGATGATAAGAGTTGTAGTCTGTATGGAATGGGTGGATGATAAGAGTTGTAGTCTGTATGGAATATTTGGATGATAAGAGTTGTAGTCTGTATGGAATGGGTGGATGATAAGAGTTGTAGTCTGTATGGAATGCGTGGATGATAAGATTTGTAGTCTGTATGGAATGGGTGGATGATAAGAGTTGTATTCTGTATGGAATGGGTGGATGATAAGAGTTGTAGTCTGTATGGAATAGGTGGATGATAAGAGTTGTAGTCTGTATGGAATGGGTGGATGATAAGAGTTGTAGTCTGTATGAAATGGGTGGATGATAAGAGTTGTAGTCTGTATGGAATATTTGGATGATATGAGTTGTATTCTGTATGGAATGGGTGAATGATACGAGTTGTAGTCTGTATGGAATGGGTGGATTGGATGATAAGAGTTGTAGTCTGTATGGGTGGATGATAAGAGTTGTAGTCTGTATGGAATGGGTGGATGAAAAGAGTTGTAGTCTGTATGGAATGGGTGGATGATAAGAGTTGTAGTCTGTATGAAATGGGTGGATGATAAGAGTTGTAGTCTGTATGGAATGGGTGAATGATAAGAGTTGTAGTCTGCATGGAATGGGTGAATGATAAGAGTTGTAGTCTGTATGGAATGGGTGAATGATAAGAGTTGTAGTCTGTATGGAATCGGTGGATGATAAGAGTTGTAGTCTGTATGGAATGGGTGGATGATAAGAGTTGTAGTCTGTATGGAATGGGTGGATGATAAGAGTTGTAGTCTGCATGAAATGGGTGGATGATAAGAGTTGTAGTCTGTATGGAATATTTGGATGATATGAGTTGTATTCTGTATGGAATGGGTGGATGATAAGAGTTGTAGTCTGTATGGAATAGGTGGATGATAAGAGTTGTAGTCTGTATGGAATGGGTGGATGATAAGAGTTGTAGTCTGTATGGAATGGGTGGATGATAAGAGTTGTAGTCTGTATGGAATGGGTGGATGATAAGAGTTGTAGTCTGTATGGAATGGGTGGATGATAAGAGTTGTAGTCTGTATGGAATGGGTGGATGATAAGAGTTGTAGTCTGTATGGAATCGGTGGATGATAAGAGTTGTAGTCTGTATGGAATTGGTGGATGATAAGAGTTGTAATCTGTATGGAATATTTTGATGATATGAGTTGTATTCTGTATGGAATGGGTGGATGATAAGAGTTGTAGTCTGTATGGAATGGGTGGATGATAAGAGTTGTAGTCTGTATGGAATGGGTGGATGATAAGAGTTGTAGTCTGTATGGAATATTTGGATGATAAGAGTTGTAGTCTGTATGGAATGGGTGGATGATAAGAGTTGTAGTCTGTATGGAATGCGTGGATGATAAGATTTGTAGTCTGTATGGAATGGGTGGATGATAAGAGTTGTATTCTGTATGGAATGGGTGGATGATAAGAGTTGTAGTCTGTATGGAATAGGTGGATGATAAGAGTTGTAGTCTGTATGGAATGGGTGGATGATAAGAGTTGTAGTCTGTATGAAATGGGTGGATGATAAGAGTTGTAGTCTGTATGGAATATTTGGATGATATGAGTTGTATTCTGTATGGAATGGGTGAATGATACGAGTTGTAGTCTGTATGGAATGGGTGGATTGGATGATAAGAGTTGTAGTCTGTATGGGTGGATGATAAGAGTTGTAGTCTGTATGGAATGGGTGGATGAAAAGAGTTGTAGTCTGTATGGAATGGGTGGATGATAAGAGTTGTAGTCTGTATGAAATGGGTGGATGATAAGAGTTGTAGTCTGTATGGAATGGGTGAATGATAAGAGTTGTAGTCTGCATGGAATGGGTGAATGATAAGAGTTGTAGTCTGTATGGAATGGGTGAATGATAAGAGTTGTAGTCTGTATGGAATCGGTGGATGATAAGAGTTGTAGTCTGTATGGAATGGGTGGATGATAAGAGTTGTAGTCTGTATGGAATGGGTGGATGATAAGAGTTGTAGTCTGCATGAAATGGGTGGATGATAAGAGTTGTAGTCTGTATGGAATATTTGGATGATATGAGTTGTATTCTGTATGGAATGGGTGGATGATAAGAGTTGTAGTCTGTATGGAATAGGTGGATGATAAGAGTTGTAGTCTGTATGGAATGGGTGGATGATAAGAGTTGTAGTCTGTATGGAATGGGTGGATGATAAGAGTTGTAGTCTGTATGGAATGGGTGGATGATAAGAGTTGTAGTCTGTATGGAATGGGTGGATGATAAGAGTTGTAGTCTGTATGGAATGGGTGGATGATAAGAGTTGTAGTCTGTATGGAATCGGTGGATGATAAGAGTTGTAGTCTGTATGGAATTGGTGGATGATAAGAGTTGTAATCTGTATGGAATATTTTGATGATATGAGTTGTATTCTGTATGGAATGGGTGGATGATAAGAGTTGTAGTCTGTATGGAATGGGTGGATGATAAGAGTTGTAGTCTGTATGGAATGGGTGGATGATAGGAGCTGTTATTAGTTACAGGTAAAACAAACTGACTGTAAATTATTCCCGGGTGGATTTGACCTTCTTACCTCCAATATCGCTCTCCGGGGCAGATCATTCTTGGCAGGTTTATAAGCTATTAGAGCCTGAGAATTCTCCAGAAACATTCATCATCCTGACATTGAGTAGCTCTGAGACTTAACCCCTTCGGGGAGTCATTAAATATGACATTAACTAATACATGGCCCACCCACCGTGCCCCATACCAGGGCCCTGCGCTTCCATCCTCATTGCTGGGATGGGGCTCCATCCATCCAATAATCTCATTGGAGCTTTTTTTCAGGAGATTTAGAATACAAATTCCTGTATCCTGACTTTTTTTTTTTTCTATAAACATTGTAAATCGTGATTTTGCAATCATTACAATTTAAAAACATGAGAGTACTACAAACTACTGGAATAAACAAAAATATAAATAATAATATAATATAATAAACAAGAAAGTTCTTAATTTGAACAGGAATTTGTTATAAACCGAATTCATCGACCTTCGTCTTCCGTCTTCCAATCACAAGCAGGAGCTCTCACATATGGAGCAGATTATAGAACCTTATCTATGTTCACAATCTAAGATCTTCATTCCCACATTGTATTGCAATTATTTCTAACTTATTACTCTGAACTATTTTTTCAGTGGGGAATGAAATGTGGTGCAGTTTGCAGTTCCGGCACCTCCAGTAATGAATGTTCTGTATGTATTAGCAAGGTGCCCTTGGGCATGCTTGGGGGTCTATTAATGCTGGCAGTTGGGGGATCTATTGTCACGGGGGGGGGGTTATGTTGCTGGGGAGAGATGTATTGTTGCTGGCTGCTGGGGGATATATTGTTGCTGCATGGGGGATCTATCATTGCTGAGTGGTCTACTGTTTTTTGGTAAGGTCTATTGTTGCTATCTGCGTGAGGTTTTGTTAATGATGGCTGCTAGCTGGGGGATCTACTGTTGCTGGCAGAAGTCTATTGTTGCTGGGGTAGAACTATTGATGCTGGTAGGGGACCAAATGTTGCTGGGAAGGAGCTATCATTGCTGATGGGGATCTGGAGGATCTAGTGTTGCTGGTGGGGGTCTATCATTGTTGGGGGGGGGTCTATTGCTGCTGAGGGGGTCTATTGTAGCTGGGGAGTATATTGGGATGAGGGTAGGGGGCAGGATCAAGGGACGGTACTCGAATGTGATTGGGGTGGGCACAATGGGTGATTCAGGGGTTGGGGGGCATGGGGAGTACACACGTACAGGTGTGAGGGGGGCTGAGAGCATACAGGTGTGAGGAGGCTCAGAGCGTACAAGGTGTGAGGGGGGCTGAGAGTGTACAGGTGTGAGGAGGCTCAGAGCGTACAAGGTGTGAGGGGGGCTGAGAGTGTACAGGTGTGAGGGGGGCTGAGAGTGTACAGGTGTGAGGGGGGCTGAGAGCATACAGGTGTGAGGAGGCTCAGAGCGTACAAGGTGTGAGGGGGGCTGAGAGCATACAGGTGTGAGGAGGCTCAGAGCGTACAAGGTGTGAGGGGGGCTGAGAGTGTACAGGTGTGAGGGGGGCTGAGAGTGTACAGGTGTGAGGGGGGCTGAGAGTGTACAGGTGTGAGGGAGTTGAGAGCGTACAGGTGTGAGGGGGCTGAGAGCATACAGGTGTGAGGGGGGCTGAGAGTGTACAGGTGTGAGGGGGGCTGAGAGCTGAGAGCATAGGGGTGTGAGGGGGGCTGAGAGCATACAGGTGTGAGGGGGCTGAGAGCGTACAGGTGTGAGGGGGCTGAGAGCGTACAGGTGTGAGGGGGGCTGAGAGTGTACAGGTGTGGGGGGGCTGAGAGCATACAGGTGTAAGGGGGCTGAGAGCATACAGGTGTGAGAGGGGCTGAGAGTGTACAGGTGTGGGGGGGCTGAGAGCGTACAGGTGTGAGGGGGGCTGAGAGCGTACAGGTGTGAGGGGGCTGAAAACATACAGGTGGGAGGGGGGCTGATAGTGTACAGGTGTGAGGGGGGCTGAGAGCGTACAGGTGTGAGGGGGGCTGAGAGCGTACAGGTGTGAGGGGGTTGAGAGCGTACAGGTGTGAGGGGGCTGAGAGCATACAGGTGTGAGGGGGGCTGAGAGTGTACAGGTGTGAGGGGGGCTGAGAGCTGAGAGCATAGGGGTGTGAGGGGGGCTGAGAGCGTACAGGTGTGAGGGGGGCTAAGAGCATACAGGTGTGAGGGGGCTGAGAGTGAACAGGTGTGAGGGGGCTGAGAGTGAACAGGTGTGAGGGGGCTGAGAGTGAACAGGTGTGAGGGGGGCTGAGAGCATACAGGTGTGAGGGGGGCTGAGAGCGTACAGTTGTGAGGAGGCTCAGAGCGTACAAGGTGTGAGGGGGGCTGAGAGTGTACAGGTGTGAGGGGGGCTGAGAGTGTACAGGTGTGAGGGGGGCTGAGAGTGTACAGGTGTGAAGGGGTTGAGAGCGTACAGGTGTGAGGGGGCTGAGAGCATACAGGTGTGAGGGGGGCTGAGAGTGTACAGGTGTGAGGGGGGCTGAGAGCTGAGAGCATAGGGGTGTGAGGGGGGCTGAGAGCATACAGGTGTGAGGGGGCTGAGAGCGTACAGGTGTGAGGGGGCTGAGAGCGTACAGGTGTGAGGGGGGCTGAGAGTGTACAGGTGTGGGGGGGCTGAGAGCATACAGGTGTGAGGGGGCTGAGAGCATACAGGTGTGAGAGGGGCTGAGAGTGTACAGGTGTGGGGGGGGCTGAGAGCGTACAGGTGTGAGGGGGGCTGAGAGCGTACAGGTGTGAGGGGGCTGAAAACATACAGGTGTGAGGGGGGCTGAGAGTGTACAGGTGTGAGGGGGGCTGAGAGCGTACAGGTGTGAAGGGGGCTGAGAGCGTACAGGTGTGAGGGGGTTGAGAGCGTACAGGTGTGAGGGGGCTGAGAGCATACAGGTGTGAGGGGGGCTGAGAGTGTACAGGTGTGAGGGGGGCTGAGAGCTGAGAGCATAGGGGTGTGAGGGGGGCTGAGAGTGTACAGGTGTGAGGGGGGCTAAGAGCATACAGGTGTGAGGGGGCTGAGAGCGAACAGGTGTGAGGGGGCTGAGAGTGAACAGGTGTGAGGGGGGCTGAGAGCATACAAGTGTGAGGGGGGCTGAGAGCGTACAGTTGTGAGGGGGGCTGAGAGCATACAGGTGTGAGGGGGCTGCGAGTGTACATGTGTGAGGGGGCTGAAAGCATACAGGTGTGAGGGGGGCTGACAGCGTACAATTGTGAGGGGGACTGAGCGTACAGGTGTGAGGGGGGCTGAGGCACTGAAGGACTTGGTGGGATGGCTAATGGGCGGATTCAGTGGGATGGCCAGTGGGCGGGCCCTGGGGAATGTTGGTGGTCAGGCTCGGGTGGGAGGGCCTGAAGCTGTGTAAGGGGCCCCACAATTTCTGATGGCTGCCCTGCCTGCACCCACACATTTGCTGCCTTGAATTCTGTGACCCATAGTACCTGTGCCCTGTGAGTAGGCACTGCTGTGTCACACATTTCACAGAGCCCGCCTTCTGAGAGGAGGAGTTTCAGGAGGCGGAGTCAGTAAAGGAATCACTGCTTGCAGGAAGCAAGGTACCATGGGATATGTTGTCCTTATAAATGGAGGAGAAGCTGCAAAGCATGCAGAGAATCTGGGAAGTTGTAGAAAGAGACCGCCAGCAGACAGGCAGCACTCCCAACATGAAAGGATATTTTTAAAGTAATCTTATATTGGATTGTCAGTAATAAGTAACTTTTGTATTTTTATTATGTCACAATATAAGGAATATTTTTTTTCAGAAAAGCGCCACCTTTTACTATTAAAAAGCAATTCTTGAGCTCCAGACTAGGCTGAGATGATGTCATCAGTCTGCTGCAAGCAGAAGGAAGCGTTTCCTTAGTCTCCCCTCCCCCAGTGATCAGACTGTACATTGTAACTTTGTAGAAGAAGGAGGAGGAAATATTTCCTCAGTCTCCCCTCCCCCAGTGATCAGACTGCAACATTGTAACTTTGTAGCAAGTCACAAAGAGAGAGGCTGGAGCAGGGGGCTGATCTGTGTCAGGCATTTGTGAACACAGCTGGACTACATGACTGTGTCATCTCTGAGCCGGCATCTCAGTCTAGGAAGTAAATGGTGACCCTGGACGATGCCCGTACAAAGATGGCGCCGTCCTGGAGAAAAAAAACAGATGAAGACATTGTCAGGGGGAGTCCTGTGATCTCTGTGATCGGTAATAAATACCTGGAAGGGTTACACTGACACATCACTGAGCAGCATCTAACATGAATATCTATACATAATGGCCTCACTTCATTAGAATCTAATATTTATTTGCTGTGGGCGTGGCCATTATGAATATCCGGCCTCCACATTCACATTTTAAGCATCAGAGATAAAAAGAAGACAACAATTCCGGCGTATTTTCCACTGCTGATTACTCAGCTGCTAAGAAGACAAATAGATTTTATTTTCCACTGCTGATTACTCAGCTGCTAAGAAGACAAATAGATTTTATTTTCCACTGCTGATTACTCAGCTGCTAAGAAGACAAATAGATTTTATTTTCCACTGCTGATTACTCAGCTGCTAAGAAGACAAATAGATTTCTACCACACTGTGATCTTGCTTGTCACGTGACGAATTCCCCATAAAGTGATGGGTTGTGTGTAACCTTATCTGCCGGCATCATCACTTCATATAGTTCAGGAAACAGAAGATTTCTCCGCGGGTTTTACTGCGCCGCGCCTCATTGTGTGAATGTGAACTGCGCTCCGGAGGAATTTATGAGTTTGCTTTTCAGTATGTAGCTGTTTATCTAGACGTCCCGCCGTTCTCTGGACGGCTGTTTATGATTCTTTTACGGGTTTAGTTTTTTAATCGTCCATATGGCGCTGTTTGCGTTGATACAGAAACATTTTGTTACAATTGCTGGCTGGCCATTTAAAAAGGTATTCTGCCATTTCCATGGGTTGGGGGGGAGGGGGGGGGTCTCGATCGCTAATTAAGTCCATCTGGAGGGAGAAGTCTTCACTCCTCGCTCTGTATATACATCCCTGTAATGAGGATATCTGTATACAGTGATTGGCAGCACTTACATAATATCCTCATCAAAGGGGATCAAAGGAAACTCCATCACTGGGGAGGACGCCATCACTAGAGGAACTCCACCACTGGGGAAACTCCATCATGGGGGACACCATCACTAGTGGGACTCCATCACTGGGGGGGATGCCATCATTGGGGGGGCGCCATCACTAGGGAGACGCCATCATTGGGGGGACTCCACCACTGAAGGAACTTCATCACTGGGGAGGACGCCATCACTAGAGGAACTCCATCACTTGGGGAGGACGCCATCACTAGAGGAACTCCGTCACTGGGGAGGACGCCATCACTAGAGGAACTCCATCACTTGGGGAGGACGCCATCACTAGTGGAACTCCGTCACTGGGGAGGACGCCATCACTAGAGGAACTCCATCACTTGGGGAGGACGCCATCACTAGAGGAACTCCATCACTGGGGAATCTCCATCATGGGGGACACCATCACTAGTGGGACTCCATCACTGGGGGGATGCCATCATTGGGGGGACTCCACCACTGAAGGAACTTCATCACTGGGGAGGACGCTATCACTAGAGGAACTCCATCACTGGGGAAACTCCATCATGGGGGGCACCATCACTAGTGGGACTCCTTCACTTGGGGGGACGCCATCACTAGGGGGGGACGCCATCACTGGGGGGGACTCCACCACTGAAGGAACTTCATCACTGGGGAGGACGCCATCACTAGAGGAACTCCATTACTGGGGAAACTCCATCATGGGGGACACCATCACTAGTGGGACTCCGTCACTGGGGGGACTCCGTAACTGGGGGGACGCAATCATTGGGGGGATGCCATTACTGGGGGGGACTCCATCACTGAAGGAACTTCATCACTGGGGGTCACCATCACTGGGGGGGCGGGGACTCCATCAATGTGGGGTCATCATTGGGGGGACGCCATCACTGGGGGAATGCCATCACTGGGGGGGACTCCATCACTGCAGAGATGCCACCACTGAAGGAACTCCATCACTGGGGGATGCTATCACTAGGGGGGCGCTATCATTTGGGGGACGTCATCACTGGGCTATGCCATCACTGGGGGAATTCCATTACTAGGGAGACACTATCACTGGGGGATCTCCATCACCGTGGGGACACCATCACTGGGGAAACTCCATCACTGATGGGATGCCATGACTTGGGAGACGCAATCACTAGGGGCACTCCATCACTGGGAAAACACCATTACTGGGGGAACTCCATCACTAGGGGGACACCAACACTGGGGGATCTCCATCACTGTGGGGACGCCAATACTGGGAGAACTCCATCACTGGCGGGACGCCATCACTTGGGAGACGTAATCACTGGGGGCAATCCATCACTGGGAGGACTCCATCACTAGGGGGACAGCAACACTGGGGGATCTCCATCATTAGGGGGACACCATCACTGGGGAAACTCTATTACTGGGGGGACACCGTCACTGGGGAAACTCCATCACTGGGGAGGCCCCATCACTAGGGGAATGCCATCACAAGGGGGAACTCCATCACTTGGGGGAACATCATCACTGGTGGTACACAATCATTGTGGGGATGCCATCATTGGGGGGAATGTCATCATGGGGGACACCATCACTGGGGAGACACCGTCACTGGGGAACTCCATCACTAGGGGCCTCCATCACAGGGGATCTTCATCACTTGAGGGGGCACCATCACTGGGAGGACTCCATCACTGGGGGGGCTCCATCAATGGGGACAAAATATGCAAGAAGAAGCCAAGGGAATTAAGAATCGATATAAAAGAAATTGTATATATGTATTTAGAAGGTTGAATCCAATATTCTCAAAAATCACAGGATATATACATTTGTAACTTTTCTGGCAATCGCTACTAATGAAGGGCGATCGCTACATTGTATCAATACCTCAGTCAGTTAGATTCCGGTATTAATGGGATTCTTAGATTTAAAAAAACTTCAAAAACAAAACAAAACATTTTTTTTTCTACAATATTAGAGCAAACAATAAAAATACTAAATATTGTGATGAATCCCGTTATTTCAGAGTTAGCGCGGTTTTCTCGCACTGCGTTCCGGTGTTGACGGGCCCCAACAGGCCAAAAGAGAGCAAATTATGAGAAGTCCATCATTGGAGTTTACAATCGGCGATGGCTACACCCTGCGCAGCGCAGTCGAATAGAAGAACAATGAAATGTGCCCATAATAATAATTCATTTCTAAAGATCCAATCTGCGGAACTCTCTATATATTTTACGCCTCTCATGTCTTCTAGATTCATCTATTTCCCATCTCCCTTCCTGCCCGACCTTCAATAAAAAAACAAGAACGTGACGGACACAAAGTTACTTTCCTTATGTAATAGTTTACATTTTGCCAGCACATGGAAATCTGCGGCCAATATGTTTCCCTCCGGGGCGCACGCCTTACTTTCTGCGTTTGATGTTCCAGATTTTCCTCCTTCACCTCTTCGAAATCTGCTTCCCAACTGTCCGGAGATGGTCCTCCTTCGCCGGTGACTTGGCGCTCGGCTTTGATGTATGACGTGTGCGGAGGGGCTTTATTCTCATATATGCCGCATCAGTCAGCTGTCAGAGCTGCGGCATCTGTGGCCCCGCCATTCCCCCGATCCCAGGGCGATCGTCAGGCTTTGTAGGACATCGTTTATAATTATCTCTTGTTGACCTTTTTGTTAATTAAAGTCAAGTTACCTCCCAAGGGGCATTGTGAAGGAACGCAGCGGTGGCACTCAAGTCTATTGTTAGACGCCAGAATCCGCCGCTCGAGAACAGAAAATAAGGATACAGAGATTCTTCAAGGGCCCGATTATTAGATACATTACAGAGATTCTTCAAGGGCCCGATTATTAGATACATTACAGAGATTCTTCAAGGGCCCGATTATTAGATACATTACAGAGATTCTTCAAGGTCCCAATTATTAGATACATTACAGAGATTCTTTAGGGGCCCGATTATTAGATACATTACAGAGATTCAAGGGCCCGATTATTAGATACATTGCAGAGATTCTTCAAGGGCCCAATTATTAGATACATTACAGAGATTTTTTAGGGGCTCGATTATTAGATACATTACAGAGATTCAAGGGCCTGATTATTAGATACATTACAGAGATTCTTCAAGGGCCAGATTATTAGATACATTACAGAGATCCTTCAAGGGCCAGATTATTAGATACATTACAGAGATTCAAGGGCCCGATTATTAGATACATTACAGAGATTCTTCAAGGGCCCGATTATTAGATACATTGCAGAGATTCTTCAAGGGCCCAATTATTAGATACATTACAGAGATTCTTCAAGGGCCAGATTATTAGATACATTACAGAGATCCTTCAAGGGCCAGATTATTAGATACATTACAGAGATTCAAGGGCCCGATTATTAGATACATTACAGAGATTCTTCAAGGGCCAGATTATTAGATACATTACAGAGATTCTTCAAGGTCCCAATTATTAGATACATTACAGAGATTCTTTAGGGGCCCGATTATTAGATACATTACAGAGATTCAAGGGCCCGATTATTAGATACATTGCAGAGATTCTTCAAGGGCCCAATTATTAGATACATTACAGAGATTTTTTAGGGGCTCGATTATTAGATACATTACAGAGATTCAAGGGCCAGATTATTACATACATTACAGAGATTCTTCAAGGGCCCGATTATTAGATACATTGCAAAGATTCTTCAAGGGCCCGATTATTAGATACATTGCAAAGATTCTTCAAGGGCCCGATTATTAGATACATTACAGAGATTCAAGGGCCCGATTATTAGATACATTACAGAGATTCAAGGGCCCGATTATTAGATACATTACAGGAATTCAAGGGTCTGATTATTAGATACATTACAGAGATTCTTCGAGGGCCCAATTATTAGATACATTACAGAGATTCATCAAGGGTCCGATTATTAGATACAATACAGAGATTCTTCGAGGGCCCAATTATTAGATACATTACAGAGATTCATCAAGGGCCCGATTATTAGATACATTACAGAGATTCATCAAGGGCCCGGTTATTAGATACAATACAGAGATCCTTCAAGGGCCCTATTTATATATACATATAAAAGTAAGTACACCCTCACACTTTTGTAAATCTTTTCTTCTATCTTTTCATGTGACAACACTGAAGAAATGACACTTGTCTACAATGTAAAGTAGTAAGTGTACAGCTTGTATAACAGTGTACATTTGCCGCCCCCTCAAAATAACTCAACACACAGCCATTAATGTCTAAACCGCTGGCAACAAAAGTGAGTACACCCTTAAGTGAAAATGTCCAAATTGGGGCTATTAGCCATTTTCCCTCCCCCGGTGTCATGTGACTCGTTAGTGTTACAAGGTCTCAGGTGTGAATGGGGAGCCAGATGTGTTAAAGATATCATAAAATATTTACACAAATGTGAGGGGTGTACTCACTTTTGTGAGATACTGTACATTACAGAGATTCTGTAGGGGCTCGATTATTTTTGTTTGTTGATATTATTATTGTTTATTACTGTTTCTATTGGTTGCATCAAATGCAGCACCCAGTGTTAATTTCGTCAACTAAAACATTTTAGTCGACTAACTTAATACCATTTTAGTTGACTAAACTATGACTAAAACAACTGAGATGACTAAAATGGGAATAAAACTAAAATGCCATTTTAGCCAAGACTAAGACTAAAACTAAATTAAAATTTGACGTCAAAATGAACACTGGTCTGTAGTGCATGTTCATACCTCAATACCATAAATAATAACATATTAGATTTTTCACTCCAGCCGTATATAATGAGTTTGGAAATTGTAGAGAAATGCTTAAATAATGCACTACAATTGAACTACACCCATTAGATTTTAGATAACTAAAATGAGTTTTAGTCGACTAAAATTAGTTTTATTCAACTAAAATGTCCTGGAAATTTAGTCGACTTAATACGACAAAAACTAAAACAATTGCAGAAGACTAAGATGGGACTAAAACTAAATTGCCATTTTAGTCCTAAGACTAAGACTAAAACTAAATCGAAAAATTTGCTGCCAAAATGACCACTGGCAGCACCACACTTGAATGGTGTGAACAGACCTCATAGAGTGCAATTGTTTTTGTGTTCTTTGCGTTGGGCCCGTGTTGGTGAACGGAGATGAGCGCAGCTCACGGAATGTGGTGATTTGCTGCTCCTTCTTGGAACCCTCTTCCCTGGCCAAGTACTGAAAGAAGCTCGCGGCACGCAGTCATGTGACCACGAAAAAAAAAACCTTTGAAATGGTAGTTTGGTTTGATTGTTTATTATTATTCTCCTTTACGCCTCAGCTCAATAAATTCCCACAGCTTACAGCGATAAGGTTTGATGATCATATGGCAGACTCTGAGGATCAAAGGGTGGAGGTTTATTATAGAGATACACATGGGCACAGTATGGAGATCAGAGCAGTATTGCGGACACTGGGTCTCTCTGCACATCACCCGCACTCCCAGCTGGTTATAATATATCCACAAAGCACAGACCTTCCGGCTATGACAAACATGTCCATTAGAGGTGACGCTGTAGGAGGTGGGGGGTGTAGGGGGGGGGTTATGTCTCCGGTTCCTTATGACTCTCCTTGCTGGGGAGAAATGTGCCATGACTGGTTAGCAGTGATGGGTGAAGGGAGGGTACAATGGGAGGGATGGTCACACTGAGCGGGCACCCAGCTCCTATTTTTATAGTTATACAGAATTGATATAGAGCCAACGGCTTGCACAGCACTTAACAAAACAAAGGGGTACAGTACAGTTCCAATACAAGACAGAGGGGTGGGGGGGGGGGCTGCTCCCAAGAGCTTACAATCTAACAATTTAAAGGGAGAGGCAAAGGATACAAAAGTTGATATTTGTGAGGAAGAGTAAAGTACAGCTGGTTCGCTCTCGCCCCCTGCCTGTAATCAAGTTACAGGGTTTTATTTTTAGGGGGGGAGGGGGGTTAGGATCCCTAGGTGAGGATGACGCCCTTTGCCCCACCCTGGGCCAGTGCTACCACTAGGCAAACTGGGCAGCCACCTAGGGCCCACTGCTGCCTAGGGCGCCCAGCCACTGGTGTTCCTACTCTCTTCTGTCTGCAGCAAGCAACTAAGTCTCAGCATCAGCAGGCAGCCGCCGCTCCATTCGCACATAGTGTCAGAGGCACAGCGGCGGTGGAGGACTGTGTCTGTGTCCCGAGTCCCGAATGAATGGAAGCAAGCATTCATTGATGGGCACTGGTGAGGCTGCATTTGATGGGCCCTGGTGAGGCTGCATTTGATGGGCACTGGTAGGCAGCATTGATGGGTGCTGGTGAGGCTGCATTGATGGGCGCTGGTGAGGCTGCATTGATGGGCGCTGGTGAGGCTGCATTGATGGGCACTTGTGAGGCTGCATTGATGGGCACTGGTGAGGCTGCATTGATGGGCACTGGTGAGGCTGCATTTAATGGGCACTTGTGAGGCTGCATTGATGGGCACTGGTGAGGCTGCATTGATGGGCACTGGGGAGGCTGCATTTGATGGGCGCTTCATTAAAAAGATGGAGTATACATGGGCAGGGCAAAGGGGGTGGAGTCAGGGGTGGAGTCAATGGGGGCGGCAAAATAAGGTTTTGCCTAGGGTGTCAAAAATTCTTGCACCAGCCCTGGCCCCACCCCCTCTCTTCTTGCAGTCCTCATCTTGCCTGGCTATTGCTGACCCTGGCCTGTCCTGAACTCTGTCTTGGTCCTGCTCACTATATTGGTATTAGTATACCATCTTGCCTGGCTGTTGCTGACCCAGCCTTTCCTGGACTCCATCTTGGTACTGCCCACTATATTGGTATTAATATACCATCTTGCCTGGCTGTTGCTGAACCGGCCTGTCCTGAACTCTGTCTTGACTCTGCCTACTATTAGTATACCATCTTGCCTGACTGTTGGTGATCCAGCCTAGCCTGGTCTCCATCTTGGTACTGCCTACAACATCGGTATTTGTATATTATCTCAACTTCTTGTTGCTGACCTGGTGTTTCCTGGACTTTATATTTCGTCTTGGTACCTCCTACCATATTGGTATTAATATACCATCTTGCCTTGTTGTTGCTGATACAGCCTTTCCTGGACTCCGTCTTGGTACTGCCCACCATATTGGTACTAGTATACCTTTGTGCCTGGCTGTTGCTGACCCCAGGCTGTCCTAAACTCCATCTTGGTTCTGCCAACCATTAGTATACCATCTTGCTGATCTGGTCTAGCCTGATCTTCATCTTGGTACTGCCTACCATATTGGTATTATTAGTATACCATCTTGCCTGGCTATTGCTGACCTCGGCCTGTCCTGAACTCCGTCTTGACTCTGCCAGCTATTAGTACACTATCTTGTCTGGCTGTTGCTGATCCAGCCTAGCCTGGTCTCCATCTTGGTACTGCCTACCACATCGGTGTTCGTATAATATGACGCCAGCGGCACTAGCAACCAATGACTAAAGCTTAGTGAGGATCCAGCACAGCAGAATGGCGGGTGATGGTCCAGACTGGGCTGTCAGTTGGTCCAAGTCCGGACTGCAGTACGCCATTTACTGAAGGCTGGTGTAGGGGGTGGACATACTTCCTCCTCTACAGTACAAGTGTATGGAACAATCCTAGTGCTGGGGGGTGTGGCTGGTTGTGAGGCGTGTACAGTGCCTTGAAAAAGTATTCATACCCCTTGAAATGTTCCACATTTTCTCATGTTGCAACCAAAAACGTAAATGTATTGTATTGGGATTTTATGTGATAGACCAGCTCAAAGTGGCACATAATTGTGAAGTGGAAGGAAAATGATAAATGGTTTTCAAAAATGTTTACAAATAAATATCTGAAAAGTGTGGGGGAGCATTTGTATTCAGCCCCTTTTACTCTGATACCCCTAACTAAAATCTAGTGGAACCAATTGCCTTCAGAAGTTACCTAATTAGTAAATAGAGTCCACCTGTGTGTAATTTAATCTCAGTATGAATACAGCTGTTCTGTGAAGCTCTCAGAGGTTTGTTAGAGGACGTTAGTGAACAAACAGCATCATGAAGGCCAAGGAACACACCAGACAGGTCAGGGATAAAGTTGTGGAGAAGTATAAAGCAGGGTTAGGTTATAAAAATATTTCCCAAGCTTTGAACATCTCACGGAGCTCTGTTCAATCCATCATGGGAAAATGGAAAGAGTATGGCACAACTGCAAACCTACCAAGACATGGCCGTCCACCTAAACTGACCGGCCGGGCAAGGAGAGCATTCATCAGAGAAGAGCCAAGAGGTCCATGGGAACTCTGGAGGAGCTGCAGAGATCCACAGCTCAGGTGGGAGAATCTGTCCACAGGACAACTATTAGTCGTGTTCTCCACAAATCTGCCCTTTATGGAAGAGTGATAAGAAGAAAGTCATTGGTGAAAGAAAGTCATAAGAAGTCCTGTTTGTAGTTTGTGAGAAGCCATGTGGAGGACACAGCAAACATGTGGAAGAAGGTGATCTGGTCAGATGAGGCCAAAATTTACCTTTTTGGTTTAAAAGCAAAACGTTATGTGTGGCGGAAAACTAACACTGCACATCACCCTGAACACACCATCCCCACTGTGAAACATGGTGGTGGCAGCATCATGTTGTGGGGATGCTTTTCTTCAGCAGGGACAGGGAAGCTGGTCAGAGATGATGGGAAGATGGATGGAGACAAATACAGGGCAATCTTAGAAGAAAACCTGTTAGAGTCTGTAAAAGACTTGAGACCGGGACGGAGGTTCACCTTCCAGCAGGACAACGACCCGAAACATCCAGCCAGAGCTACAATGGAATGGTTTATATCAAAGCATATTCATGTGTTAGAATGGCCCAGTCACAGTCCAGACCTAAATCACATTGAGAATCTGTGGCAAGACTTGAAAATTGCTGTTCACAGACGCTCTCCATCCAATCTGACAGAGCTTGAGATATTTTGTAAAGAAGAAGAATGGGCAGAAATGTCCTCTCTAGATGTGCAAAGCTGGTAGAGACATCCCCAAAAAGACTTGCAGCTGTAATTGCAGAGAAAGGCGGTTCTACAAAGTATTGGCTCCGGGGGGCGCCATACAAATGCTCCCCACACTTTTCACATATTTATTTGTAAAAAAAAATTTGAAGACAATTTATAATTTTCCTTCCACTTCACAATTATGTGCCACTTTGTGTTGGTCTATCACATAAAATCCCAATAAAATACATTTACATTTTTGGTTGTAACATCACAAAATGTGGAAAATTTCAAGGGGTATGAATACTTTTTCAAGGCACTGTAGCTGTGATGATGGGTGTGGCTGTTACTCAGCTCTGCCAGCACAGAGCCCTACAAGGGGAGGGCAGGAAAAAGCATTTTCGTGTTTTTTTAAGGTATTCCCGGCAAGAATCATCCACAGACATGTAAGGTTAATGGACTATATGTAGATAAAAAAGGTCTAGGGGGTTCAGTCCCATACCGGAGACTACAGCGCCAATCTTTAAGCACTGAGAAGTGGAGAATGTCAGAGGTCCAGCCTATATAATGGTGATAATAGCGGAGGATCAGGTAAATCGCTGTCCTGATCCCGATAATTACAACCTCAAATCCTTCCTTGACTTGGAGCGAAATCCCGGAACTTTTCATAAATAACATAAAGGAAACAAAGTATCTGATGTCATATAGAGAGCTATGAATAGGGATATACTGTATGTATATTATATGATATATGATTAGGGATATACATTATATTATATATGATTAGGAGGCCAGGAATGGCTAATAATGGGTTGGAAGGTGGACTGAACTGATTGCACACTCATGTAGAATATTTTCCATGTTTCTTATTGTGTTTTGTGTATCATCAATTCTACACCAAATGTTCATTGAGGGAACCATGAATGCCAACATGTACTGTGACCTACTGAAGCAGAGCATGATCCCCTCCCTTCAGAGACTGGACCGCAGGGCAGTATTCCAACATGATAACGACCCCAAACACACCTCCAAGACCACCACTGCCTTGCTAAAGAAGCTGAGGGTAAAGGTGATGGACTGGCCAAGCATGTCTCCAGACCTAAACCCTATTGAGCATCTGTGGGACATCCTCAAACGCTAAATTAACTCTAATATCTTCATCTCATTTCAAAGGCCATTTACAGTCTACTTTTTTTATCTGCAGCTTTCAATAAAATAATACATGGGATAGTGGTGCAATCTGTAGTATAAGAAAATGTAGCACAAGTCCATAAAAAGTCCTTTGAGCTATCTAGCTCTATGTGAGAAGACACATTTACACAGTATCTCACAAAAGTGAGACAACATGTGACAACACTGAAGAAATGACACTTTGCTACAATGTAAAGTAGTGAGTGTACAGCTTGTATAACAGTGTAAATTTGCTGTCCCCTCAAAATAACTCAACACAAAGCCATTAATGTCTAAACAGCTGGCAGCAAAAGTGAGTAAACCCCTCAGTGAAAATGTCCAAATTGGGCCCAAAGTGTCAATATTTTGTGTGGCCACCATTATTTTCCAGCACTGCCTTACCCTCTTGGGCATGGAGATCACCAGAGCTTCACAGGTTGTCACTGGAGTCCTCTTCCCCTCCTCCATGAGGACATCACAGAGCTGGTGGATGTTAGAGACCTTGCGCTCCTCCACCTTCCGTTTGAGGATGTCCCACAGATGATCAATAGGGTTTAGGTCTGGAGACATGCTTGGCCAGTCCATCACCTTTACCCTCAGCTTCTTTAGCAAGGCAGTGGTGGTCTTGGAGGTGACATCTCGAATCACCAATTAGATCTGAGGAAAAAGCGGAAGCTTTGAAATGCGTCATCTGACACATCCGAATGTCATTTCTGGTTCACGGACCCCTCCGAGCTTGCGCTCCACACCGTCCAGCAGACACCAAGCTGGTTCTACACACCGCTCTGCTGATCGATCCTCTGCAGCTTGCTGGGTACACCGCTCTGGATGTTAACCTGGACCCTGCAGTGACCACGGACTTCACCATTACCATTATCATTTGCCCGATTCTCACCTATACTGTGTGAGTAGCCACTTGGCTTTTTGTTCTTAAATAAATTGTTCGCTATATGCTGCACTTAGTCTGGCGCACCTTCTCCTTCTTTCTAGTGAGAGAGACCGGGAGCTCAGTGATCTGAAGAACTACAAGAAGTGATTGTAGTGGAAGTGAAGGAACTGTTACACTTTGTGTTAGGAACTGTTAAAGACTGTTGCCATAGGAGACAACATTCCTACACATGCGGATGTGGCGTCTTGCTGGATGCCTTTACCTGCATGGCTGTCCTCCTATTGAAGTCTCGGAGTCTGCCAATTACCAAACGTATGTATAGGTCCCGCGGATGTGTGCAAACAGCGATTACACCACACATGTGAAGTATCGTCGCAAATGTTGGAGCGAGAGCAATAATTCTAGGGCCATCATTCACAAATAACTCTAATGCCCCGTACACACGGTCGGATATTGATCGGACATTCCGACAACAAAATCCATGGATTTTTTCCGACGGATGTTGGCTCAAACTTGTCTTGCATACACACGGTCGCACAAAGTTGTCGGAAAATCCGATCGTTCTGAACGCGGTGGCGTAAAACGCGTACGTCGGGACTATAAACGGGGCAGTAGCCAATAGCTTTCATCTCTTAATTTTTTTCTGAGCATGCGTGGCACTTTGTGTGTTGGATTTGTGTACACACGATCGGAATTTCCAACAACGGATTTTGTTGTCAGAAAATTTTATATCCTGCTCTCAAACTTTGTGTGTCGGAAATTCCGATGGAAAATGTCCGATGGAGCCCACACACGGTCGGAATTTCCGACAACAAGGTCCTATCACACATTTTCCGTGGGAAAATCCGACCGTGTGTACGCGGCATTAGACCCCTTTCACACGGAGGCAGTTTTCAGGCATTTTAGCGCTAGAAATATCGCCTGTAGAGCGCTTGAAAACTGCCTCCCATACATACATTAGACCCCTTTCACACTGAGGCAGTTTTTAGGCGTTTTAGCGCTAGAAATATCGCCTGTAAAGCGCTTACAATGAGTGCTTTCACACTGGGGCGGTGCGCTTGCGGGACGTTAGAAAAAGTCCTGCAAGCAGCATCTTTGGGGCGGTTTGGGAGCGCCATAAACAGCGCCCCAAAACGCCCATGCCCATTGGAATAAATGGGCGGCGCTTCCAAATCGCTTTTCAGGGGTTAAAAGCGCCCCGCTAACGGCGCAAAAACAGCGGTAAATCGCCGCTAAAACGACCGCTTTACCGCGAACGCACCGGCGACCCCAGTGTGAAAGGGCTCTAAACTGATAACCTGTAAAGGCTTTGAAAGCGTCACCAAGGGAAAAAATTTCAGGTAGCGTCATTTTTCGCCATTTCACAGGCGAGCAATTTCGAGCCTTGACGTGTTTGGTATCTATTTACTCAACGCAACCCCTTGTCTTTTATATTTTACCATCTCATCACTTCTCCATTATACTGGAAGCGGGGACATGAAGTCACGGTCTCTTTTTCAAGACAACTTTGTACTCCAAAGTGACGCACTGCGTTGTGTTGGTGGTAAGGAATGCTGCAGTTTGCTGCTATTTCCATTCTATCGCATTCCGGCGGTCACGGCAGGTCGCCTCCTTTAGGCAATTGTGGTCTTTTTTGGGTACGTCATTAGTCTTAATGGACAATTAGTGACACCACTCAGCGTGTCATGGTGGCGGCGGCGGTGGGGGGGGGGAGGGGTTGGCGCGTATTTGTTTATGGCTATACAGATACTTGAGGCGGATTGTTTGCCATATTTGCTCACATGCTCTTCAGAGTTATTTAAGTCCCAACCGTCCGCGCTCGGCTTTCAATGACGGCAGCAGATTGTTTGTGACTGCGATGACACGCGATGGCGTCCGTACAAGCGCTGCCATATGTGAGCTTCTCACATCCTACAAACGGCTTCCTCTTCTACTATAAGGATGATGTGCGTCTTCTCCTCGTCTTATTCATCGAGTCGCACCCATAGGATGTATATGTTCTTATGGCTGCAATAGAACCCTCCTCCCTCACCCCGGCATGGCGTGTGACAACCTGGAGACTTTCTGTCGTCACCGCTCTTCAGCGTCTGATTTCCTCTTTTTGATCGTTTTCTTACGAAAGAAAGCAGATTTCTTTTGAACTCCGGAACAGATTGCGTGTCCAAAAATAATTCCATTGTACCCTCATGTGAGTTCCCAGCTGCCCCGGAGAAACGTGGAAAGCTGCTGGGACCGTTCGATGACAGTTCTGGGGGGGGGGGGGATTACAGAACCGGCCAGGACTTCTAAAATACAATCATGAAAATAAAAAGTTACCATTCATACAACTTGTATCATAAATACAAATAAAAAGTTACAATCTGTAAAACTTGTATCATAAATGAAAATAAAGAAGTTACAATATACAGTATATACACTTCTAGATTGTAAGCTCTAACGAGCAGGGCGCCTCTGATCCCTCCTGTATGGATTTGTATTGTAAGTGTAATGTCTGCCCTCATGTTGTAAAGCGCTGCACTACATAAATCGTGAATAATAATAATAATAATAATAATAATAATATACTATATTACCAAAAGTATTGGGACGCCTGCCTTTACACACACATGAACTTTAATGGCATCCCAGTCTTAGTCCGTAGGGTTCAATATTGAGTTGGCCCACCCTTTGCAGCTATAACAGCTTCAACTCTTCTGGGAAGGCCGTCCACAAGGTTTAGGAGGGTGTCTATGGGAATGTTTGACCATTCTTCCAGAAGAGAATTTGTGAGGTCAGGCACTGATGTTGGATAAGAAGGCCTGGCTCGCAGTCTCCACTCTAATTCATCCCAAAGGTGTTCTATCGGGTTGAGGTCAGGACTCTGTGCAGGCCAGTCAAGTTCCTCCACCCCAAACTCGCTCATCCATGTCTTTATGGACCTTGCTTTGTGCACTGGTGCTCAGTCATGTTGGAACAGGAAGGGGTCATCCCCAAACTGTTCCCACAAGGTTGGGAGAATTAAATTGTCCAAAATGTCTTGGTATGCTGACGCCTTAAGAGTTCCCTTCACTGGAACTAAGGGGCCCAACCCCTGAAAAACAACCCCCCACCATAATCCCCCCCCCTCCAGCAAATGATTTGGACCAGTGCACAAAGCAAGGTCCATAAAGAGCTTGGTCCTTGGATGAGCGAGTTAGGGGTGGGGGAACTTGACTGGCCTGCACAGAGTCCTGACCTCAACCTGACAGAACACCTTTGGAATTAATTAGAGTGGAGAATGCGAGCCAGGACTTCTCATCCAACATCAGTGCCTGACCTCACAAATGCGCTTTTGGAAGAATGGTCAAACATTCCCATAGACACACTCCTAAACCTTGTGGACGGCCTTCCCAGAAGAGTTGAAGCTGTTATAGCTGCAAGGGGGGGGGGGGGACTCAATATTGAACCCTACAGACTGAAACTGGGATGCCATTAATGTTCATGTGTGTGTAAAGGCAGGCGCACCAATAATGCTAAGTTGTTATTTAAATACAGGTGCAGTGCAGGCACTCCCTCCCCCCGGCTGTTCAGGGGTTTTTTCTACGTGATCCCTTGTAAGGCGGGTTGATTCGATGCTCGCTCTCTGGGAGGCTGGTCTACCGTCTGAAGGGCAGAGGAAGGAAGGAGAGAGGGGATAACTCCCTTACATCACGTCTAACCATAAAAAGCAACTTGATTGGTAATTATATAATGCATAGAGATGCTTATGTATATACATAGATGCAATGTACTTATTACTATTATTGTTATTGTTATTCTTCATTTTATATCGATCTGTGTTGCTTTATAGGATTGTGATATATGTTTACACTTTCCGCAGTTGTCAATCATCTGTCCTCTGAAGAAGACCACTTAGGGTCGAAACGCGTCAGGACACTAATAGTAAACTTGATCCTGTTGCTTTGGATGTATTGTACTGTACTATACATTGTTGCCGGCTTTTTTAACAAATTTTGTATTACAGTTAATGTCTCGACTCTTAATGTCAGAAGTCATTAATTTTTTAACCTTTGTACCAATAAAATTCTAATTAGACTATTTCCATCACTTTTTTTGGATCACATATCATTGGCTGCATTAAAGTCCCGTTTTAGGGGGGTTCTTCGTTTTTTTCTCTTTAAGCAGTAGGTGGTTTGTTGGGGGAAGGGCTAGAGAGCAATACAATAATAAGTGTCTGCAGCCAACTGTGAAACATGGTGGAGGTTCCTTGCAGATTTGGGGCTGCATTTTTTGCAAATAGAGTTGGAGATTAAGGCCGGATCAGTGGTGGTCTCAATGCTGAGAAATACAGGCAGATACTTATCCATCACACCATACCATCAGGAAGGCGTGTAATTGGCCCCAAATTTATTCTGCAGCAGGAAAACCACCCCAAACATCCGGCCAATGTCATTAAGAACTATCTTCAGCGTAAAGGAAGACAAGGGGCCCAGGAAGTGATGGTTTGGCCCCCACAGAGCCCTGATCTCACCATCATGGAGTCTGTCCGGGATGACATGAAGAGACGGAAGGATTGGAGGCAGCCGACATCCACAGAAGATCTGTGCTCAGTTCTCCAAGATGTACAAAGAACAACCGACCTGCCGAGTTCCTTTAACTGTGTGCAAGTGTATCTAGGAGTACTGATGCTGGTTTGAAGGCAAAAGGGGGGGGGGTCACTCTAAATATTGATTGGACTTCTCATCTGTTCATTTGCTTTCCAATTGATAAAAATAATCTATTACCATTTCTATTTCTGAAAGCATTTTTTCACACCTGCCTAAAACTTTTGCACAGTAGTGTCTATCTATCTATCTATCTATCTATCTATCTATCTATCTATCTATCTATCTATCTATCTATCTATCTATCTATCTATCTATCTATCTATCTATCTATCTCCTGCCAGTAGTAAGAGGTTACATAAAGAACAGTGCGCAGCAATAGTTCTAACGAACTCTCATTGCCAGAATTGGCCACTATCTTACAATTTTATTATACAGTATCGATTCAATTTATGAACCGCGTGAGAGTCGGACTGCCTGAATATAAATGTAATCGATTTTTTAGGTGGGGTTTTGTGCTACAGCTTGTTTGTAATTCTAAAGAAGATTAGCTGGAGATTGTACAATCTAAATGATTTCCATATTGTGTCCGTCCCTCCTTATTACAATCAAATCTTCCTCAACTCAACACAACATTGTTTCCACTGAAACCAACTCATCATTTTTCTGACTTCTGGGCCCTTCTCTGCTCTTACTAAGTCACGTCGGTGTTCTTTGTATTGTATATTTAATTCTTTTATATTTGAATGCCGTTCGGGAACAGGAACTTCTAATTTTTGTTTGCCTTTTTTCTACTTTCTGTGAAAAAAAAAAAAAAAAATGATGCCATTTTTTGGCACAATACCAGGACCAGGATAGGTCAGAGGAGCTTCCACAACTCTCAGGAAATAGTTTAAAGGCCAAAGTACCATTAAAAACCACCGAATGCCAACTTACATTCACCTTCCCTTTTAATGAATTTTATCTAAATGGTGTAATCTTCTGAGTTTGGCAAAAAATATTTGTGGAAAGTGAAAACTCTCAATGTCGCTCATCCAACCAAGGGAGGCTTCCAAACATTCCATTAGGAATAATCAAATCATGAGATGTAGATGAGGTAAGTAAATTAGCTTGGATTCATCATGAGAAGCCAACGTCTTTCAGGCTTGCAAAGGACCGTCTTTCTGAGGGAATGAAGTTGGAATGAAGTTTCAAAAGATGAGGATTTTAGCTTACGTGAAGCTGACATTTGTTCTAGTTTGGCATCAGACTGAAAGGATTTCCAGAACTCTCCTGTCTAGTGTCCCCCCCCCCCCCAATCGTGCTCTCTCCTTTCTATCCTCCCAAAACCCCCCAAAATCGCGCTCTCTCCTTTCCATCCTCCCCCAAATCCACCCCCAATCGGGCTCTCTCCTTTCTATCCTCCCCCAAACCCCCTAAAATTGGGCTCTCTCCTTTCTACCCTCCCCCAAACCCCCCAAAATCGCGCTCTCTCCTTTCTATCCTCCCCCAAACCTCCCTAAAAAAAAGGTCTCTCTCCTTTCTATCCTCCCCCAAACCCCCAAAATCGGGCTCTCTCCTTTCTATCCTCCCCCAAACCCCCTAAAATTGGGCTTTCTCCTTTCTACCCTCCCCCAAACCCCCCAAAATCGCGCTCTCTCCTTTCTATCCTCCCCCAAACCCCCCCTAAAAAAAGGTCTCTCTCCTTTCTATCCTCCCCCAAAATCGGGCTCTCTCCTTTCTTTCCTCCCCCAAACCCCCCAAAATCGGGCTCTCGCCTTTCTATCCTCTCCCAAACCCCCCTAAAAAAAGGACTCTCTCCTTTCTATCCTTCCCCAAACCCCCCAAAATCGGCCTCTCTCCTTTATATCCTCCCCCAAATCCACCCCCAATCGGGCTCTCTCCTTTCTATCCTCCCACAAACCCCCCAAAATCTCACTCTCTCCTTTCCATCCTCCCCCAAACCCCCCAAAGTCGGACTCTCTCTTTTCTATCCTCCCCCAAACCCCCCAAAATTGGGCTTTCTGCTTTCTATCCTTCCCTAAACCCCCCAAAATCAGTCTTTCTCCTCCCCCAAATCCCCCTAAAAAAAATGAGTCCCTATCCTCCCCCAAACCCCCCTAAAAAAAGGTCTCTCTCCTTCCTATCCTCCCCCAAACCCCTCAAAATTGGGCTCTCTGCTTTCTATCCTTCCCTAAACCCCCCAAAATCAGTCCCTCTCCTCCCAAAACCCCCCCTAAAAAAATCGGTCCCTATCCTCCCCCAAACCCCCCTAAAAAAAGGTCTCTCTCCTTCCTATCCTCCCCCAAACCCCCCAAAATTGGGCTCTCTCCTTTTTATCCTTCCCCAAACCCCCCAAAATCGGGGTCTCTCCTTTCTATCCTCCCCCAAACCCCTCCAAAATTGGGCTCTCTCCTTTCTACCCTCCCCCCAACCCCCCAAAATTGTGCTCTCTCCTTTCCATCCTCCCCCAAACCCCCAAAATCGGGCTCTTTCCTTTCTATCCTCCCCCAAACCCCCCAAAATTGGGCTCTCTCCTTTCTATCCTCCCCCAAACCCCCCTAAAAAAAGGTCTCTCTCCTTTCTATCCTTCCCCAAACCCCCCAAAATTGGGCTCTCTCCTTTCTAGCCTTCCCCAAACCCCCCAAAATCAGGCTCTCTCCTTTCTACCCTCCCCCCACCCCCCAAAAATTGCACTCTCTCTTTTCCATCCTCCCCCACGCCCCCAAAATTGGGCTCTTTCCTTTATATCCTCCCCCAAATCCACCCCCAATCGGGCTCTCTCCTTTCTATCCTCCCCCAAACCCCCCAAAATTGTCTTTCTCCTTTCTATCCTCCCCCAAACCCCCCAAAATATCTCTCTCTCGTTTCCATCCTCCGCCAAACCCCACAAAATCGGGCTCTCTCTTTTCTATCCTCCCACAAACACCCCAAAATTGGGCTCTCTCCTTTCTATCCACCCCCAAACCCCCCTAAAAAAAGGTCTCTCTCCTTTCTATCCTCCCCCAAACCCCCCCAATCGTGCTCTCTCCTTTCTATCCTCCCCCAAACCCCCCAAAATTGGGCTCTCTCCTTTCTATCCTCTCCCAAACCCCCCCAATCGTGCTCTCTCCTTTCTATCCTCCCCCAAACCCCCAAAATCGAGCTCTCTTCTTTCTATCCTTTCCCAACCCCCCCCAATCATGCTCTCTCCTTTCTATCCTCCCTCAAACCCGCCAAACCGGGCTCTCTCCTTTCCAACCTCTCCCAACTTCCCCCCCAATCAAGATCTCTCCTGTCTATCCTCCCCCAAACCCCCCAAAATCGGGCTCTCTCCTTTCTATCCTCTCCCTACCCCCCCCCCCCCCCCCAATCAAGATCTCTCCTTTCTATCCTCCCCCAAAATCGGGCTCTCTCCTTTCTATCCTCCCCCAAACTTCCCCAAAATCATGCTCTCTCCTTTCTATCCTCCCCCAAACCCCCCAAAATCAGGCTCTCTCCTTTCTATCCTCCCCCAAACCCCGTAAAATTGTGCTCTCTCCTTTCTATCCTCCCCAAACCCCCCCAAAATTGGGCTCTCTCCTTTCTATCCTCCCCCAAATCCGCCCCCAATCAGGCTCTCTCCTTTCTATCCTCCCCCAAACATCACCCCTGCCCCCCACACACATGGGGGTGACACTGTCATGGTCAGATATCACTTCATACTTGATGGTGTCACCCCTCTGCGGTCCGCACCCCCCACACCCCCATAGCCATGCCACTGGTTCCCCGCCACCTTCTTATCTACATACTATGATAACTCCCTATGTTTTACCATAGATCATCCAAGATCACTTGTTCTGCACTGGTAGATTCATCTATAGCTTCAGGTACTACATCTGAGTGATGATTTATGAGGGGCATTGGTGAATGGTTCTTTAAATAGTGTGTTGTCTGTACCACAATTTGTCACATGCCTGATGAAGGGGTCCTGCGTGGCTCAGAAACATCGCTTTTTGATACTATGTGATTGAAGTTTTGGACCCATTTTTGGAGATCCTGGTGTGCTGGTGACATTTCTTTTTCAAGACCAACACATAATTGTGAAGTGGAAAGAAAATGCTAAATGTTTTTAAACAATTTTTACAAATAAATATGTGAAAAGTGTGGGGGGCATTTGTATAGCGCCCACCTCTGCAATTACAGCTGCAAGTCTTTTTGGGGATGTCTCTACCAGCTTTGCACATCTAGAGAGGGACATTTTTGCCCATTCTTCTTCTTTGCAAAATATCTCAAGCTCTGTCAGATTGGATGGAGAGCGTCTGTGACCAGCAATTTTCAAGTCTTGCCACAGATTCTCCATTGGATTTAGGTCTGGACTGTGACTGGGCCATTCTAACACATGAATATGCTTTGATCTAAACCATTCTATGTTTCGGGTCGTTGTCCTGCTGGAAGGTGAACCTCCCCCCCCCAGTCTCAAGTCTTTTGGAGACTCTTAACATGTTTTCATGTAAGATTGTCCTGTATTTGGCACCATCCATCTTCCCATCAAATCTGACCAGCTTCCCTGTCCCTGCTGAAGAAAAGCATCCCCACCACATGATGCTGACACCACCATGTTTCACAGTGGGGATGGTGTGTTCAGGGTGATGTGCCGTGTTAGTTTTCCGCCACACATAGTGTTTTGCTTTTAGGCCAAAAAGTTGAATTTTGGTCTCATCTGACCAGATCACCTTCTTCCACATGTTTGCTGTGTCCTCCACATGGCTTCTCACAAACTGCAAACAGGACTTCCTATGACTTTCTTTCACCAATGTCTTTCTTCTTGTCACTCTTCCATAAAGGGCAGATTTGTGGAGAACACGACTAATAGTTGACCCAATAGATCAAAGGGATACACTGGCCTTGCTGCCCTCAAGGACGGGGAATCCTAGCAGACACAAAAATAAAAAGAGAGAGGGGCGCACCGGCCATGTGTATTATCTTTTGTAAAACATTTATTTAGGTAAATGATAAAAGAAATTACTCACAAACAGTAGAGTATCATGTGCCATGAACCTTGGACATCAGCTTGCAACAAGTGGTTAAATGATGAACAAAGCCTTCCAAAGGTCTATCAGAGGAAAATTCATAAAACACTGCTCACTAACGCGTTTCGAAGGGCTCGTCCCTTCTTCATCAGAGCTCAGCAGTCACTGCTGAGGACTGCTGAGCTCTGATGAAGAAGGGACGAGCCCTTCGAAACGCGTTAGTGAGCAGTGTTTTATGAATTTTCCTCTGATAGACCTTTGGAAGGCTTTGTTCATCATTTTAACCACTTGTTGCAAGCTGATGTCCAAGGTTCATGGCACATGATACTCTACTGTTTGTGAGTAATTTCTTTTATCATTTACCTAAATAAATGTTTTACAAAAGATAATACACATGGCCGGTGCGCCCCTCTCTCTTTTTTATTTTTACGACTAATAGTTGTCCTGTGGACAGATTCTCCCACCTGAGCTGTGGTTCTCTGCAGCTCCTCCAGAGTTACCATGGACCTCTTGGCTCTTCTCTGATGAATGCTCTCCTTGCCCGGCCGGTCAGTTTAGGTGAACGGCCATGTCTTGGTAGGTTTGTAGTTGTGCCATACTCTTTCCATTTTCCGATGATGGATTGAACAGAGCACCGTGAGATGTTCAAAGCTTGGGAGATTTTTTTATAACCTAACCCTGGTTTAAACTTCTCCACAACTTTATACCTGACCTGCCGGGTGTGTTCCTTGGCCTTCATGATGCTGTTTGTTTACTAACGTTCTCTAACAAACCTCTGAGAGCTTCACAGAGCAGCTGTATTTATACTGAGATTAAATTAGATACAGGTGGACTCTATTTACTAATTAGGTGACTTCTGAAGGCAATTGGTTCCACTAGATTTTAGTTAGGAGTATCAGAGTAAAGGGGACTGAATACAAATGCCCCCCACACTTTTCACATATTTATTTGTAAAAAAAAATTGAAAACCATTTATCATTTTCCTTCCACTTCACAATTATGTGTCACTTTGTGTTGGTCTATTACATAAAATCCCAATAAAATACATTTACGTTTTTTGGTTGTAACATAACAAAATGTGGAAAATCTCAAGGGGTATGAATATTTTTTCAAGGCACTGTATCCCTGCACTCTACCCAAGATATAGTTTAGCTGGCACTCCATGTAATCACATCTGCCACATTGTACATTGTACAGATATTTGTAGGCTTAAAGAAATTCTTATGGTTCCCATCAGAGCCCCTTTACATCATGGTCCTCATCAGTGACCCCCTTACATCAAGGTTCCTATAAGAGTCCCTCTCTTACACCAGAGCCCCCTTATATTAGAGTCCTCATCAGAGCCCCTTCTTACTTAAGGGTCCCATCAGAGTCCCCCTCCTACATCAGGGTCTCCCATCAGAGTGTCCCCTTACATCATGTGTTCCTACCAGAGTGCCCCCATGCATCCGATTCCCCCATCACAGTCCCATTATAGCTTAGCAGAGTCCATTAGAGCCAAGCATTCAGGGACAGGAGCTGGTGGGAGAAGCGTTCTGCAGGAGGCAGGGCACACACGTGACATAATTGGTTGCTATGACGCCGGCGGTCCTAGCAAACAATGACTGAAGCTTAGTGAGGATCCACCACAGCAGAATGGTGGGCTGACCCCCTACATTAGGGACCCCATTCAAGTCCACCCTTAGATCAGAGGTGGAGACCATAGATAGCCTCTGCTGACCTTAATCTGTGCACATTGAGGCCACACCACTGACCCTAGCTATGGGCCAGATAAAATCCTTATAGTAGGCTCGATGTGTCCGCGGGTGGTAGTTTGGAGACCCCTGTCTTAGACTATATGTACTTTGCTTTTGGAAGTCATGGTCAACCCCTATTTGCAAGTTTTACACATTACTTTGTTTTATTTATGTTGTCTTCCAGCCTTGATGAAGGAGAAACTTCTGCTATCCCCGCAAAAGTGATGGATCTTTATCAGTCTTCAACTCTTTAATATAGGAACTTTTATGTCACTGGGGAACGCTGCACTCCCGTGCCGGTTGAAGTGTAGAAATAGGTGTAGGATGGCCTCAGCCAGTTCTTCTCCACAAACCATCCCCCCGACGAGTTTCGCCCTGCTTACCGGGGCTTAGTCATATCCTCGTTGACCAAGCCCCTGGTGGGTGGGATAAAAACGCATAAGGGGACGCGGTTTGCAGAGGAGAGCTGGCTGAGGCCGTCCTACTTCTGTATCTACACTTCAGTCAGGCTGGGAGTGCAAGGTTCCCCATGCACATGGATCTTGTCAGTGCTGGATAGAGAGCCTCAATGCCGGTAACCCTATTCCTGAGGACCAGGGAGATTCAACTTTTGCATTGCTTAGAGCGGCGTTCCAAGTTCTAATCTGGGTCACAGGAACTTTTACGTTTGGACCTGTAAAAATCTTTGTGCAGATCTTGTTTGTGCGATCCACACATTTACTATGGAAGTATAACGGCAAGCCGACCAATAATACTTCACCTGCTTAGTACATAGGGAGCTCAGAGCCAGCTCTATGTGACATTTTACCGGTGTCGGTATTAAGAAAATGATTAACAACTTGCATGAAATAATGGCAGACAAAACGCAACTTCTCTCATAAAATAAATTAATTTTGGAAAAACGTTTCAGTGAATCAAAAATTGCTAAAACAAATGATGATAAATCAGATGTCATGCTCAGCGTTCATAATGTAATAACAGAGGCTTGTCCCATTGTCTCCACACATGAGCCAATCTACATTCTCCTTACATTGGCCGGAGCACCGCGCAGAAGAGATCAGACGGTTCCGTGCTCGTCATACAGAAATCTCGAGTCACAATGTATAAAACAGGCCAGTGTTTATTATATCGATTCATCCACAGGAGAGAATTCACTGCACGTTTTGGGCTTAAACGCAGAGAGAAACATAGTTACATTGTCATTTACAGGTATATACAGGCGGACAATTTCTCTATATATGGGAAGAGCAAGGGGGGCGACTTCCTAGTGATTTGGTTATTGATCTTATTTATTTCAGGTCTTCCTTATAGAGAGAGATCACCACAGAAAGCACAGAGTCCCCGGGGTGCAGAGACAGGGGAGCGGAGACAGGGGCGCAGAGACAGGGGTGCAGAGACAGGAGTGCAGAGACAGGGGTGCAGGATTGGGTGCAGAGATGGCCGCAGAGGTGCAGAGACAGAGGCGCAGAGACAGGGGTGCAGGAATGGGTGCAGAGATGGGCGCAGAGGTACAGAGACAGGGGCGCAGAGACAGGAGCGCAGAGACAGGGGGGCAGGAATGGGTGCAGAGACAGGTGCGCAAAGACAGGGGTATAGAAATGGGTGCAGAGATAGGCACAGAGGCAGGGTTGCAGAGACAGAGGTGCAGAGACAGGGGTGCAGAGACAGAAGCACAGAGACGGGGGTGGGAATGGGTGCAGAGGCAGGGATGCAGAGAAAGGAGCCAAAGACAGGGGTGCAGGAATGGGTGCAGGGATGGCTGCAGAGGTACAGAGACAGGAGCGCAGAGACAGGGGGGCAGGAATGGGTGCAGAGACAGGAGCACAAAGACAGGGGTGCAGAAATGGGTGCAGAGATGGGCGCACAGGCAGGGTTGCAGAGAAAGGGGTGCAGAGACAGAAGCACAGAGACAGGGGTGCAGGAATGGGTGCAGAGGCAGGGGAGCAGAGACAGAAGTGCAGAGGAAGGAGCCAAAGACAGGGGTGCAGGAATGGGTACAGAGAAAGCAGCACAGAGACAGGGGCATAGAGACAGGAGTGCAGAGAAAGGGGCACAGAGACATGGGTGCAGAGATGGGCACAGAAGCAGGGGTGCAGAGACAGGGGCACAGAGGCAGGGGTGCAGAGACAGGGGCACAGAGGCAGGGGTGCAGAGACGGGGACTGGAAGCACACAGGCTCAATCTTCTATAAGTCCTCCTCCATTATGGACATCAGTACATGCTGGTCCGTTCTAATACACAGAGATAGGGATACACTGACCTCTCCTCCCATAGGCGTGCGCACAGGGTTTGCCAGGTGTGCCTGGGCACACCCTAATCGCCTTGTGTGGTGCATATTCCCCCCTGTTTAGACCACTGATATTTAATCCCCAAAAAAATGTTACAAAATAAAATACTTTAAAAAGAATAAAAATAAAACTACTGACACTGTCCACTGCCCTACTGACACCATCTGTACATATACACATGCATATGTATTTGAGCTTTGGGGTGCACACCCTAATGCAAAAGGCTGCACACACCTATGTCTCCTCCTAATACACAGATATCAGAACACGCTGACCTCTCCTCTCCTCCTAATACACAGATATCAGAACACACTGACCTCTCTTCCTAATACACAGATATCAGGACACACTTACCTCTCCTCCCCTCTTCCTAATATACAAATAACATGACACACTTACCTCTCCCCCTAATACACAGATATCAGGACTCACTGACCTCACTTACTCCTGTGGCAATCATGACCGGAACCCCCTCGCCCCTTCCCTGACCCATATTAGAAACGTGTACCTTCTCCCTTGTGCTATCCAAGCATAAAACTCAGTACATAGGCAATTCTTTTAAAGATCCAGCTATGTAAAAGAAAGGAAGACTGGTCTTGCGCAAGGTCCCCCCTATATTGCTCCTCCCACATAATGCACAGTCCCAGACGCACGTGCCCAGTCCGAGATCAGGCACGTCCAGACGCCATGTAGCAGAAAACATCCAATTTTGATAAAGTGCAGGCGCTCATCCATGCAACACTGACATCTGTAGCACATTTGCACAATGGCAGATCATTTTTTTTTTTTTTTAGGTAGGCCATTGAAAATATGTATTTTTTACATGAATAATTCCTCTAAAACAAAATAAAATAATGGAAGCTTTCAAAATATGATATTTGTCACAAATGTCTGGAGCCGTGTCTGCGGCTCAGTCCGCTCAGTGCAGCGATCGTCCTTCCTTTCGCAGTGCTGTCAGATATTCCGTCTAGTTCGGGATTTATGTACAGAAAATAGACGCAACTTTCTACTGCGTAAAGGGGCGTGGTAAAACTCACCAGCGGGGTCATGATCTAACCACAGAATGTCAGCAAATTATTATTTTTTTTTTTTTAAGGAATGTCCTGCAGAGCAGTGGTGATGGTCAGCACGCTATGCAGTGGTTATAGGCGATGCTCTGCAGCGGTCACACCGCTGGTCATTCAGTCCGAAGTGGGTAGTAAAGGTGCAGTGCGCAGCAGAGTATGGAAGCGGAGATGTTCTGCAGGCCGGTCAATCCATTGGAGTATGGGTAATGAGCTCTCGGACTTGGGATACAGTATACAAGAGAGAAATTTGAAGAATAGCAAATACCCCAGAGAAGTCAGTCCTCGTCTTCTCCAAACTGGGCATTTCAGCGCCTCCCAATAAATAAAGTCTGAGAGACCCGTGAAAAGGCAACCTCTCCATCTTTCCTTATATATATATTTATATATAAATTTATATTTATATATTTATAGTTTTTGTTCTCCTTGATAAAAAACAAAACAAAGATTCAGGTGAAAATAAAATAGGGGTTAGTCTGAAGGAGATGCGATGTGTTTGGAAGTAAGGGAATGGTAGAAAGGAAGTCCCAATGGCCAGGGGGTTCTCATGTCTGTAGCTCCTCTGTGGGCGGGTGGTTCCTCCGGTTCCTCGCCCGTTTCTGATCCTGAAGGTCTTTTGCTTCGCTGAGGGCGGACCCGGAGGGGCGCCAGTATCCCTGGCAGTACTGGTTGATGAGTCCCATCTCTGGCTGGGAGAGAAGTTGCACTAACTCGTCGTAAGCGCCTGGTGGCCCGGCAGGATGGGACGCCAGGGCAGATGGATTGTCTGGATGGAGAAGAGCTGCCGTGACGGCCTCGCTGCTGAGAACATGGAGCCGCACTCTTATGACTGTATGTTTGAAGCTGTTCTCGGTAGCCGTGCAGTGGTATACGCCAGTGTCGGAAAGCTGGAGGGAGCGGATGAGTAGACCCTGGTCGGTCTTCAAGAATCGTCCTTCCGATCGCAACTAGAGGAAGAAAAAAGGGTCCTGTATCAGATTGAATATCTAACTCATTTTTCCTTGTGTAATATTAGACAATGTATGCACTAATGTGGTGGTCTCCAAACTGTGGCCCGCGAGCCAGATACGGCTCTTTGCTTGCTTTCATCTTGCCCTCGGGCACAATTTTCATCTGGCCCTCGGGCACTATTTTTATCCACCAACCATGAGACATATTTTCACCACTTACACCAGTGAAAGAGCAGGATACCTCCCGATGACATCAATGATGGGACATCATTCCTCCCAGTGACACCAACCATGGGGCACAATTCCTCCCAGTGACACCAACGATGGGGCACAATTCCTCCCACTGACACCAACGATGGGGCATTGTTTTTTCCCACTGACGTCAGGATGTTCCCTCCCAGTGGACACAGCCCAGCCCCCCCTTAAGTCTGAAGAACAGTAAACTGGCCCTTTGTTTAGAAAGTTTGGGGACCCCTGCACTAATGGATGATTACCCATTCATTTAAAACGTAGTTGTACTAAAGGACCTCAAGTGCGGCCCCTGCGGCCCAAAAGGACCAAACCTAATTATCAGTTAATGTAATAATACAGAAAGCTGTCATGACTGAAGACATGCAACAGAAGATGGTCAAAGACTGAAAACATACTATTGGAGATGGTAAAGTTTATGGACATGCTTCAGGGGACTCTCATTGACTGGAGACACATTACAGGAGACTACTAGAGATCACAGTCAGTACCACCCCTTTACAAGTCAACATTTCTACATTTTACTCCCTATAGACCCTTTAATCACTTTTTAATCATTTTGTATCATTTGATATTTATTTGAGTAAGATCCATTATAAAAAATCAGAGGAAAAACAAAATTTAATAAGAGAAAAAGGGGCAGACGTCACAGAAAAAAGTAAGATAGTTTGAGAGCTGCAAAGTAAGCACTAAAGAACCACATGCAACCCCCAGTCCACAGCCTGGGCCCTGGGGATTTCAAGTGTATGTATAGGGAAGGGTTAAAGCCCTTCAGGCTTTTCTGCCTATAACGCACTGGGGAGATTTCCCTACACTGCCTTGTCCTGAAGACACAAAAGTAACTTAGAGGAAATCTCTCAAAAAGTGGAAAGAATTTCCCTGTTAGACAGATGTCACCAGCGCAGGGGCTTCCGCAGATTTTGAAGATTCCCCCTCACCTCTTGCTTTGATGACTGTTGGAATTGAATACAGATCCCGGACGAGCCCCCAATTGTTATGCTAATTCTTGCTTCTTCAGGAAAACAAACCAGTAGTAAATTAATGAGCCTTCACAAAACAAGAATGCTGCATCTACAAACTATTTACAATTACAGGAATACAAAACAAGACATTTTCCTGCGGTCGCTTGAAATACTTCAGATCCAGTTTGCCACGGTAATTTCAGACCAGCTATAACAGAATCAAATTGACTTTTCGTGTATCCCTGGTGCATTTGTTAGAAAAGGAGAAGTAGCATGTCCATGTGCGCATGTGTGCACATTTGTAGCACTCTGTTTGTCTTGTATAGTATTCCTGTAACTGTAGTTTGTAGACACAGCAGTCTTGTTTACTCAAGGCACACTAATATACTGGGTTGTTTCCTTAGCTTTACTTTTATAGCTAGACAAATAGCAAGAATTAGCAAAATTATTTGAATTTCCCCCCACCTTTCTCTGGTGACAAATCGAGGTGTGAATCTACCCAACACCATTTGCACCCTTTGATACGGGATGTGTCTCACCTCTTTCTTTCGGTCTGAGTTGTCTTTCTGGAAGATCCATTTTACCATGGCCTGGGGTGAGCGTGGCTGACATTCCAAGAAGGCAGAACTACCTTCCACTCCATACTGTGCTGAATCCATCCCATTCTTATTGGCTGTAACAAGCAATTAAGATTGTTTATGAGTTACATAGGCACCTTATACAAAAGCTGCATTGTAGGTGAGCTGAAAGTCGGTATTAGGCTTGCGATGGAGTGCCTGCTTTTCAAGGTAATGATTAGAAAGGGGGTGAATGGAGGCTTAGCAAAAAGCTGAAGATGGGTGTAGCTAGTGAAGTGTTGGATCATTAGTAGTAAAACATACAGGAAATGGGGCAGTGGCACAAATTGCAGGACTGCTCAACTATGAATTTACCGTATTTATCGGCGTATAACATGCACTTTTCCCCCCTTAAAATCAGGAAAAAATCGTGGGTGCGTGTTATACGTCGAAGCCCGCTGACTTTGAGGGGGAGAGGAGCGAGCGCCGCTGAAATACACATGTACTGTGTACTCGGCTAGGCTCAGCTCCTCTTGGCTCCGCTCGCAGTCACGCCCAGTCCAGCCATTGGACCTGTGTTATGTCCATCATAGGAGCCGGGCAGAGGGGCGGGACTGCGGGAGGAGCCGAGTACACAGAACGACCGGCTCTGTGTATCTCGGCGGCGCTAACTTTAAGCGAGCAAGGCTGCAATGAGACTAGGCAAGGCTGGGCAAGGCTGCAATGAGACTGGGCAAGGCTGGGCAAGGCTGCAATGAGACTGGGCAAGGCTGGGCAAGGCTGCATTGACACTGGGCAAGCCTGCAATGAGACTGGGCAAGGCTGCAAGAAGACTGGGCAAGGCTGCAATGAAACTGGGCAAGGCTGCAGATGGACACTGATAAGGCTGCATTGATGGGCATTAAAATGTAAGTTTTTTCCCTTAAACTTCCCTCCTAAACTTGGGGTGCGTGTTATACGCTGATAAATATGGTATTTACATCACCTTTACCTCTAGAAAAGGAAAATCTGATAGTGGAAGATGTACGTACGAAGATGTACGTAGCAATGTTGGCGAGTGGCAAACAAAAGTGTTGTGGGCATTGATTTGAGTTCTTATTCCTTTATACTTTAATACCAAGACCTTACCATTGGAATTGTACCCTCTGCACTGCCTCATGGGGTTTCCATGTCTGACATCCTGGCGGCGGCTTCGTCTGTCCAGGGTAAGAGCCAGAAGCAGACAGAGGAGAAGACACGGTGGGGGGAAAAAAATGGAGCAAGAGAAGAGAAAACATACATATGTTAGGCCGATAATTAAGACCGGAGCTCTGTATATCATATTCTTCCCTGCCAGCCAATCCCTGGCTCACCCCTCTGCGTACCGCTTGGAGGATGCTGAATAGCGGGAGCACGTCTTCCCATCCCAGGCGCAGTACGGGTCTCTGGCGAGGCAACAATCAGCGCAAGCTTCTCCGTACACATCGCAGCGGTGGAGGGCCAGGTGCGTCACGCCAGACTCGGATGACACATAGAGCTGTTGCTGTGAGATGAATAAGGAGGATTGTAAGTGAGGTACAAACAGTAGATTGGACTGGACTATAACTAGGTATCAATTTCACTGCTATATGTTAACCCCACACTAGAAGTACCTAAATATCAAATAAAATAGCAAAACAGCAGCACTCACCGATGTTCAAACAGAACAAAAAAAACTAAATACATGTGTATAAAAATGAGTTACGCTGTCTCTTTAAATCCACCAAAATCCAAATACATTTATTATCCTCAAAATACCGATATAAGCAAAACCACGTGCAAAGGTTTTATAATGATAATATACAGAAAACGTGACATCACATAGCACAATATACCTCACGCACAGAAAAAGAGCAAGGAGAACTGCTTAGTCTAGTAAATCCTAGCTTGTTATTATTAAAAATTCAGAGCATGTACCCACAAACAAGGGAGAAATTTAAACATGGGCACCAGCTGGTCATCCATGCAGATGTGATAATGTCACAGCTAGGCTCCTCCCTACGTATTTCGTCACGCGAGACGTCTTCCAGGGTTCATCGGATCCTTGCTCTTTTCCTGGGCATGAGGCAACCGGAATTGACATCAGAGTGGATGGGACAAGTATGGTTTGAAGAAGGAGCGACTGGGCATGCTCTGAAACATGCCTCGCCCACTCTGACGTCACTTACGCTTGCCTGGATTCCATGCTGGTCCTGACGGCTCTCCATCTTGGACCAGAGACACAGTAATTTCCACCGCTGGTCAGCTGGAACTTCCACCTGTAGCTGTCTTTACCCCCAAGAGGCATCCCGCTGGACGTTATAGATTCATTGATGTGCCTGTTTTTCACTTCCATCTTGTAAGTGTTTTGAACCCTTCCTCGCCATTAAAGTGTTTTATTACTGCACATAGAAGCACATTCTTCTCTGCTTTATGAGGTATATTGTGTGGTTACTGCTATTTGGAGTGAGGGTGAAAGCCATTCATCCATCTAGGATCTGAGCATTGTTCTCAAAGTGTAGGAATATATATCTGTCTATATGGATTATTGTTGAAGCCCCTGTTTCTATGGACTGAAAACAGGTGAAAGGGTGTTGTGCGTTCTACTCTTCTCCTCTCTATTACTCTCCCCCTTTAATTATCTGGATACTTACGGCGTATCTCCTTCCTCCCCCAGTGAACCATATGAGTTTATATTCATATACATATATCTTTACACCATCAGGTATGTCTTTTATGTACTATCACCTATTTTAATGTTTAATTTGGCTGCTCTTTGGATAGTAACTTGAATTAACATGCTGATTATTGCAGCCCTATACACAGTCCCTAGTAAGAAACTGCCTCCTGCTTTACACAGCGATTCCTGGGTGATCAACTGGGAGCTCTCCATGTGGAGATATTTCTATGGGAAATATTTCTATTTCATGGGAGCTATTTGTATCTGATGTGCGTATGTCCTTTGGATATAGCAATGTTTGAAAGTTTCTTTATCATATATTATTGTAATATAATGTCTGATGGATTTATTTTATCTTTGAGACCTATTCCTTCCAACTACTCCCCAAGTGCGTCCTGACGAAGCAAAAGAGCGAAACGCGTTGAACGCACCGGGGCTCATTATTTGGTGTTAACTCTCTTGTTTACACTAGATACTCATTACTAGCATATGCCTATCGTATGTTTTTAATTCTTTTTTACTTGACCTGTTTGATATGATTAATTGTTAATAAAATATATTTTTGTACTATCATCATCTTGCCTGTAAAGTCCGAATTAGGGCCCTTTACCCTTTCTCTGCTCCTGTGTATTGAGGTCTAAGCATCCGTGTATGTTGGTGGTTGGTGCACTGGAAATGGTGGAGACAATTTTGTTCAGGGTGGACTTTTTTCACTTGTTTTATACTACATGGGACTCGGTGTCACATTTTATCTACATTAACATTATCACTTCTTAGCACATTGTTTTGCATATACTGTATATGTTATTGTGAGGGTAATGAAGGTATTTGGATTTTCGGGGATTTCAACAGACAGAGCAACACAGTTCTGTATATTAGCTATCAATTTCATATCAAGGTACCCCAGACCTCATTGCTATCTAGTCATTCCATAGTTTTATTTTTTCACAAGAAAGTCATTCCGTAGTTTCATTGGATAATAAAAGTACCAATAATTCATCATATATAGACCAACAAAAATATTTTTTTTTAACACCTGAAAATCTACAGATTTTAATTTCCGTTCACATAAAAGCATATTTAAATGAAATCCAAGTATAGAGAATTGTTGTGCATGTTACATTGTTCTCTCTTTTCTATACATATGTTTATCCCGAAATCCAGTGACCTCCAATCGTCCCGAACACCTCCAAGTCCCCCACATAAAGATTATCTATATATTACTGACGATAAACCTTCCAGCTGACGGCTGCAGAGGGAATTGTCCTGGAATCAGATTCCATCATAACAGGAAGTGTAATGTTCGGAGACATTGGAACGTTGCTCCTTCTAAAATGAGCCTTAGAATAAAACTTGACCTTTGCATGAGTTTTGGTGATATATACAGGGAAAATACGGCTTTTTGTTATATTTGTCCTTTTTTCTTCAGCCGCTGATGGATTTACTTTTTTTTTTTTTTGCCCTTCAAGGATTTTTAATATAGAGAATGTGTCTACTGAAGAAACTGCAGGCGAGGTTTCCACCCATGGTTTCCTCAGAGATCACACGTATTCCTGTCCTGTTTCAGTTTTCTTGGATGTCTTGTACCATGAATCAATATTTCTATAGCACTATAGTCTCAAACTGCTTTATTTGCTGCTGGGGCAGATGGCGAGACAGCCGTCCCGCTGGATACTTAGTAGAATACTTAGTAAAATTTAGACATGTGCCAAATAGTCTACCCAGTATGCCTTTAGAGTGTAGGATGAAATAGGAGTACCCAGAAGAAACCCACGCAAGCTCAGGGAGAACATGCAAACTCCATCCAGTGTCTTGGTTGGAACTCATACCAAGGACCCCAGCAGTTGCACCGCTATGGGTGTGAGGAGATGTATGGTTCGCACCCGGGTGATAGCATCCAGTAGGAAGTGATATCCGACCTCAATGTTGTCACCCCCACTGGACACTACTACGGGCTTATTAGCAGCTTACTTGATGCTCACACTGCTCACTTTGGGCAGTACCAGGGCTCAGGGGGAGTATTGTCATTGCTGGGTGGATGCTGCTGGCAATTACCAGGAGGTATTCCAGTGTCTGGAGGACTTCGACACGGTGGATGCCACCATCTGCTGTGGCTTGTGTGTACTGCGCTACAGCTGTGCGTTGTCTGATGCCAGGCTGGAACAAGGCAGCTGTACCAATGATCGGAAGCTGGAGGACACCAGGGTCACTGCACGTTAGTAAGCGTACTGTCTGTACCACCAGACTTCCCCATCACTGATCCCACTACCAACTGTACCAGGACTTCACCATCACTGATCCTACTGCTAACTGTGCCCTGACCTCCCAATCACTGATCCTACTGCCAACTGTGCCCCAACCTCCCAATCCCTGATCCTACTGCCAACTGTACCCCAACTTCCCCATCATTGATCCTACTGCCAACTTTCCCCCTAACTTTCCCATCACTGATCCAACTGTCAATTGTAACCCCCATCATCCCCATCACTGAGCCTGCTGCCAATTGGACCTGCACTTACCCATTTGAGATCCTACTGGAAACTGTATCCCAACTTCCCCATCACTGAGCCTGCTGCCAACTGGACCTTCACTTACCCATCACCGAATTGACTGCCAACTGTACCCTGATTGAACCCACTGCCAACTGTACCCTGACTTGATAGTGTTTATTGGTACTACTATTGCCATTATATGCAGTGTTATATGGGAAAAAATTATTGGGGGGGGGCGGGGTTAGGGGTGACGCCATATTTTACCGCATCAGGTAACACCAACCTTAGTGACACCACTGGACCCCAGTGCTGCAAGACAGAAGTGCTAACCACAAAGCCACCGTGCGGCCCATATATACAATATATTGCCAAAAGCATTGGGCCACCTGCCTTTACACGCACATGAGTTTTAATGGCATCCTAGTCTTACGGACTAAGACCCTACGGACTAAGACTGGGATGCCATTAAAGTCCATGTGCGTGTAAAGACAGGCGTTCCAATACTTTTGGTAATATAGTGTATATGCGACAGTTATTAAACAATTGCAATAAATCCCAACTACTCCACTACAAGGCTCCCCTCACCGCTCAACTGACCAAAGGGTGCTGGCTCCAAGACAGTCTGTGATCCATTAACACCGAAAGCGGGGAAACAAGAATGGAACCACCCAACATTTAAAGGGTCCATGATACACTTACTGGTGTCACCGATACCGAGTGAATCCACCTACTCCCTTACGCATTTCACTCCAACTGACTAAGCTTCTCTTGGAGAGAAACACGTAGGAGAAACGGTTTGATCAGGTGATACCAATAAATGTACCTTGGATTTTTTGAAGTTGAGTGACTTCATTCCATGTCTCTGCTTTTAGTTACTAAACACTGCATGTGTGCGCTCCAACATTGTGCTGAACCAGCATCAGGACCACAAAGCGGGCACCACTCACTTATTGCTGCAACACAGTTCAATTTTACATTCCCCAGAACCCATAAAAACTTGCTCTGTGCTGATCGCGACTAGGAGTTCAATGACTGCAATGGTGCACCCACCCCTTGCCTCAACAGCTAATAATGGAGATGGTGGGGGGTGCAGGAAGTGGTGGGTCACAGTGCAGTCGGGGCAGCTCTGGTTGCGGTTAGCTTTACTGAGTGAATGTGGTCATCAGGGTTCTGGCTAATCTAGAAATTAACTTGGTTGCAGGCACTGGGGGATCCCCACGTCATTATTCTGGTACTGCTCTAGCACATCACTGGAGCCCACATCTTTGCTTCTAATGTCATTATTATCTACTCCATAGAAGTCATGGTCTCCAGACTGTATGCAGTTTGATGGCTCAGTCATATTATGCTATATTTGCACTGTACACCAGTGACGTGGAAGCACTTTCTCCACTTTCCCTTATATAATTGTTTGTCGTGTGTTGTTTTCTTGCACATACACAGTCACTTTCTCACGCCACCTAATAGAGTGTAGGTCCATCGGACTTTTGGGCAGGTTCTCCCCCTCCCATGGGGTCTCTCTTCAAGACGGCTCCACCTAGTACTTGGGTAGGTCTTGCTTCGGCAGGTCTCCCAAAGAAAGGGGTTCCGCCCAGAGTACCCCAGTCCCTGTCAGGAGCCTTAGGGATCAGGGCCAGGGTGCTTTCTCTTCAGAGGAGGACCATGTGTACACCCTGGGCACTTTTTTTGTGTGCTTCGCTTTTTTTAATTTTTTGCACCTGGTGTTTGGTTTTGAGTGTGCTCACAGCTTTGTGGAGCTTCAAAATAATAATAATAGAAAAAGTGTTTCTGAATGAGCACTTGGCTGTTGGTACATAAAGGAATGATGGCTCTGCCCACTGTCCCGAAATGAGGACTAATCCTCCAATTTTGGGATATGAGATGGAATGCGACTTGTGAATATCTTTAGTTCTACGAAGCCTTTATTAAGCTGTGCACGGATTTGGTTGTAGGACTTTTTGATTCCTTTAGTCTCGGCTCACCATAAACTGTATGGGTATATTGTGTCATTGCTGAACATTACAATGGTAAATGTTGACTTTGTCACCTTTGCAAAACATAAAAGGTTTACACATCACGAGTACAGAAATCAAATATTACATTACGAAGAATCAGCACATTGATCGAATATGAATGCAGGAATGGACTTACCCGTTTCGAAGAAATTTTCATGGATCTTATGGGTTTTGGTTCCTAAGAGATAAAACTGGTAAGTAACATCGGTAGAAGGTAAAGTACAGAAAACTTAATACAAAGATGAATAGAAATGTGGTGCAAACCCTTAGATGATATGATTTTCTTTCCTACAACCATAGGCTCCAGGAAAGAAAATCACTTGATTCCTCCATCAATGCAGTGTTAATGGGGGCAATCCCTCCTGTGGAGCTTTTGTGTTCTCCCAGTTGGGGGGTGAGGGGAGCTGGTTGTACCCAAGTTGATCAATGCAATGACTTGGGTACAATCAGCCTGCCCATAAAGGGTTCAAATCTTTTAGCCATATGGCCTGCTTTAATTTGGTGGTTAATAGAAAAAAAAGTAACCCCTGGAGTGGTGCTCAAAATGCCACAGCTAAAAAGATTATTGGTGTCTTGCTCCTGGCACGAAAGGAAAGCACCATCAAATGAAAGGTCAATCACCCATAGCTCAAAGAACCTCAGAAATACCCTAATGCTCCACGTAACTTTGGTTTGGCTGGCCTTATCTAATGTTTTATATGGTTTCTAAGATTCTTCTCAGTAAAGGCTAATGATCTTATATGCATGTTGGGGGGCGGGGGTAGTTTGGACATAGCAATAGTTTACTATTTGATTGATACAGCAGTTGTACTTAATTCATATCATTTAAAGTCTTTTTCAGCCAGGGTTCCCTGAAACAGTAGGGTTCCTCCAGAGGTTGCTATGGGTTCCTTGAGCAATCAGCAGTTTTTTGAAAAATTCTCATATATATATCCACTGGCATCTCTTTAGCTAACTGCAAGGGGAGCATTCATCCCAAAGCCCACCAATGTAAGGAACATTCTTCCCACTGATCACCAATGTAAGGAACATTCTTCTCACTGATCACCAATGTAAGGAGCATTCTTCTCACTGATCACCAATGTAAGGAACATTCTTCTCACTGATCACCAATGTAAGGAACATTCTTCCCACTGATCACCAATGTAAGGAACATTCTTCTCACTGATCACCAATGTAAGGAACTTTCTTCTCACTGATCACCAATGTAAGGAACATTCTTCCCACTGATCACCAATGTAAGCAACATTCTTATCACTGATCACCAATGTATGGAACATTCTTCTCACTGATCACCAATGTAAGGAACATTCTTCCCACTGATCACCAATGTAAGCAACATTCTTCTCACTGATCACCAATGTAAGGAACATTCTTCCCACTGATCACCAATGTAAGGAATATTCTTCTCACTGATCACCAATGTAAGGAACATTCTTCTCACTGATCACCAATGTAAGGAACATTCTTCTCACTGATCACCAATGTAAGGGACATTCTTCCCACTGATCACCAATGTAAGGGACATTCTTCCCACTGATCACCAATGTAAGGAACATTCTTCCCACTGATCACCAATGTAAGGGACATTCTTCTCACTGATCACCAATGTAAGGAACATTCTTCTCACTGATCACCAATGTAAGGAACATTCTTCTCACTGATCACCAATGTAAGGAACATTCTTCTCACTGATCACCAATGTAAGGAACATTCTTCCCACTGATCACCAATGTAAGGGACATTCTTCTCACTGATCACCAATGTAAGGAACATTCTTCTCACTGATCACCAATGTAACGAACATTCTTCTCACTGATCACCAATGTAAGGAACATTCTTCTCACTGATCACCAATGTAAGGGACATTCTTCCCACTGATCACCAATGTAAGGAACATTCTTCTCACTGATCACCAATGTAAGGGACATTCTTCTCACTGATCACCAATGTAAGGAACATTCTTCTCACTGATCACCAATGTAAGGAACATTCTTCCCACTGATCACCAATGTAAGGAACATTCTTCTCACTGATCACCAATGTAAGGAACATTCTTCTCACTGATCACCAATGTAAGGAACATTCTTCTCACTGATCACCAATGTAACGAACATTCTTCTCACTGATCACCAATGTAAGGAACATTCTTCTCACTGATCACCAATGTAAGGGACATTCTTCCCACTGATCACCAATGTAAGGAACATTCTTCTCACTGATCACCAATGTAAGGAACATTCTTCTCACTGATCACCAATGTAAGGAACATTCTTCTCACTGATCACCAATGTAAGGAACATTCTTCCCACTGATCACCAATGTAAGGAACATTCTTCTCACTGATCACCAATGTAAGGAACATTCTTCTCACTGATCACCAATGTAAGGAACATTCCTCCCACTGACCACCAATGTAACGAACATTCTTCCCACTGATCACCAATGTAAGGGACATTCTTCTCACTGATCACCAGTGTAAGGAACATTCCTCCCACTGACCACCAATGTAAGGAACATTCTTCCCACTGATCACCAATGTAAGGAACATTCTTCCCACTGATCACCAATGTAAGAGACATTCTTCCCACTGATCACCAATGTAAGGAACATTCTTCTCACTGATCACCAATGTAAGGAGCATTCTTCTCACTGATCACCAATGTAAGGAACATTCTTCCCACTGATCACCAATGTAAGGAGCATTCTTCCCACTGATCACCAATGTAAGAGACATTCTTCCCACTGATCACCAATGTAAGGAACATTCTTCTCACTGATCACCAATGTAAGGAGCATTCTTCTCACTGATCACCAATGTAAGGAACATTCTTCCCACTGATCACCAATGTAAGGAACATTCTTCCCACTGATCACCAATGTAAGGGACATTCTTCTCACTGATCACCAGTGTAAGGAACATTCTTCCCACTGACCACCAATGTAAGGAACATTCTTCCCACTGATCACCAATGTAAGGAACATTCTTCCCACTGATCACCAATGTAAGAGACATTCTTCCCACTGATCACCAATGTAAGGAACATTCTTCTCACTGATCACCAATGTAAGGAGCATTCTTCTCACTGATCACCAATGTAAGGAACATTCTTCTCACTGATCACCAATGTAAGGAACATTCTTCTCACTGATCACCAATGTAAGGGACATTCTTCCCACTGATCACCAATGTAAGGGACATTCTTCTCACTGATCACCAATGTAAGGGTCATTCTTCCCACTGATCACCAATGTAAGGAGCATTCTACCCACTGACCACCACACTATCGTACTATGAGCTACAGTTATAGTGCATTTTGGCAGGGGTTTCCTGAGACCTGAAAGTTACTTCAAGGGTTCCTCCATGTTATAATGGTTGAGAAAGGCTGTATAAAGAGTTCTATACTAGGTATCTAAAGGTGCACATTTATAGAATATGTTTCTGTGTCAATGTGGCTGTCCCCGGTGTATGATTTATTGTTTGATATTCTGTGTCCAGTTTTAAACAAGCCAACTTGATACTTTTTTTTTAAATACATGGTGTAAATGGCAGCATGCCAAGCAGATTGAGTATCTTTGTAATTATACTCTTTGCAATTATGTAAGTTAATTGATCACAGCTGCTTCGGGTTCATCTAAGTTGAGAACTTCTCCACCTGTTAACTCCTACTCAATACGAACGAAATGCGTCAGCTTGCCTTGCACTGGACCATTCATTAAACTTTTAACCATGGCTTTTAACTTGGAATGCAGTGACCTTTTTTTCTTTTGCTAGCACTGAAACCTATAATGGATCTGTCACACAGCTCTGCCTTGCTGTGCAGCAAAATTGATGAGCGCCCCCCCCCTCGGCGTCTATCCTAATTCAGACATTTATCTTGTCCCTCGCCCCTCAGGAGGAACAGCAGTATTCTGTAGCCAATAAAGTACCCGAAAAGAATAATAAGAAACTTTAATAGAGCTGGTAAAGTTGGATGGAAGTCTCAAAACGTTATCTCATACCTTAAACACTTCCACCTCTTCCAGGATCAGCTCTTCCGTCTCCAGGTCGTCCTTCGGCAGGACAATCACCTTCTGCACTGTACCCTGATCTGAGGAGGAACAGCAGCCATAAAAGTCTCTCCCACAGTAATACATTTCTGTACTTCATCAAAGAGATACTTCAAGCATTCTCCGCTACAATACCCCAAGCTGATGACACCTCAATAGACACTTCCACCTTTGAGAGCCAGAAGCCAACACTTCGCTGAGCTGCTGGCTCTCCATCCCAGTTCACAGCCACGGCTCCCCCCGATGTTTGGGTTCCAATCAGAGCTATTCCCAATCGTGTGATCACTATGTCAGCTCCATCATAATGATCAAATGGAGGCTTCATTTTTTAAAATAATATCATCTATTTTAAAGCGGTATCAAACCCAAGAGCAAAAAAATGTATTACCAATGCTAGAGGCAGCTGCATTTGTTTTCTTTTTTACAAAAGGAACAGCCGGCCACTCTGTACTCTTTGATGCAAATCTGTATTGGCTACATCTCAAAAGACACAGCGTATCAAATCTAATGCGTTTCGGCTACACAGATGAAATGCGTTAGAGTTTTACACACTGGCTTTACATATTATGGATTAATTTCACCAGGGACGAAACATCTCAGGCAGAGCACTGGTCTCCAGCTATTGAACGTAGCAGTTGAGCTGGGGTATGGTCTTTTTATTTGTAGTTTTTTCTTTTAGATTTTCTTTCCTATATTTTCATCTGGTGATCCAGCCAGCAAGTCTGTTGTTTTTTCACTGAACACTGAACCTTTAATATCACTTTAAATCTGCTAGTATATCTAACACTCCCCTCCCCCCATTTCTGACAATGCTGCTCTTTGCTGTGTCTCCTGTTCTCCTTCATCCAGAGTTGTGTCTCTCTAATACAGGAGGTGTGTTACTGGCCAGATCACCAGGTGAAAACAAAGGGGAAAAATGCCAAAAAAGAAAACAATTGCAGCCATTACACCTAATGATTGGTAAGCTGCAATATATGGCATTTTTTTGTTTTGGGTTTAGTACCACTTTAAACAGTGTGCCAAATAAAAACCTTATATATTCTTAAAAAAAATATACAAATATTTTAGGTATGAAAATGAATCAGAGTTATTAAAATAACTGACACATGCTGACGCTGCTAAATGTGGCCTGGGCACGGGGAGTACAGCGAGGATTCTGCTTACTTATCCGGGCAGGCACAGACACTCAATTATTTAGACTGTCTGGTTCAGGAGAACACCTGATTTTCATATTAGCAGCTCTTCTTGCTTCTCAAACTGGAAAAGAATTTCTCAGTTTCCCAATATTATTTTAACTAGATTTTATTTCTTGAAAAAAAAAATTTTTAACAAATATATACCTTAAAAAAAACTCAATATAAAACAACCGCATGAAAAAAACAAAAATATCCAAAATAAATCCATTTTTTATGTATTAAACATTCTAGTTTATTTCGTCCCTCTGGTCTAAAAACAGCCAAATATTTTGAAATATATTTAAAGCTCTCATAAATATAAATAATAATGAAGAAGAAGAAGAAGAAGAAGAGGAAGAAGAAGAAGAAGAAGAAGAAGAGGAAGAAGAAGAAGAAGAGGAAGAAGAAGAAGAAGAAGAAGAAGAAGAAGAGGAAGAAGAAGAAGAGGAGGAAGAAGAAGAAGAAGAAGAAGAAGAAGAAGAAGAAGGAAGAAGGAGAAGGAAGAAGGAGAAAGAAGGAAGGAGAAAGAAGGAAGAGGAAGAAGAAGGAAGAAGGAGGAAGAAGGAGAAGAAGAAGAAGAAGGAGAAGGAGAAGAAGAAGAAGAAAAAGAAGAAGAAGAAGAAGAAGAAGAAGAAGAAGACTCCCCATGTTGAAAAATATTTTTTTCTAGTCTAAGATTTAAATTTATAACTATAATAAGCCATATTTGGAAATCTAAAAAAAAATCGTCTTTAAAAAAATATAATTTTTTTTATTACTGAAAATGTTTTATAGTAAGGTTTATTTTTGGTGAATTTAAACAAAGGTTACAGTTTTTAGGAATTGAAAATTATTAAAAGATACGTCCACACACTCTAGAAAAGGGTCAGATGGCATTCACAAGGTGCTAATTTCCAAATTCTCTATTTCACGTCAGTGACCCAGTTTATCTGCTAAAAGGCCAACACTGCAGACTGCCTATCATGGGCACCATAATAGTATAAGATATCCAGTGATATGTAATGATAAGCAGACTTAACATGCAATTTAAATGGAATTAAATTATATATTTTTTGCTGTATACCCCGCTATATTATTCTTGGGTATACAGAATGTGTAAATGTGATTAGTGTATATAAATAAATGTATTTGTCTGAAAGGGAATGTATATATGTTTTTAATAATTTTCTGTATTTTAGTCAGTTCTTAAAAAGAGAATAAAATATTGTTCTTTTTTCAGGTAAATAAATAATATTTCACATTAATATGACAGTCTTTTATTCATCCAGCAGGTGGGGCTTCCACCCTCTTTCCACATGTTCAGCTATTTCAGGTTTCACCTCTGCTAAAAGAGGGCGTTACGTAAAAAAAACTCAATGTATAAACTAGAGCAGAGACATCCCCCTAATCAGAGAGCTCAGATTAAGATTTCAATTAGACAAAGGGAGCTGCAAAGCAAGCTGTCTCTGCTGTGCTGTCTCTCTAGTTAAACCACTGTGCTTTGTGAATCCTTTGTTAGGTACTAAACTGTAATTTGTATACTATTATATGACTTATGGCTTATATATGACTTGCTGTTCTTCTCTTATAACCAGCAGTAAAATCTTAGTTACTGTCTTCGTGCCATTAAAAATCAACTCAATTTTTGTTGAGAACCCCCCCCCCCCCCATGTACATTGCAGGAATTATAACAAACATTGTTGCAGATTCCTTCCTTTTGCTATACTGGAGAAGTGGCTGTTTGTTTCTCTGTGTGCAAAGTGAATGTAAATGGAAGCGACTTTATAATTATCAAACAGCTGCTGTACTCGCAGGGCTCTCATTTGAAAAGTGGTAGGGTCTGCATCCCTTTAGAGGTGATTTCCCTTTAGGAGCATCTCACCAACAATGACATTTATGTTGCAGGGGATGCCCAAAATCTTACTTATATCTTAGTGCAGACTTCTGGGAAAATCAGTGAGCCAATCACGACACACAAGCAGGAAATGACATTTTCAGGGGGCGCTCCGTATACCATCTGTGTACAGAACACCTCCATTGCATTTTACAGTAAATTGCAGCACTGCAAATTTAAAGGAAAGGTCATTTTTAAACATTCAGTTACAATATGACTTGTGTAGTGATTGTATCTGCTATAGTAAGTTTTTTCTTATTTACTATTTTTTCCCACAAAGGTGGAGTTACTTTTAAGTCAGTTTTTCCAGGGCTTTCCATCTCCATTCCTTATTGAGAATCACCTCCACTCTTCCGTCTGCTGCGGATCTGATTCCGGCATAACCTCAATCGGACTCATCAAATCAACAATCAGCTATCGGAGCCGCCAATCAGGAGACGGTGCCGACGGAGATCTCCGCACTAACTCGTGATTTACCCTCCTTGGATACTTACAAATCACCATCAAAGATACAAGATGGCGAAGATGCCCCTTGATTAAACAGTCCTGATGAAGAGGGCGCTTTGTAGAGTCGGATAATTACAGTGCTATGAACAAAAAAGTTACCTGTTCCTAAAAATAGAACCTCATATCTCCCGTCTGCCGCGTCCACCTGGTCCACCGCGATGGTGGTAAATCTGTAGTTGACGTTCGTTCGCACAAGCAGCGGCTGCCTGTGCACGGGGTACACAGGGTTGTACATCACCGGGTGGGTCCGCATGAAGTTGATCACTTCGTCGGGGTAGTCTTTGGTGGATTTCATGGAAGGCGTGAAAGTGCCTCCTGGACACTGCATGGGAAAATGTCCGAAAGAGAGAAGAAAATTCAGCATGGGAAACATTAAAAAAAAAAAAAAAGAAACAATGTTGCACTTCTAATATCTCCAAACACCAACGCTGAAAATGAACAAATTATGCAAAACTGATAACTCAAATGTGATACAATGTGTAAAACCCGTCTCCCATACAGGAAGTACAGTTTTTCTCACCGGTGTCTGAAGGTGATGGTCACTGTTGTGCAGCTCTGTGCATGATGCTACCAGATTCTTAATGGTTCCAACATGGATCAGGAGATTGGTGTTATCCTGATCCAATCCTACAGCTGGAACGCTAAGATGGATGGTGCCTGGGTCCAGCTACGATGATCGGAACAAACATTTGGGTATTGCCTGTAATGCGACCTTTTGGCACTTGACACTGCGTATATGGAACTCTGTGCAATAATGAACAACCAAGGTGTTTCCAGTAGGGTGCTGTATAGGACCAGAGAAGGGAACCCCAAGATAGGTGTATCGAGTCCCTGAGGGTCTACTTAGACATTGCACTGGACACTGCATATATGTATCTCTGTGCAATAATGACCAACCAAGGTGTTTCCAGTAGGGTGCTGTACAGATCCAAGGAAGGGAACCCCAAGAAAGGGGGATCAAATCCCTAAGAGTCTACTTAGACATTGCATGGGACACTGTGTATATGGAGCTCTGTGCAATAATGACCAACCAAGGTGTTTCCAGTAGGGTGCTGTACGGGTCCAGGGAGGGGAACCCCAAGAAAGGGAGATCGGGTCCCTCAGAGTCTACTTAGACATTGCACTGGACACTGCATATATGGAACTCTGTGCAATAATGACCAACCAAGGTGTTTCCAGTAGGGTGCTGTATGGGTCCAGGGAGGGGAACCCCAAGAAAGGGGGATCGGGTCCCACAGAGTCTACTTAGACATTGCACTGGACACTGCGTATATGGAACTCTGTGCAATAATGACCAACCAAGGTGTTTCCAGTAGGGTGCTGTACAGGTCCAGGGAGGGGAACCCCAAGAAAGGGGGATCGGGTCCCACAGAGTCTACTTAGACATTGCACTGCACACTGCATATATGGAACTCTGTGCAATAGTGACCAACCAAGGTGTTTCCAGTAGGGTGCTGTACAGGTCCAGGGAAGGGGACCCCTAGAAAAGGGGAATTGAGTCCCTGAAGGTCTACTTAGACATTGCACTCCATAATGAGTGAAGGGCTTGAAGACTGCATGTGGTTAAAGGACTCAAAGAGTCACCAGAATACGTTAATTAAACTGTGATGTATAAAATACCTCCAGTTTCCCAAAGTTCAACTTTAATTTCTGAATGATTGCACATTCATTAATCTCTGATTTTTTTTTTTTAGCCAAGTGCCCCATGAAGATGTTATTGGGGGGTAAAAAATGTGGTCTCCAGAACAACATGTGTAGTCAGATGAAGAAAAACTTCAAACAAACTCAATAGCTCTGGCAAGGTGGCTCCCACATGGCAAGGCTTTCCTCCATGGGCACCCAGCAGTAGTTTAAACAATAGAAATACAGAATAGGCATGTGCAAGTTGTTTTGTTCTGAATCGAAATTCGGATGTATCGGAATTCTGAATCACAATAGTAACTAATGTAAATGAAATTAGTCCAAAATACCAAAATTTGAATTGGATTCGAATTGGTAAACGAAAATTGAAATGTAAACATATTGCAATTCTTACATGTGAAAAATTCAGGAGGCCGCATTCGAATAAAAAGACAATTCTAATTTAAAATGCGTTGGCTGTTTTTATAGGACTTTTTTTAACTAACAATAAAATGATCCGGGACTCTTTTATCCGGTTTTAGTCCGGCGCTCTGGATTTCTAATCTAATAGATGTGTTGTCAGCATTGGTTTGTGATTCTCTGTAGTGCCGAGGAATTTCCTCCAAACAAACTCTTCATTTGTCATGTAACACAGCAGAACGCCATTTATGTCACATCATTTCTTCTATATAAGAGAAAGTTCAATGGCCATTTATTCCCGACGAACATAAAAGCACAGAAGAAAAGACGGTAATGTAGTCCAAAGCAATCAGGTCTCCTAGTATGCCGGTCGTAAAGTGTCTGTAAACCTAAGTTTTGTCTCATGATTCATGGCGATACCTAACCGGTGAACACAGTATCGGGACAAGGTCGTCCAGTGCCCAGGGCAAAGATCCAGAATTGGATCCCTCCCCCAATGTTAATGCATGCCGTACAATGGCTGTACCACCCTGCGTCAATTTTTTTACCCCCTTACTTCTGCAGCTGCCCCTTCTGCCCACACCTTGTCCCAGCCCTGGGTAAACATACCGTTTAGCTAAAAATGGCCAAAACTATCAATAGTATTAATTGTCCCCAACAGTCGGCGGAATCATGCTTACCGTGCCGGGGCGTGGGTAGGGGATCTTCCCTGTATACGGTATCCACTGATAGTTGGGGCCCTCCTTGTGAGCAAAGGGCCCATTGAACACCATCCGGATGTCGGCCATGGAATACACACACACCGCCGATCCTTTAAACACGGAGCTGCAGAGGGAAGGGACAATCAGAAAGGAAGGGACCTCTCAAGGCGTAAGCTAAAGGAAAGATTCATAAGGAGAGAATGGCGTGCTTACCCAGAAGCGGAAAAGACCGCATAGATGACGGGATTCTTACTGTCCTGTGTCTGCTGGATGAAGACGTCCTCTGCAAAAGATTCAAATCCATTTTTAAAAAAGCAGAGCACCAAATAGGAGAGAAAAACCCAACAGAAACCTTCACCCGCTACGTACGCAGTTCATCGAAATGTGTCTCTATCCCATCCGCACCGGGCACCGAGCAGATGAGCCGAGCTTTCAGGAACGTGCTCCACTTGTTCACCAGACAGCAGTGACCCCCGTCGTCATTCTGTAAGAGGTGACACCATATAGAGACATAGAATCAAACTCAAAATTTCAATGCAAGCTTGACAGTAAAGGCTGCGGAGTCTCATGTATCCAATTCTTATGTCTGTCTAAGAACAAATGGAGACCAGAGGTGAGCAAAACTGTCCCTTTGCTAAAAATGAACTGGATTTGATGGGCAGAATGAAGGCAGTTTTGGGTGGTCTACAAGTATCCAATGGGCTTTGGAGGGAAAGAGATACACCTTTATATCATTTCTTTTTTTTTTTTTAAACATTTTTTCAGTACATTTATTGCTTTGGTGCACTCAAATTTATTGACAATAATATATGTTGCAGACTCGGCTTTGTTTATAAACAAAGCCACTCATTCTATATCTGAAATATTTTAACACGTGAACACGACACTGGCCAAAGATCAAGTATACAGTAAAAACCCAGATTGCGAGTAACGCGGTATACGAGCGTTTCGCAATACAAGCTATTTAACCACTTAAGGACCGAGCCTCTTTCTGAGATTTGTTGTGCACAAGAAAAACAGTTTTTTTTTCTAGAAAATTACTTAGAACCTCCAAACATTATACATTTTTTTTTCTAACACCCTAGAGAATAAAATGGCGGTCGTTGCAATACTTTCTGTCACACTTTCTGTCACACCGTATTTGCGCAGCGGTCTTACAAGCGCACTTTTTTTTAATTAGAAAATAAGACAACAGTAAAGTTAGCCCATTTTTTTTTATATTGTGAAAGATAATGTTACACCGAGTAAATTGATACCCAATATGTCACGCTTCAAAAGTGCCCCTGCTCATGGAATGGCGACAAGCTTTTACTCCTAAAAATCTCCATTCTACAGGTTGCACCTTTTGAGTTAAAGAGGAGGTCTAGGGCTAGAATTATTGCTCTCACTCTTCTGATCGCGGTGATACCTCACATGTGTGGTTTGACCACCGTTTTCATATGCGGGCGCTACTCGCGTATGCGATTGCTTCTGCACGCGAACTCGTTGGGATGGGGGGGGGGGGCGTTTAAAAAAATCTTTTTTTTCCTATTTATTTTATCTTTTATTTTTTATTTTTACATTGTTCTTTAAAAAAATTGTGTCACTTTTATTCCTAATACAAGGAATGTAAACATCGCTTGTAATAGAAAAAAAGCATGACAGGACCTCTTTAATTTGAGATCTGGGGGTCAAAAAGACCTCACATCTCATATTTACACTAAAATGCAATAAAATAAATAAATAAAAAAACTGTCATTTAAAAAATACAAAAAAAATGTCCCTTTAAGAGCTATGGGCGGAAGTGACGTTTTGGGGGCCATCTTCCCCTCACTCGTCTCCATGTCACACAAGAGAGAAGATCCAATCACCTCCGCCGCTGCTGATGGCTCCGGTAAGCGGCGGAGGGTACCGGAGCGTGGCGGGAGGGGGGCCCCCTCTCCTGCCGCCGATAAAAGTGATCTCGCGGGGAATCCTCCGCAGGAACCACTTTTAGCGTGAAGCGGACCGCCGGCTGAACAAGAGGATACCGGGGTTATGGCAGCTAGCTTCTCCAATCAGGAAGCAGGTCCTAAGACCCGAGTGGCTTAAAAGAAAAAGGTATGGGCTCAGGGCGCAGAGCACTGTGTCTTGAGCCAACCCAGTTGTGTGAAAATAGCGAATTAATATTCCCTAGTGTCTTCTTGATTCTCTTCCCGGCCAATCATAAAGCAGGTCCTGAGACCCGAGTCTTAGGACTTCCTGTTTGGTGGAGAAGCAACGGCCACAGAGTGAGGAGTTTCTGGAGAGAGGAGCAGCAAGCCATACCCCAGATCCTTCTCATCTGCCTCCTAATGTAAGGAGGCCTCTGATCCAGTGGCGGTTGGTGGTAATTTTTTTTTGGGGGGGGCTGCAAACAGTGCACTTACCCCATCCATGGTGGGCAATCACGGGTGGCTTTCCCGGCTCTCCGCCACGGGCATCACAAGCAACTTCCCCTTCCCCTGCTCGGCGTCTTCCGTCTCCTCCCTCCTTCTCGGCGGCCAATCAGAACGCTTCTCCTTTTGGCCAGTCAGGAAACGGGTCTCAGAACCCGCGCTTCCTTATTGGCGCAAAGGCGATTAAGTGTAAGAATAGGGAATATTCATTCCCTATTCTCACACACCTGGGTAGGGCTCCAAGCACATTCTCAGTGCCCCAAGCCCACCCTATTTTGAAGATTATTGGAGCCTTCGGCTCTAATCGGTGCTTCAAAAAACCACCCCCCTGCATTGAAATTCATCTGCCCTGCGTCCTGAAAGGGGCCGGATGCATGGATAGGGGAGGCGGCACCCATGTGCCGTTAATGGACGGGCTGCCCCTGCTCTGATCGCCACCTTCCTGTCCACCTCCCGCGGAAGGGGGGGGTGTTCGCCGCCTTCCATTGTCTCCCTTGGGGGGGATCGCCATCTTCCCGTCCGTCTCCCGTGGGGGGATCGCCGTCTTCCCGTCTGTCTCCCACGGGGGTGATTGCCACCTTCCCGTCCGTCTCCCGTGGGGAGGATCCCCACCTTCCCGTCCATCTCCCGTGGGGAGGATCCCCACCTTTCCGTACGTCTCCGGTGAGGGGGATCGCTGCCTTCCCATCCGTCTCCCGTGGGGAGGAATCGCCAGCCACCTTCCTGTCCATCTCCAGCGGGGGGGGGTTTGCCACCTTCCTGTCCATCTCCCGGGGGGGGGGAGTGTTGCATTGGTTTGCTGCGCCCCCAAAATATTGAGCACCATCCGCCACTGCTGCAAATGTCTATAACCCACCTTACAATGTCCCCCTACTGCCCCACAGTGACACCCGGACCCATCCAGAGCTCTCCAGCATTTCAATACATATTGGAGTATAAACTTGTTCCTTTAATACCTAATACTTTCTAGAAGACTTACTAGAAAGTATTGGTTATCAGAAATTCCCCGAAAACCCATCTCAGTTTATTATCTTGGGGGGGGGGGGGGGGGGTTCATTCTGACAATTGAATTGTATGCCATATTGAGTGAGGAAAATCCCTAAAGTGTGAAATGAGTGGAGAGAATTGATTTCGGAGGAATATAGACACCATTTGGCAGGAGAATGAAGAATTCTTTGTGAAATCATGTTGGCGGATGAATGTTGAAGGGCAGGGCAGATAAGGTAATTTGGATGTAACTGGGGCACAAAAGTGTGTGAAAGAGACGGAGAACGGGAGGAAGCAGATGTTACAAAGTAACAAAGTTATTAGTGTCGTTTTGGGATTCTCACATTTTCTGCATACTCGCTGACACCGATACAAAGTATTTGAAGATCTTAGGATTTAAAGCTTAACTCCAGAAAAACAAATAAAGAGAAAGAATACATAAATGGCAGCTAAAAAAAAAAAAACTCCCAGGAGATTAATCCTGAGATCTAGTCCTGAGACTAAAGGCCCCGTACACACAGTCAGAAAATCTAAAGATAAATTTCGTCCGATGAACGATCCGCTGCTTTTTTGATTGTTAGTATGCTGCTTTTGACAGCCGATTATGAATGGCAGACAAAAACTGTATGTGCAGGTTTGAAAATTTCAACGTCTGATTTTCCTTTTCATTAGTACGGTTTTCTGAATCTGAAGAGCAAGACTAGGCATGCTCAGAAATGAAAGAACACACACAAAACAATTCAACACATTACGTCACTTCTGACGAATTCTGTCGTCAGAAAATGTTCTGATGGTGAGTACCCTCTTCACTTTCAATTTGAGACTAGCATCAAATGAAAAACAGACGGAAATTCGTCCAATAATCTGACCGTGTGTACAAGGCTTAAAACCCCATACACACTATTAGATTTTCTGCAGATGTTTGTCTTCAGATTTACCAAAACCATATAATATGAGGTCAAGCTTTAAGGGTCGGTTCACACTGAGGCAACACGACTTACAGCGCAACTTTGCAAGGTGACTTGGAGGCGACTCCAACACAACTTCAACGCGACTTTGAGCGACTTACAAGACAACTTCAAGTCGCCCCCCAGGACAGGCGACTTTGGCTGTGGCCAGTCACAGAATAATCAGCTCTCTGGGAGGGAGGGGTTTGCCGGGGTAAACTATTTTCTTTTCCTGTAAAGTCGCTTCAATATAGATGGAGATCCGATTTGGAGGCGACTTCCATTGAAATCTATGGGTACAAGTCGCCTTGAAGTAGTACAGGAACCTTTTCTGAAGTCGGAGCGACTTCAGTGGTGTACATTAAGACGGCTCTCATTGACTATAATGGAATTCCCAATGTCAAACGACTTGGGGCAAATTGAGGGCTGACAAGTCGGATCCCAAGTCGCAGCAGTGTGAACCGACACTAAAGCAGACCATACATGGTCGAATTTCGAACAAATTTTCTTTTCAAAATCAGAATGTTCATTTTTTTTGTGATCCGATGACGCCACCATTGAATTTCGAAATACAGCCGACCAAGCCTTTGATTTCACCTCATGTTGCTACAGAAAAGAATTTTCGTGGCCGGGATTCTTCTTTTCTCTCCGTAAAATTTTCTTTTCTTAATATATTTCTCGCACAATTCTCCCATCATTGATTAGAAAATCGTTCATTTTTCTAAGAATTTCCAACATGTCCGATTCCTCAAATTTGATTGCCGCACGAAAATCGGCCGTTGTCGCAGCTCCACTAATGGTGCGAAATTCGTACAAAAATTCTTACGAAATTTGAACTGTGCATGGCGGCATAAGAGATTCAATTTGTATGCAATCAGGCACGCCCTTGCACTACATGGTTTTGGTAAATCTGAGAACAAAAATCTGCAGAAAATCTAATAGTATGTATGGGGTCTTATGCCGGCCATACACGGTTCGAATTTCGGATCACAAAAAAAACAAACTTTCTGATTTTGAAAAGAAAATTCGTTCGAAATTCGACCATGTATGGCCTGCTTAAGGCAGGCCATACATGGGTCAAAACTTCTAAAGAATTTTTTTTTTCGAAAATCTTATCTAAGAATTTTCGTTGGTATTTGGCACCATTAGTGGAGCTGCAGCAACAGCCGATTTTCGTACGGCAATCAAATTTGAGTAAAATCGGACATGTTGGAATTTTTTTGAAAAACAAAAAACGACTTTCTAATCAATGATGGGAGAATCGTGCGAGAAATCTAATCGAAAAAGAAATGCGCATGTGCAAGAGAAGAAAATTCCCGGAAAGAAAAGAAGATTCCCGGCCACGAAAATTCTTTTCTGTAGCAACATGGAGGTGAAATTGAAGGCTTGGTTGGCCGAATTTCAAAATCAACGGTGGCGCCATCGGATCACAAAACGCACACATTTTCTGATTTTCAAAAGAAAATTCTTTCGAAATTCGACCCATGTATGGCCAAGCCTTGTACACACGGTCAGATTATTGGACAAATTTTTGTCAGATTTTTGTTTGATGCTAGTATACAAACCAAGGACCCCAATAGTGCAAGGCAAAACTGGTAACCACTAAGCCACTAAAGCCGACCATACATTGAAATTCGTCCGGTTCAACAGGGACTGGCCGAGGATCAATCCATGTATGGGTAGGCTGATTATACCCATTGTATCCATTATATATTAATATCCATCGATTGACTTGGGTACAACCAGCCTGTTGGATTTTTAACATACAATTACTGTCGGAAGATAAAGACGCCAGCAGTAATCGTGTTCTGCCAACAGGAAGGCTCACAGGACAGAACATAATAGGGCTCCAGGAGGCATTCCCCCATCAACACTGACTGTGTTAGAAGGAAAGAAAATTTAATTATCGATGGGCTGCCTAACTGCTGCCCTAATACTACATTAATTGGACTTTTTTTTATATCTGCTTAGCGTTGGGTTGTACATTTGAGGGCAAAACCGAAACTTATGGTAGTCAGCAGAAGTGTGCCAGTAGATGCGTTCTTACTCACCAAGCAGACGCGCCCAATACGGGAATGGATGGTGGGGCTGTGAGGAGCATCCGTGGACTTTTCCCGGAAGAAGAAATACAATTTGTCATCATTTCGCTCTGCGCTGTCCGGAATCAGCTGTACATGGACAAAAGCGGGGTCTAAAACGGAAAGAATAGACGGCTTTTATGGAAAGACCAGAAGTCGGACTGTATACATAACCCATCATAAGGTCACACCGTAGACTTGTAATGCCCCTGTATGAGGCATGAACTCACCATTAAGCCAGCGGGAATTATACTGGTCAGTTCTCATGGCCGCCTTCTTGCCCATCGCTCTGAAAATGGCCGCATCTGTGCCCATAAAGTCGATGTAGACACCAGAGTAGAGTTCCTCATCTGCAGAAGGAGGTCAGATGTTATGTTTTAAGTTCAAAGTACCCAAAACACGTCTGCAGGTCACAACTGTTGGGTCATGTTTTTAGATACAGTCATGTAAAGTTAGACTTGGCTGGGTCAGAGCGGTATATTAGCGAGCACAGCTCTGACCGACAGTTATCTGGCTGGCACTTGGCCCAACAGCTGCTCCTGATTAATTAGAGAGTCTCGACCTTAGATTGTAACGAAAGCCCCTCAGGTGGAGGGTAAAGGGAGGGCTCACATGGGGGGGAGAAGGCGGATTAGCAGGAATGAGTTCTGGCAGTCTTGTCTATTACTCCAGATGGACCTCCTCTTTAGAACCCACAGCTGCTCCTAAGCTGTGTCTGTACATTAACCCGTCACTTCACTAACTATACATTATATGACTCTGTGGGTAGTATGCATTGAGCAATGGACTGGTAATGGGGCTCTACTGCAATCTCATCAGTATGATGAACAGGCGTCAATAAACACTCATGCTGATTATTAACAACTGCTGGAATCTTCCCTAATCTGGTGTCACTGGGGACATTTTAATTGAACACTAGGAGGTCTTTTGTAGATGCAACATTTTTAGGGGTTTGCATTCGGGGGCAGTTTGAGAAGCTCCTAAGATCCTTCAAGGGTGTTTCTGTCCTTTCAACCTCCATCTAAGCTGCTAGGAGCTGCTTTTGAATTTTCATTGACTGAAGCAGAGGTATCCAAAAACTTGTGTGCTTAAGTACTTACAAAGTACAAAAATGACCATATGTAGGGATGGCATGCACAGGGGATGACTAATTTAATATACTTTAAACATTCTGAAGCGTGGCATGCAACATGTTGGTAGGAATCATCTTCCTAGAGCAGGGGTGTCAAACTCAATTTCTTTGCGGGCCGCATCAGCACTATGTTAGCCCTCAAAGGGCCAGTTGTATCTGTAAGATTATGTATCTACTGAAATACATGGGAGTACTCAAGAGTATTCCACATACAGAGTGCAGAGTTCAGGAGTGTGCTACATACAGAGTGCAGAGTTCAGGAGTGTGCTATGAGCAGGGTGCAGATTTCAGGAGTGTGCTATGTACAGAGTGCAGAGTTCAGAAGTGTGCTATGTACAGAGTGCAGAGTTCAGGAGTGTGCTATGAGCAGGGTGCAGATTTCAGGAGTGTGCTACGTACAGAGTGCAGAGTTCAGGAGTGTGCTATGAGCAGGGTGCAGAGTTCAGGAGTGTGCTATAAGCAGGTGCAGAGTTCAGGAGTGTGCTACGTACAGAGTGCAGGGTTCAGGAGTGAGCTACGTACAGAATGCAGAGTTCAGGAGTGTGCTAGGTATAGAGTGCAGAGTTCAGGAGTGTGCTAGGTACAGAGTGCAGAGTTCAGGGGTGTGCCACATACAGCGTGCAAAGTTCAGGGGTGTGCTATGCATAGTGTGCAATCCCAAACCCCCCAAACTTCCTTTCATCTCAAGTCTCCCCTACCTGGCCCGGCTCTAGTAGCTCCCTGTGTATTCAGCTGTAATACCTCCCTGGTACTCCCTGATACCTGGAGATCTGTCCCCACCGTGAGTGTGTTGAGGTACTGTATCTGTTAGATTTGGGAGCTGCTGAGAGCAAAGCTGTCTCTCGTAAAAACAGAAGGCTTCTGTGTTTACAAGTGACAGCAGGGAGCAGGAGTGGAGGATGAGAGCCGGTGGAATGGAGTTCCGTCATGTTCCAGTTGCAAACTTGGGTGCAAGGGCCACATGACAAGGCCTGGCAGGCGGGATTAGACCCGCGGGCCTTGTGTTTGATATAAGTACCCTAGAGTGTGTCAATGAGATTTTCCAACCTTAGGAAACTATTGCCTAGGTAAGATTTCCAAAAATTGGGTTAACCAGCTTAGCACCACATGATGTGGCCTGTTTGACTCCTTCTCGAAGGGACCCTGGTCCATCCATTGGTACCATTCGTGGTGTAACCACACTAGGTGTTTTATCTGTGCCTGGGCATGGTTCATCCCCTTAGTCCAGTTCATTTTTGTGGTGTGAGTGTTCCAAACTGTCTCCAAGACTGCTTGGACAAGGTGGCTTTAGGCATAATTCACTTAAATCTGGGCATGAACCATACCCGATCACAAAAGTCTCATAGATCATGGAGCACCCATGGAGCACTGTACAACATCACTGTAGTCTGGTTGGCAGAGGTGATGATGTAAGCATGCTGCCCAAGAAGTGCATGGTACTCGAAACCCAGAAGGAGAGTTAAGCCAGCCATAGATGGTTCAAATCTTGGCCAGTTCCGCAGGAACCGGCTGAGATTCAAACCATGTATGGGCAGGCTGAATGTACCCAAGTTGATCGTTCGTGGTTACAAGAAAGAAATGTGCTCCATTTATGGGTTGCCTTAGGAGGGGGGACAATCCTATTCAGACGTGGTTCCAATCAACCAGTGGGAATACACCCTTAAGTGGCTCTCTCAGTGCTTCCTGATGTTTCTATATATCCTTGACAAAATTGTAACATTGTACATTGTCCGGCCATCCCAAAGTGTCATTCTCAACTGACAGCATGTTTACTGGAAGAACTGATAAGAATCTAAAGTAGTTTAAGCCAAACAGTGCATGTTTTCACTAGATGAGCCGATAAGAGTGTAGTGCAATCCACCGGAAAAAAGCAAAGAAAGTATATGATAAAGAAAAGAAAATAAATAAATACAAAAGTAACAGTTTCTGTCACTTCTAGTCCCGGTTCACCCAGGGGCGACCTGTCAGGCATCTAAGCCGCCTGACAAGTCGTCCTCCATGCAGTGCAATAGAACTGTTTTAATGGGAGCAACTCAAGTCGCTCCGACTTAGAAAAGAGTTCCTGCACTACTTTGGGGCGACTTCAGAGCGGCTTGCATTGACTTCTATTAAAGAAGTCGTTTACAAGCCACGCTGAGGTCGTGCTGTGCGGGGCGGCTTCAGAGTCGGGCGACTTTGAAGCCGCCCCTGTGTGAACCAGCAGTTAACCACTTCAGCCCCGCTCACTGTATATATACGTCATTTTTTTGAAGATGGATATCTCGGTAACGGCAGCAGCTGCTGCCACAACCGAGATATCCATCTTTACAGTGAGCGATTCTGTAAACGATAATGGTGGTCTCAGCGGCGGGTTCGCCGCGAGATCACCGTTATCGGCGGCGGGAGAGGTGCCACCCCCCCTCCCGCCGCTCTCCCGCACCCTCCGCCGCTTACCGGAACCGTCGGTAACGGCGGAGGAGATCGGGACCTGTCACCGCTGAGGTACTGAGACGAGTGAGGCCAAGATGGCCCCCACCCGTCTCTATACCATGTGACGGCCGGAGCGACGTCATTACGACGGCTCCGCCCACTGTCTTAAAGGCACAAATTTTTTAAATGTAATTTTTCAAACGACTTTTTTTTTTTTTTTGCATTTTAGTCTAAATATGAGATCTGAGGACTTTTTGACCCCAGATCTCATATTTAAGAGGACCTGTCATGCTTTTTTCTATTACAAGGGATGTTTACATTCCTTGTAATAGAAATAAAAGTGATCCAAATTTTTTTTTTTTAAAAACAGTGAAAAAATAAATAAAATAAAATAAAATAAATAATAAAAACAAAAAAAAAATTTTTTTAAAGCGCCCTGTCCCGACAAGCTCGCACGCAGAAGCGAACGCATACGTGAGTAGCGCCCGCATATGAAAACGGTGGTCAAACCACACATGTGAGGTATCGCCGCGACCGGTAGAGTGAGAGCAATAATTCTAGCCCTAGACCTCCTCTGTAACGCAAAACATGCAATCTGTAGAATTTTTTAAACGTCGCCTATGGAGATTTTTAAGGGTAAAAGTTTGACGCTATTCCACGAGCGGGCGCAATTTTGAAGCGTGACATGTTGGGTATCAATTTACTTGGCGTAACATTATATTTCACAATATAAAAAAAAATTGGGCTAACTTTACTGTTGTCTTATTTTTTTTTTCAAAAAAGTGAATTTTTTCCAAAAAAAGTGCGCTTAGAAGACCGCTGCGCAAATACGGTGCAAAAAAAAGTATTGCAATGACCGCTATTGTATTCTCTAGGATGTTAGAAAAAAAACAATATATAATGTTTGGGGGTTCTAAGTAATTTTCTAGCAAAAAAACCTGTTTTAAACTTGTAAACACCTAAAATCCAAAACGAGGCTGGTCTTTAAGTGGTTAAGCTCCATGCACACTAGCTTAAAAAAATGAAGCTTCAAGTCTCTTTTTTTGGGGGTTTAAAAATAACAAACATGTTATACTTACCTCCTCTGGGCAGTTGGTTTTGCACAGAGCAGCCCCGATCCTCCTCTTCTCCGGTCCCTCGCCGGGGCTCCTGGCCCCTCCCTCTTGCTGAGTGCCCCCACAGCAAGCAGCTTGCTATGGGGGCACCCAAGCTGAGATGCTGCTGTGTGTGTCCATTCAGACAAAGAGGTCCTTGGTCCTGCCCCCTCTCCTCATTGGCCCACTGATTGGCCCATTGGCCCCCCTCCTCATTGGCCCACTTGCCAATGGCTCCCGCTGCTTTGTGTCAGCCAATCAGGAGGGAGAGTCTCAGACAGCCGAGGCTCTTGTGCAACATCTCTGGATCGAGATGGGATTCAGGATAGCATTAGGGGGGCTGCTGCACACAGAAGGTTTTTTATCTGAAGGCATAGAATGCATTCAGGGGAAAACCCTTGTGCCTTTAGAACCACTTTAAAGGAGTTGTAATGTCTGAATGTTTTTTTATCTTAATGCATTTTATGCTTTAAGATAAAAAGCCTCCTATGTGCAGCAGCCCCCCTAATTTTTACCTGAGCCCCATCTCTATCCAGCTACATTGCAGGAGTGTCTCGGCTGCTCAGGACTCCCCTCCTAATTTGCTGAGACAGCAGCGCACCGCCTTTGGCTCCCACTGCTGTCATTTAAAATCAGTCAGCCCATGAGGAAAGAAAGGGGGCGGGGTCCACCGCGGCTCTGTGTCTGAATGGACACAGAGAGCCGTGGCTCAGCTCAGGTGCCCCCATAGCAAGCTGCTTGCTGTGGGGGCACTCGGCAGGAGGGAGGGGCCAGGAGCACCGGCGAGGGACCCGACAAGAGAAGGATCCGTGCTGCTCTTTGCAAAACGACTGCCCAGAGGAGGTAAGTATAACATGTTTGTTATTTTTTAACAAAAAAAAAATAGACTTTACAATCACTTTAAGCTTCTACGAGCAAGAAAAAAAAATATTTTTAAGAAAAAAATCCTGATTGCTCCTAACCCCTGCTAACTGCTGCTAACTGCAGGTTTTCTGTGTTTTTTTTTCTTAAGAGGAACTGCACAGAAAAAAAGGGGATAAGTCACAGGAAATTCCAGCAAATTCTAATGCTCACAAACGCTGCTAAAACCCGGCACAAAGACGCTAATTTTGTGAACGTTTTTCATCCAGCGTTTTTTTGTCATTTTTTTTTTCAGCTTATAGTGTGCATGGAGCCTAAAGCCTTGTACACATGATTGGATTGTTGGCCAACAAAACCGCAGACTTTTGTCCGAAGAGCGTTGGCCAAAACTTGTCCTGCATACAAAAACGGCAAGGAATTGTCGGTCAACAAACACGAACGTAGTGACGTACTACGTGTTTTTTCAGCTCTTTAGCGCCACCCTTTGGGCTCCTTATGCTAATTTCGTGTTAGTAAAAGCTTGGTGAGTGTTGATTCACGTTTTTCATTTAGTTTCTGAACAGGCCGTTCATCACCCAGACATATTGCGGAATCGGAGGAGATAACGTGTTATTTATTATTGGCCTTGGAGTTATTGTTTGACATTATTTTTTTGGTTGAATAATAACGATTTGATTTTTTATATTTTCTATATTTTTGGATGCATAGAATGCACTTTTTGGTTAAGTTCTATTGGCAGATATCATGTCTAATTTTATTTGTTTTCTTTTTTTAATGCACAATAAAAAAATTGTGTAGAATAATACTTGGCTATGTGTTTTTCTTCAAATGACAGTTTGGGAGTCGGCAGTTACATTTAAAAAAATACAATGTAAAATTGACAAGGGACACCAACATAGTTGTATCTTTGTTCTTAAAAGCTCCGGGATAATGGTTTTGTGGTAACTTGCCCAAATAAAAAAAGCATAATAATATTATTCTTGTTATCACTAGAAAAAAAAAAGCCTTTTGAAAATTCATTTGCAATAACTCCATCAGTATCACCAGCAAAGCAGCTTCATTATTATCCCATTAAAGAAGAAGAGAATTGTGCGATGCGTTTCCAGATTTCATAATTTGCAGTCATAATTTCATAATTTAACGTCACGAATTTTAATTCTCCATTACGAACGCTAGTTTACAAGACCGACCGCTTCCGGCTGATCCTTGCTCCCGAGCATGCGTGTTTGTACTTTGGACTTTTGTCCGACAGACTTGTGTACACACGATCGAAAAATCTGACAACAGACTTTTGTCCGCGGAAAATTTTAAAACCTGCCATCCAACATTTGTCTGTGAAAAATCCAACAATTGCCCGATGGACTGTGGAAACGGTCGGATTTTCCCCCAACAGCCTGTCATCACACATTTCCCGTTGGAAAATCCGATCGTGTGTACGAGGCTTTACAGTTTTTTTTTTTTAAAGTGCTGTATAAAATGTATCTCTGAATGTCAAGGGTAGAGGAAGGACAGTCTGATACATTGTGCCTAAGGACTAAAAAAAAGAAACTAATTATCACTTAAAACATTTCCACCACAGAAGCATTCTGGCCAGAAGGGGTTAAGTATTCTGAATAATATAATAAAGTTCCGGATGTATTCTGGTGGTGTAGGTAGAACTGTCCCACCAGACACGCTGCTTTTTGCAGGAGCTCAGAAATAAAAGTATGTTTTGGCTGGACAGGAGATATGGGAAATGAGCAAGGAAAGGATTTACACCGTCTCATCCTACAATCCAAGATCGGAATAGAAAAGTGTCACTTACTGATGAGCGCAGACACGCTATCCAGTTTGGGGTCGTAAGCACATTTGCCTTTGCCTGACTCCACACGATCAGGATCCAGGTAAAAGACATAATCCTGTGTGAAAGACAAGAGGAAGAGAGATGAGGACACGTCCAGCCTCGTCACAACACGCGTGGTGCTTCACCACAACCATAACCTGCTGCCCATTTAAGAGTCTGGATTCTTGTCCGTTTTATTGCAATGCAGAGGTAATGGATATTCTAGGATCTGCGAGGGATGCCCAACCCATGAAGACAAAAAAAAAGCTCCTTTGAAGAGGTGGAATTGCAAACATAATGAAGGCTTACTGGTGGTGACCAGAAAGGACAATGGGGGACAGTTAACAAGCTGTGCTGATACACTTATGGTGAAGCACAGACAACAAAGCTCAATGGCAAAAGGGTTATGTGTCCAGGTTACTTGCTTTACGTAGATTTTTTAGATCTTCTACATGGTGGAGACATTAACTCTTGGCTATCTCTGGCACACAAGATTCTTAAATCCCTGCCACACAGAGCTTACAGTCTAAAGGAGCCAAAATTACATATTAAGGTGCTCAGACCTTTACCCTTTTGTGAAATGATATAAACTAAGAAAAGCAGTTTCTAAACTTACACCAACCTTCAGTTAACATGAGTTTAATACACTATATGACAAAAAGAATGTGGACCCCACCTCCCATTAATTGAGGTCAGGTGTTTCCAGTGAAGGGCACTGTCAATACTACAGAACACCAAAACATTTTAATGCATTTCAACCTTGTGGTAACAGTTCGGTGAAGGCCCTTTTTCTGTTCCAGCATGACTGTGCCCAAAGGCAGCTCCATAAAGGCCTGGCTTGACCAATCTGGTGAGGAGGAACTCGAATGGCCTGGGCTCAACCCTGCTGAATACTAGGGATGAGCCGAACACCCCCCGGTTCGGTTCGCACCAGAACCCGCGAACGGACCGCAAGTTCGCACGAACGTTAGAACCCCATTGACGTCTATGGGACTCGAACGTTCGAAATCAAAAGTGCTCATTTTAAAGGCTAATTTGCATGGTATTGTCCTAAAAAGGGTTTGGGGACCCGGGTCCTACCCCAGGGGACATGTATCAATGCAAAAAAAACTTTTAAAAACGGCCGTTTTTTCGGGAGCAGTGATTTTAATGATGCTTAAAGTAAAAAAAAAAAAGTGAAATATTCCTTTAAATATCGTACCTGGGGGGTGTCTATAGTATGCCTGTAAAGTGACGCGTGTTTCCCATGTTTAGAACAGTCCCTGCACCAAATGTCATTTTTAAAGGAAAAAATCTCATTTAAAACTGCTTGCGGGTTTAATGTCATGTCGGGTCATGGCAATATGGATGAAAATCAGTGAGACAAACGGCATGGGTACCCCCCAGTCCATTACCAGGCCCTTTGGGTCTTGTATGGATATTAAGGGGAACCCCGCACCCAAATTAAAATAAGGAAAGGTCCCTATATACTCTGAACAGCAGTATACAGGCGGTGCAAACAAGACAGGGACTGTAGGTTTGTTGTTAAGTAGAATCTGTTTGTAATTTTGAACATTTTTAATGTGTTTAGCTCCAGCCAAAAAATCTTTTCTAAGCTTTTTGGAAAACATAGGGAAGGGTTATCACCCCTGTGACATTTGTTTTGCGTCTTTCCTCCTCTTCAGAAGATTTCACCTCACTTTTTTGTCCCAATGAAAAATGTTTTTTGAAAATTTGGGTTTTTTTGTGGAACAAGGATTGGAAAGCATCAGTGGAAAGGAAAAATTGTTTTCCCATATTAACTCTTACAGGAGAGAATTTCCCTTCCTTAGGGGTAGATTTCATCTCACTTCCTGTTGTCTCCTTCCGTTTGCAAGTAGGAGTCGTTTGTAAGTTAGATGTTTGAAAGTAGGGTCCTGCCCTATATACTCAGCAGAAATTTGGGCCTTAGGTGTTGCTGTGGCCAAAACACTGTAAGCCCTCACAGGGCCCTGCTGTGAAATATTAGATCAAGAATTGTAATTACATGCCCCTGTTGAACAGGAGCTGAAAAATTAGGCCTTAGGCACTGGTGCTGGTGCCACAACACTGCAACCCCTCACAGACACTCTAGTTGAAACGCAGGAACAAGCCCAGCTGCAAAGTATTGCATCAAAAATTGTAATTACACGCCCCTGTTAGACAGGGGCTGAAAAATTGGGTCTTAGGCACTGGTGCTGGTGCCACAACACTGCAACCCCTCACAGACACTCTAGTTGAAACGCAGGAACAAGCCCTGCTGCAAAGTATTGCATCAAAAATTGTAATTACACGCCCCTGTTAGACAGGGGCTGAAAAATTGGGTCTTAGGCACTGGTGCTGGTGCCACAACACTGCAACCCCTCACAGACACTCTAGTTGGAATGCAGGAACAAGCCCTGCTGCAAAGTATTGCATCAAAAATTGTAATTACACGCCCCTGTTAGACAGGGGCAGAAAAATTGGGTCTTAGGCACTGGTGCTGGTGCCACAACACTGCAACCCCTCACAGACACTCTAGTTGGAATGCAGGAACGAGCCCTGCTGCAAAGTATTACATCAAAAATTGTAATTACACGCCCCTGTTAAACAGGGGCTGAAAAATTGTGCCTTAGGCACTGGTGGTGGCGCCCAGAACCAAAAATGTTCTTACAAGCTATCAGCGTGATGATTGAGGAGGAAGAGGATAATTACTCAGGGATAGTCACTCAGCATCAGCATAGGCAGTCTTTGAAGGGATCTGAGATTTCAAAAAAAATTATTCGGTTACATCTGCATCAGGTGCTTGGTAGCTGGTGGTGATCCAAGACTGATTCATTTTTATGAAGGTCAGCCGATCGACCGAGTCGGTGGACAGACGCACCCTGTGATCGGTTACCACGCCTCCAGCAGCACTGAATGTGCGTTCCGAAAGAACGCTGGATGCAGGACAGGCCAGTAGCTCAATTGCATACTGTGCAAGCTCTGGCCAGTGATCCATCCTCAAGACCCAGTAACCCAGAGGATTTTCGGTGGGAAAGGTGTCCAAGTCTGATCTTGCCCCTAGGTATTCCTGCACCATGTAAAACAGACGCTGGCGATGGTTGCTGGAACCGATCATACCTTGGGGCTGCGGACCAAAAAATTGTCTGAACGCATCGGTCAGACGGCCACCTTCTCCACCGCTCCTTCTTTGACTGACCGAAGCCTCAGCAACACGTTGTCCAGAAACAGGAGTTTGTAACCTCCCAGTCTCTGGGAACGCGTTGCACAGACCTTTCTGCAAGGCCTCCCGAAGATGTTTCATCCTCTGCTCCCTCTGCGATGGCAAGATAAGGTCCGCAACCTTACCCTTGTAACGTGGATCAAGGAGGGTTGCCAGCCAGTATTGGTCCTTCTCCTTGATACCACGAATACGAGGATCCTTACGCAGGCTTTGCAGGATCAGGGAGGCCATGCAGCGTAGGTTTGCTGAGGCATTCGGTCCGGAGTCCTCTGGGTCACTAAGGACAACAACGTCCGCAGCCACCTCCTCCCAGCCACGTACAAGTCCATGTGTTCCTTGGGACTGATCCCTTAAAGACTGCTGATGCTGAGTGCCAGGCTCCACCTCCATACTGACACAATCTTCCTCCTCCTCCTCCTCCTCCTCCTCGTCCTCTTCCTGTGTGATCGGCGGGCACGCAGGAACACTGTCTGGATAAAGGGGGCCTTGAGAGCTAAGGAAGTCCTCCTCTTCCTGCCTCTGTTCTGCCTCAAGTGCCCTGTCCATTATCCCACGCAGCGTGTGCTCCAACAGGTGGACAAGGGGGACAGTGTCACTGATGCATGCACTGTCAGTGCTCACCATCCTCGTGGCCTCCTCGAATGGTGACAGGACAGTGCATGCATCCCTGATCATGGCCCACTGGCGTGGGGAAAAAAAACCAAGGTCCCCTGACCCTGTCCTGGTGCCATAGTCGCACAGGTACTCATTGATGGCCCTCTGCTGCGTGTGCAGCCGCTGCAGCATGGCCAACGTCGAGTTCCACCTGGTGGGCATGTCACAGATTAGGCGGTTCTTGGGCAGGTTAAACTCCTTTTGGAGGTCCGTCAGCCGAGCACTGGCATTATATGACCGGCGGAAATGCACACAGACTTTCCTGGCCTGCCTCAGGACATCCTGTAAGCCCGGGTACCTGCCCAAGAACCGCTGCACCACCAAGTTAAGGACGTGAGCCAAACAGGGCACATGGGTCAGTTGTCCCTGTCGGAGGGCAGAGAGGAGGTTGGTGCCATTGTCGCAAACCACCATTCCTGCCTTAAGTTGGCGTGGCGTCAACCACCTCTGAACCTGCCCCTGCAGAGCTGACAGAACCTCTGCCCCAGTGTGGCTCCTGTCCCCCAAGCACACCAGCTCAAGCACCGCATGGCATCTTTTGGCCTGCGTACTTGCGTAGCCCCTTGAACGCCTACGGAGCACCGCTGGTTCCGAGGAAGAGGCCATGGAGGAAGAAGAAGAGGAGGGGGTGGAGGAGAGAGGTGTGTCACAATCAGCATTTTGGAGGCGTGGTGGCGGAACAACCTCCAACACTACTGCACCTTGTCCTGCATCCTTCCCAGCTGCCAGCAGAGTCACCCAATGCGCCGTGAAACTTAAGTAACGTCCCTGTCCATGCCTGCTGGACCATGAGTCAGCGGTAATATGCACCTTACCGCTGACCGCCCTGTCCAGCGAGGCATGGACATTGCCTTCCACATGCCGGTAGAGAGCCGGAATCGCCTTCCGTGAGAAAAAGTGGCGTTTGGGTACCTGCCACTGAGGAACCGCACATTCCACAAACTCACGGAAGGGGGCAGAGTCTACCAACTGAAAAGGCAGCAGTTGAAGTGCTAGCAATTTTGCCAAGCTAGCATTCAACCGCTGGGCATGTGGATGGCTGGGAGCAAACTTCTTTCGGCGGTGCAGCAGCTGGGGCAGGGAAATTTGCCTGGTACAATCTGACGTCGGTGTACCAAAAGCAGATTGCCCATAAGTACTTGGCTGTGACACACCTAATTCTACACCTTCATTCCTCTCACTGCAGGTCGCAGAGAGGACTGAAGGTCTAGTGGGGTTGGAAATCTCAGCTGATGAGGAGCAAGGAGAGATCGTCTTTGTTCTTTGGTGTGGGTCTTTTAGATACGCTTGCCAACGAACTGCATGGCAGGTCAACATATGTCTGGTCAAGCATGTGGTACCCAAGCGGGAGATGTTTTGGCCACGCGAGATACGCTTGAGACATATATTGCAAATAGCAGCGGTGCGATCTGATGCACTCGTCTCAAAAAAGGCCCACACCAAAGAACTTTTTGAATAACGCGCAGAGACTGCAGCGCCCTGCACATGTGGAGCTTTGGGGTGTGATGCAGTCAATGTGCTGCCCTTAGGCTGGCCCCTGGAGGGCATCCTGCCTAGTTGGTGATGTGCCACCTCCTCCTCCTCCTCCTCCTCCTCCTCCTCCTCCTCCTCTCTCCTATCAGGCACCCACGTTGAGTCAGTGACCTCATCATCCCCTCCCTCCTCATCACTGGAGCAAACCTGGCAGTATGCTGCAGCAGGGGGAGCATGACTGCCAGATTGCTGTCCTTCTTGGGCACCCCCTCTGTCCGTGCTCATGTTACTGCCTTCATTGAGCTCAGTATCATCATCAGAGCCTTCCAAACGCTGGGCATCCTCCTGGAGCATGTACCCAACACTGTGGTCAAACAGTTCGAGGGAATCCTCAGGAGGACATGGTGGGGCTAGGGAAGGAGTCACTGATGACATTGAGCTGAGGGAAGAGGCCGCTGCTTTGCCAGACAAAGCACCCTGGGCATGGGTGAGAGAGGATGAGGAGGATGAGGACGGCTTGGTCATCCACTCGACCAAGTCTTCCGCATGTTGCGGCTCAACACGGCCAGCTGCCGAAAAAAAGGCCAAGCGTGTCCCATGGCCACGTGCTGATGAGGATGCACCGTCTCCACGACCAGCACTAGACACAGAGCCTGCTTGCCCTCTCTTATTGGCTTGTGACTGTCTGCCTCTCCTTCTTGGCCTTCCAGACATACTAATGGCCTGTAGCTGCACTAAGCTGGGATAGAACACCTGTAATTTTCTTCAGGTAGCTTTATATACTGTAACCAGACAAGCCTGCCTGTCAGTAGGAAGATAACAGGAACGGATCTAGCTGAACACTGTGAGCAGGACGTACTGCACTAAATGTATATAGCAGGAACGGATCTAGCTGAACACTGTGAGCAGCACGCACTGCACTGAATGTAAATAGCAGGAACGGATCTAGCTGAACACTGTGAGCAGGACGCACTGTACTGAATGTAAATAGCAGGAACGGATCTAGCTGAACACTGTGAGCAGGACACACTGCACTGAATGTAAATAACAGGAACGGATCTAGCTGAACACTGTGAGCAGGACACACTGTACTAAATGTAAATAGTCTAGCTGCCTGACCGTGGTACTAATAGGATCAAAAAGAACACCTGTAATTTTCTTTAGGTAGCTTTATATACTGTAACCAGACAAGCCTGCCTGTCAGTAGAAAGATAACAGGAACGGATCTAGCTGAACACTGTGAGCAGGACGCACTGCACTGAATGTAAATAGCAGGAACGGATCTAGCTGAACACTGTGAGCAGCACGCACTGCACTGAATGTAAATAGCAGGAACGGATCTAGCTGAACACTGTGAGCAGGACGCACTGCACTGAATGTAAATAGCAGGAACGGATCTAGCTGAACACTGTGAGCAGGACGCACTGCACTGAATGTAAATAACAGGAACGGATCTAGCTGAACACTGTGAGCAGGACACACTGTACTAAATGTAAATAGTCTAGCTGCCTGACCGTGGTACTAATAGGATCAAAAAGAACACCTGTAATTTTCTTCAGGTAGCTTTATATACTGTAACCAGACAAGCCTGCCTGTCAGTAGGAAGATAACAGGAACGGATCTAGCTGAACACTGTGAGCAGGACGTACTGCACTAAATGTATATAGCAGGAACGGATCTAGCTGAACACTGTGAGCAGCACGCACTGTACTGAATGTAAATAGCAGGAACGGATCTAGCTGAACACTGTGAGCAGGACACACTGCACTGAATGTAAATAACAGGAACGGATCTAGCTGAACACTGTGAGCAGGACACACTGTACTAAATGTAAATAGTCTAGCTGCCTGACCGTGGTACTAATAGGATCAAAAAGAACACCTGTAATTTTCTTCAGGTAGCTTTATATACTGTAACCAGACAAGCCTGCCTGTCAGTAGGAAGATAACAGGAACGGATCTAGCTGAACACTGTGAGCAGGACGCACTGCACTGAATGTAAATAGCAGGAACGGATCTAGCTGAACACTGTGAGCAGCACGCACTGCACTGAATGTAAATAGCAGGAACGGATCTAGCTGAACACTGTGAGCAGGACGCACTGCACTGAATGTAAATAGCAGGAACGGATCTAGCTGAACACTGTGAGCAGGACGCACTGCACTGAATGTAAATAGCAGGAACGGATCTAGCTGAACACTGTGAGCAGCACGCACTGCACTGAATGTAAATAGCAGGAACGGATCTAGCTGAACACTGTGAGCAGCACGCACTGCACTGAATGTAAATAGCAGGAACGGATCTAGCTGAACACTGTGAGCAGGAAGCACTGTACTGAATGTAAATAGCAGGAACGGATCTAGCTGAACACTGTGAGCAGGACACACTGCACTGAATGTAAATAGTCTAGATAGAAGATAACAGGAACGGATCTAGCTAAACTGAATACAGTGTATATATATATATGCAACACCTGGGATGCATATATATACACAATACACTGTAAGTGCAGCTAACTGACTGACTGTTCTGCCTAATCTATCTAACTCAAATCAAACACTGTCTCTCTGTCTATCTCTTTCAACGCCGGAACACACACTACACAGGGCCGCCGTGCAGGCGGCCTTATATAGTGTGGGGCGTGTACTAAATCCCCTGAGCCATAATTGGCCAAAGCCTCCTTGGCTTTGGCCAATTACGGCTCTCTGTTCAGGCGGCGCTGTGATTGGCCAAGCATGCGGGTCATAGTGCATGCTTGGCCAATCATCAGCCAGCAATGCACTGCGATGCCGCAGTGAATTATGGGCCGTGACGCGCCACACGAATTTGGCGCGAACGGCCCATATCGTTCGCAATTCGACGGACGGTCGAACAGCCGATGTTCGAGTCGAACATGGGTTCGACTCGAACACGAAGCTCATCCCTACTGAATACCTTTTGGGACGAACTGGATTACCAATCGTTAGCCAGGTCTTCTCATCCAACAACAGTACCTGACCTCACAAATGGGCACAAATTCCCACAGACACCCTCCAAAATCTCGTGGAAAGCCTTCCAAGAAGACTGGAGGCTGTTACAAAGGGGGGCAACATGATATTAATGGCCATGAGGGTAAGGGAAACAACTCCATATTAATGGCCATCTCTTTGGGATAGGATGTCCAACAAGATCATATAGGCGTGACAGTTGAGTGGTCAGAAACCTTTGGCCATATAGTCTGCACTTCATGGCTGGTACCTCATAATGGAGATGGCATGAGTAAAATAACTGGAGGATCTGGCAGGACGTGGCCTTTTAGAAACAAGATGAAGAGCCTTCACCAAACTGCAACAAGATCATATAGGCATGATGATTGAGTGGTCAGAAACCTTTGGCCATATAGTGTGCACTCCATGGCTGGTACCTCATAATGTTGATGGCGTGAGAAAAACAACTGGAGGATCTGGTGGGATGTAGCCTTTTAGAAACAAGATGAAGAGCCTTCACCAAACACCAAACCAAACAAGATCATATAGGCATGAAGGTTGAGCGGTCAGAAACCTTTGGCTGTATAGTCTACACTCCATGGCTGGTACCTCATAATGGTGATGGCATGAGTAAAACAACAGAAGGATCTGGTAGGATGTGGCCTTTAAGAAACATAATTTAAGCAAGTCTAGTGCCACATTTGAATATGTACACCACCATAAAGTTTTGGAAATTCGGCAACATGTTTTTGACAATGGTTCTTTGTGGTTGAAAATTAAGGATATAGTAACCACATTGGCCATTTGCATCTTAGTATATGATAAAAAAGGTCTTGCTATAATAAGGTGATTCCACCTATGCAACTTATTTTATTGAGCATTTAATGACTGTTAGTTGTATCTTCACACAGGCTCTGCTCTATCTGTGTTGAACCAGCCTGTAGGGGAAAGTCAAAATTAGTTTCATGTCACACTGAAAGTTGGAAAGTGGGCTAAATGTTGTCACTGTCCCAGAATCTGGATGGGGAAGGGGGGGCTCAAGGGCCCCTGGGAGTGGCCCCACCTTGAGTTCTGCTGGTGCTGGGCTGGGCGGGAAATCTGCTGCTCTGCTCCCTCGTCCTCCGGAAAGCGCCATGTGCTCTGAGGCCTGAAGAGAGGAGCACGGCAACAAGAGTTAGACCTGAAGAACTTTCAGGTTAAAGTTAGGAAGAGGAACACCGCCAGGAACGGAGGGGGGGTGACACACGACACGAATGGTGGACACACAGGGCACAAATGGAGGCTCTAGCCCTAATCCTAGGTGTTAGTTCTGGGATGCACTGATGTAAACACGGGTATGTGAGCTGCACAGAATGTGCACACAGACACGGAACATGCATACATAGACACGGACTATATTCCTGGTAATGGGTCACATACATAGAACTGGTCATGCAGCACGGGGAGGGGGGGTCACATTCAGAGAATAAATGTTAAAATGTACAGCGCATGAAAAACACAGAATCAATGAAATGAGATAATCACCACAATATACAATATAGAATTAAACTCACCTGCAGTAGAAAAATAATTTTCACACACAAACAGAGCACTAAATTATGGGGAGTAAAGTCACAGACCACCACACCAACCCCACAGAGCTTATGCACTGGCCATACACACCACCTGCCAACTCAGTGTACACACGGGCCATATACACCACCTGCCAACTCAATGTACACACTGGCCATACACACCACCTGCCAACTCAATGTACACACGGGCCATATACACCACCTGCCAACTCAATGTACACACTGGCCATATACACCACCTGCCAACTCAGTGTACACTCTGGCCATATACACCACCTGCCAACTCAATGTACACACGGGCCAAATACACCACCTGCCAACTCAATGTACACTCTGGCCATATACACCACCTGCCAACTCAATGTACACTCTGGCCATATACACCACCTGCCAACTCAATGTACACACTGGCCATACACACTACCTGCCAACTCAATGTACACACTGGCCATACACACCACCTGCCAACTCAATGTACACACTGGCCATACACACCACCTGCCAACTCAATGTACACACTGGCCATACACACCACCTGCCAACTCAATGTACACTCTGGCCATATACACCACCTGCCAACTCAATGTACACACGGGCCAAATACACCACCTGCCAACTCAATGTACACTCTGGCCATATACACCACCTGCCAACTCAATGTACACACTGGCCATACACACCACCTGCCAACTCAATGTACACACAGGCCATATACACCGCCTGAAAATCTACACACTGGCCATATACTCCACCTGCCAATGTACACACTGGCCATATACACCGCCTGCCAACTCAATATACACATTGGCCATATACACCACCTGCCAACTCAATGTACACACTGGCCATATACACCACCTGCCAATGTACACACTGGGGGGTCATTTACTAAAGAGGTAGACGCTCTACGCTTTACAAAGTGGCTGTTGGTAAAAAGGAATGAGCTTCAGCTGTTCGGGGGTTCTACCTAGCAATGCACATTCTCCCCATGTTGATTTGATCAAGGGCCTCTTCCCCACAACCCTGGCCCAATGGTTGTGGGGGGGGGGGGGCTGCAGGCGGGGGGGCTTATCAAAATCTGGAAGCCCCTTTAACAGTAAAGGGGCCCACAGATTACAGCCCCTCCATGTGAATGAGGAAGGGCACATAGTACCTTTACTTCATCACAAAAAATGTAAAAAAACAAACAAAAAAAAAACAGTTTTTGAGAAGCCCTTTAATAAAAAAAAAAAAAAAAAAAAAAAGTCTCATGATATACATCCACTCACATTTATATTGTGCATTGAGGTAGCTTCTTGCCAATCATGATGCCATCACCTCTGGTCCTGTCACACTCCCACCAGGGATGATCCGGTGGATGACAAATGATATATAAGAAAAGGGGTGGGGTTGCCCAGGTGACATCACTGACCACACATGGGCATGAAAATACTGTATATGGTCAATAATGGCACAGTGATCCCAATGGCGTCATTGAAAACATGTGCACTGCCGAAAAATGTGTTCGTTTTTGTTTCATTTGTGTTTTTTTTTTTTTTTTTAGTTTTTCAGGTCATTCGTTATGATCGCAATTCGTAGATTCCTAAATTAGAAATATTAATTTCCAATATTAATCATCAACTCATTTCCAGGCCAAATGATCCAGATTTAGGGACATGTTTATAAAGAGACATTCACTGCGCATTCACCCGTGAAACAGTCTTCACATTTATAACACACATTCGCCAGGAAGGTTCAAAAGCTATCTGGTGTTTTGTACTGCTAAATTCGTTATTTCTAAATCTCTGCATACTTATTCCAGTCATCCACAAAACCGAAGACGCATTTCTAAATCAATACAAAGATTTGTATACCACACATACCAAAGAAGCCTTCTTCAAACTAATAATAATACAAATAATAATATAATAATAATAATAAATAAAAATAATAATTTATTATTATTAATATTACTTCTTACAGTCACGTTTGTGTCAATAACTGAAAATACAGTAAATAATAAAATGAATAAACTCTTTATATGTATTTTCTGAACACACTGGGACTAAAGGCAAATAGACTGTAAACTTTGCAAAGCGCGGTTGCACTCTACAAGTGCAGTTGCTCCAGAGCTTAGTAAATGAGGTAAAGCTTCACTTTGCAAAGAATACCCAATCACATTCATGGAAATTAAAAAAACAACAAAAAAACAGCATTTATGCTTGCACATGATTGGATGATGGAAGTCAGCAGATCTTCTGTTCATTTACTAAGCTCTGAAGCAACTATACTTTGCAAAGTGCACAGTCTGTTTGTCTTTAGTAAATCAACCCCATTAACTTTTAAAAGCAAATAAATTTTTTTTCTGGATAATAATAAATAGCCACAAATTCATTCATGTATAACTAAAGCTCATACTGTGTTATGAATAGAGTAAAAAATGGTAAAAATAACTGTTAAAATCGTTTTTTTCTTTTTCCTGTCTCCTTGGGGAGGTTTCCCGTCTGGATGACACAACAGGAAGTGAGAAGAAATCTCCCCAAACTAAGAGGAAAAACTTCTGTTCCTAAAAACATAGAAGAGTGATGGCAGAAAAAGACCAAGTGGTCCAACAAGGCTGCTTTTTTTTTTTTTTTTGGTTGTTTTCCTTTTTTTTTTTAAAGTATAACTAATAGTAGAACTTTTGGTTTAGCTTTGGGTGGAGTGGAGAGGGATTAGAAACCCTGTCAGTTTTTATTGGAGTCTGTTCCCCCGTTAAGGGGATTCTCTAATTGCCGTTTTCATTGAAAGTGAAAGAAAATCCCAAATTTTTGGGTTGTCCCCAGAAAAGTAATAGGGGGGGGGAAATCTTCCAATGGGGATACTTGTTCTGGTGACCTGGGAGTCCCCATAGGCATCCCCTTAATTTCCAGGGACTTCCTCTCACTTCCTGTTTGGCTCTGGGAAATGAAGTGAAGGAAAATCTCTCCAATGGGACAGAGATGTTTTAATCCTCCCTTACTCTATCCAAAATGAAAAAAAAAAAAGTTTTACCTTTAGTTCTACTTTAATGTCTGAGTATAAATCTATGTTTGTTTCACGCATTACACTCACATAGTGTTTACTGAGTCACTGCCTCTGCTAGGCGTCTGAAGTATCAATTTCTGTTTTGGTAAAATAATACTTTCTAAGGTTAGTTTTGAACATGAGGTCATGTCCCCATGTTCTTGATCTTAGCTTCAGATTGATAATCCGGCCCTCCTGATCCTTATTCATACCCTTCATGTATATGCTTCAGTCATGCCCCCCCCCCCCCTTTCTCTTCCTTTTACCAAACTATTCATATTAAGTTCCTGCAGTCTCTCCTGATATGTTTTATCCCTCAGACCTTCCACCATGCTTGTTTCCTGTTTCTGGGCTCAGTCTATCTTATCAATATATTTTAAAAAATGAGATCTCCAGAAGTGGACACAATATTCTAAATGAGGCCTAACTAAAGATCTATTACGAGGAATTAGGACCTCCTTCCTCATGCTGGTGATCCCTCTAGTGATATAAAGATCTATATAGCAGAATCAGGACCTCCTTCCTCCTGCTGGTGACCCCTCTAGTGATATAAAGATCTATATAGAGGAATCAGGACCTCCTTCCTCCTGCTGGTGACCCCTCAAATTATATAAGGATACAGAGGAATCAGGACCTCCTTCCTCCTGCTGGTAAAACCTCTAGTGACATAAAGATCTCTATAGAGGAATCAGGACCTCCTTCCTCCTGGTTGTGATCCCTCTAGCAATATAAAGATCCATATAGAGGAATCAGGACCTCCTTCCTCCTGCTGGTGACACCTCTAGTAATATAAATATCTATATAGAGGAATCAGGATCACCTTCCTCCTGCTGGTGACCCCTCTAGTGATATAAAGATCTATATAGAGGAATCAGGACCTCCTTCCTCCTGCTGGTGACCCCTCTAGTGATATAAATATCTATATAGAGGAATCAGGACCTCCTTCCTCCTGCTGGTGATCCCTCTAGTGATATAAAGATCTATATAGAGGAATCAGGACCTCCTTCCTCCTGCTGGTGATCCCTCTAGTGATATAAAGATCTATATAGAGGAATCAGGACCTCCTTCCTCCTGCTGGGGGCCCCTCTAGTGATATAAAGATCTATACAGAGGAATCAGGACCTCCTTCCTCCTGCTGGTAAAACCTCTAGTGATATAAAGATCTCTATAGAGGAATCAGGACCTCCTTCCTCCTGGTTGGGATCCCTCTAGCAATATAAAGTTCTATATAGAGGAATCAGGACCTCCTTCCTCCTGCTGGTGACCCCTCTAGAGATATAAAGATCTATATGGAGGAATCAGGACCTCCTTCCTCCTGCTGGGGGCCCCTCTAGTGATATAAAGATCTATACAGAGGAATCAGGACCTCCTTCCTCCTGCTGGTAAAACCTCTAGTGATATAAAGATCTCTATAGAGGAATCAGGACCTCCTTCCTCCTGATTGGGATCCCTCTAGCAATATAAAGTTCTATATAGAGGAATCAGGACCTCCTTCCCCCTGCTGGTGACCCCTCTAGTGATATAAAGATCTATATAGAGGAATAAGGACCTCATGCTGATGATTCCTTTGATGATTCACCCCACAATTCTGTTCACTTTCCCCATTGCTTGGCCAAACTGTTTGCTCATTTTGAAATATTTCCCTTCTATTACTTTTCCACTAACAACTCAAAATTTTGCATTTTCCTTCATTTTGGTCCTGGAGATAACCAAAACAAACCAACAGAAAAGTTGATTTTCCCAGGATGCGATAAGAAAAAAAAAAACAGTCATAGGTAGTAACCTTTCTCTACTCTATCCAAAATAGAAAACAACATTGGCTTTAGATACACTTGAATGTTTTCTCTACATTGTAACAGAAGAATCACCTATCTACATTGTGTCAACCTAGAAAACCTCCACCCATCACAGCATCATAGACTAGATCCTAAATACAGTGTACAGGTTGTTTCCTGACAATCTTGTATTGTCATACGCCAGCAGTAACTACCAAGGTGGTGGGACGCTGATACCCAGAACCAACTGTCATCCCAGGAACTTTGGTATAAAAGAGCATGGCATGGCCTGGCTGTCTTATGCTATCAAATGCGCCATTCTCTTAAACCAGGGGTCTCCAAACTTTCTAAACAAAGGGCGCCGATTTATTGTCCTCCTGACTTTAGGAGGGCCGGATTGTGGCCAGCGGGAGTGAAAATTTTCCTGGCATCGGTGGGAGTAAACATTGCCACATTTGGTATTAGTGGGGAGGAATAGTGCCCCATCATTGGCATCATAGGGAGAAATAATGCCCCATTATCGGTGTCAGTGGGATAAATGGTGCCCCATTGTTGGTGTTAGATGGAAGAATAGTATCTCATATCAGTGGAAGGAATAGTGCACCAGGGGCCAGATAAAGGCAAGCAAAGTGCCACATCCGGCCCCCCGAGCCACATTTTGGAGATCACTGTCTTATACCATCTTCCTCATGAAAATAAAAAGACCTCTTTTCCAATTACATAAGGTCTGACTGCTATCACAGACCATGGAGGAGCCTTACATATCATAGAGAGAACAGGTGTGTCCAAGCTTCCCCCTCCCTGGTAATGGACATCCGCTTCTTGGCAGGGCCTTAAAAAAGGTCTCCGCAGCCTCCATTACAGGCAATGAAAGGGAAAAGGCGAGTGCCACAAAAAAAACTGCTAAAAATGCTTCAAAACTTTTTTTTTTCAAATACACAGCCAAAAAAAAAGCCAACATGTTTCAGCCGGTAGGCCTTAATCATGACTCAGCTATGATTAAGGCCTAAAGGCTGAAACTTGTTGGCTTTTTTTTTTTTTGGCTATGTATTTACCAGCATTGAAATAGCTGATTTTTGTGGCCCTCGACTTTTCCCTTTTCATTACATCCCATAGAAAACTCCTTTAAGATCATCTGCTTCCAATGTCGGGATATATAAGCTCTCACTTCCATATAGCAACAAAGAATTATTTTCTAGGCCAAAAAAGGGAGATTAGGTACTTCTAGATTAACTCAGGGCACAGCTTTGGAGTATTATGACAGGACTTTCTTATATTTCACATCAAAGACCTTCTAATGTGAACAGGTTATGGAAGCAATAGACGGAAGTGGATGGATTGATTTCAAGTGCCCGATATAATGAATTCAAGCACACGTTTTATTGCGTAACATCCAGTGCCACTGCGGGGGTCATGGTCACCTTCTGAGAAAATTGTCAGACCCGGAGGGGGAATGTTCCCATAATTGGGTCTGTGTCTGCTTCACAGCTGTGCGAACTGACATTTATCATTGCACGAAAAGACAGCGGCTCCCAAAACAAAGCACATCTGGAGCCTTCTCCAGGTAGTAACCTCACCTGCAAGTTAGAACCCGCTCACCACAGCTAACGTCGGCCACTTCTTCTCAACACCGCAATCCCTTGCAGCTATCCAAAGGCAATATATGTAACACACGATAAAACACAAAAGCACAGAGCGCACCACATATTTGGAACATGTTTCAGATCTTTACGTCGGAACTCCGCCGGACCCAGTTCCTATCGAAAAGTGCGCTAAACTGTATGCTAGTCAGACGGACGAAAACCGACGCAAGGGCAGCTATTGGCTACTGGCTATCAACGTTCTCATTTTAGTCCAGTCGTACGTCATCACATACGAATCCGTCAGACTTTGTTGTGATCGTGTGTAGGCGAGTCCGTTCGTTGGGAAAGTCCGTTGGAAGTCCGCCGGAAGTCCGCTGGATAGTCCGTCGGACCAGTCCGGTTGAAAAGTCTGCTCGTGTGTACGCGGCACAAGTGAACCAAGCCTAACATGAACAAACCACTCATTCACACAACCAGAATGCCAGTGAGAATGAGCTCTTAATTATATTTTTATTATTATTTTATTTTTTTTACAATTTTATTTTTTTAATTTTTTTACATTTTTTTCACAGCCCGCCCTCGATTTGGTGGGGCTGTGATGGGGCTTTGGTGAAATATCAAAGAGTCTAAATTGACACCCAACGTCTCACATTTGAGACAGAGAAAGAGATTGAGGACCCAGATTCCTCAATCCTTTCTCTGCAGCCTTTTCTGCAGAGTCTAAATTGACACCCAACGTCTCACTTTTGAGACAGAGTAAGAGATTGAGGACCCAGATTCCTCAATCCTTTCTCTGCAGCCTTATCTGCAGAGTCAATGAACAGGAAGTGCTCTGTATAGAGGCTCCCTGTTCATTTACAAACTTAAGCAAGGTAAACACGGGGGGGGGGGACACAAGGGCATTGGTTACAGTAATTGCACCTATTCCTGCTGCTTTGGGCCCCCCTCCTATTGAGCTTATGGGGCTGAGTCCCGCACAGGAGGGTAGGTGCTACCTCCTTATCAGCGGCCCTGCACATTAACATCATCAAGAATTTGTTTGAGGGTCTAAGTCTAGGCCAGCCTTTCTCAACCTTTTCATCATGATGGAAGCTTTGAAATAACTTTCCAGACTCAGGGAATAATTACTATATCTACATTATTGTTATGAAAGCATTTTACATTTGCAGTCATTGGGAAGAACCCCATCCTTTCAAAGCTCAGAAATGTTATTGGTGTCAGTGGTTACGCATCTGAGAAGCAGAAATTTCCCATTGCTCATGGAATCCCATAGCAACCTCTGGAGGAACCCTGGTTGAGAAAGGCTGGTCTAGGCTTTTCTTTGAATTGGTCCAACTTAACACTCAGTATAGAGGGCTTGAGAGGGGAGTTGCTAGGGTGCAAGAGCAGATACCTTGCCCAAGGAAAGGAAGTGAAAACATGCCTCTTCCCCCACCTCTTGTCCCGTCCCTGGTTGCAGGTAGTCCCTATTTTTCGAGTCACCCCTTGTCTCTGCGCCCCCTACCCACCTCTGTGCCTTGGTTCTACACCTTACCCAGCTCCCAGTACTGCCCCTTTTAGAGAATACGGGACCAAGTATAATTTTCTTGTGCTAAGTCATTTGTATGGAGGTTGTTTATGATCACAAGAAAAGCAGTAAATTGATCCCCTGCAAGTAGCAACAATAGACTCTCCCAGCAACAATAGACCCCCCGCAACAATAGACCCCCCCCAGCAACAACAGACCCTGCCAGCAACAATAGAACAATCCCAGCAATGATAAATCTCATCAGGAACAATAGATCCGCCCCAGCAAAAACAGACCCCCTCTTCCCAACAACACTAGACCCCCAGCAACAATAGACCCCCGTCGACAACAATAGATTCCAGCAGCAATGGACCACATGTGACCAATGTAAACAAAAGCAAATCCCCCAAGTAACAACTGCCGGGCTTCCCTCCCCAGCAACAATAGACCCCCCCCTCACAACAATAGATCCCCAGGAGCCAGCAACAAAAGAACCTCTAGCACACCCCAGCAGCCCTTGCCAATACAGTACATACAGTACTCCCAATGACACCAACAATGGGGCCCAATGAAACCAATGATGGGGCCCAATTTCTTCCAATGACACCAACAATGGGGCCCAATGACCCCAACGACGGGGCACAATTCCTCCAAATGGCACCAACAAAGGGGCCCAATGACACCAATGGTGAGGCTCAATTTTCTCCCAATGGCACCAACAGTGGGGGTCCATTGACATCAATGAAGAGGCACAATTCCTCCCACTGACACCAATGATGGGGGTTTTCTTACTCCCACTGAGGCTGGGACGTTTTGTACTCCAGATGGCCACAGGCCGGCCCCCCTAAAGCCTGAAGGACAGTAAACCGGCCCTTTGTTTAGGAAATTTAAATTGGAGACCCTGATCTACATTGAGCTCCAGGTCCCCCCAATGAATATGGAATAGCACAGCTACAACAGGGTGCAATACAGTATTCTGCCACAAGGACCCTGAGTGGAAAGCGTCTGGTTAGGGGTCAGTCAAGTGTTTTCAGTGCGGGAGCGATTGTATTACCTGCGCTTTGCGTCCGCGGTTGATGTACGTGCACACGGGGTTGTACGCTCCTGTCCCACAGGTGTAGAGGTGAGTCCTGTTCCAAGGTTGTATCAAACGTATAAAGTTTCCACATTCTTTCTGTGAGTGAGTCATAGAGAGAATAAAAGCAGAATAATAATAAGAGATCAGAAAAGAGAAAACAAAGTAAAGGGAATCTATGAGTTAATGGCGTCCAGATCCCGCGTTCGCCCTAAATTGTGCACATTCTGCACTCCTCACATCTTCTCTTTTTGTGTCTACAACAGCTTTTTTTTTTTTTTTTGTAGAATTCCGAATAATAAAGACTCGTTTTATCTCTCTCCAGCATCGTCTACGTCTGACTTTGCTACTTTTTTTTTTTCTATTTTGCAGCGTTCTTGATACTCAGATGTTACATTTGATGTCTGTTATTTCCTCTTTAGCCTTTACTCACAGTGCTGTCTTTCCCGGCCAGAACGCATTCGTCTATTCTTTGCTGCTTTGCAGGCCAGTGAATCTGCAAAGAGAGAGAAAGAGATACAAAGTTATCTCCGAATATCTCTGCGCGGATCCGTCTCATCCCCGAGGCTTCGGATGAAACGGCTCATTCAGAGATACATTAGAGAAAGAAAGTAAAAAAAAAAACACCTATTATTCCTTTAAATTGCTTTGCATGCACCATTCGGGTCTTGTCCTCATTAGAAAGCAACCAATTTATAATACACATCCGCATTAAGAAATCTTCTATTACCCCCCGAGCCTGTAGTGGTGCCATTGTTCTCAGTTAAATGAGATGCAGATACATTATTTTCCCATCTCGCCGTTCATGGGAAAGAGATGGCTCCAAGAGTTCTAATAGTTCTTTATGGAATATTTCATTTATCTGGGATTGTTTTTATTTTTTTTCCCCTGGTGAATAACTCATTACGGATGTTGGGAAGTTGAGGAACAGACAAGTCAAGACAGATGGGTATGGGCGGTGGTCTTACTATGAGCGGCTCTCGGTTGATGTCCTGCAGATCCAGGGACAAGATGTAGTCCTTGCTCCCCACGTACATCCGGTCGTGATCTTCATCTTTTAGCAGAATCCGATAATCGGTCGTGTTCAGTAGGAAGTTCAGGAAGTGCGCCGTATTGGAGGCTTTCAGCTCTGCAAGGACAAGGACAGAGAATGGCTCAGTCAAGGTCCTATAATGGGGGGAAAGTAGAATTATAATCATAGAGACACCAAATCCGACAAGTCATACTGACCATCACCGGACATGGAACACCGGAAACCAATCCATTACAGCAATGGCTTCTTCATGGCAGGTATAGAAAGCTAAATTGACTTGCGTGCCAATGGAAGCCTCAATACACTTAAGGGGGTAACTCCATTTTCATAGAAAAATATTTAACAAATGATATACAATAAAGAATATATATAAAACAAGTACTGATAGATAGATAGATAGATAGATAGATAGATAGATAGATAGATAGATAGATAGATAGATAGATAGATAGATAGATAGATAGATAGATAGATAGATAGATAGAGTATATATAAAGATATCTCTCTATATATATATATCTATATCTATATACAGTGCCTTGAAAAAGTATTCATACCCCATTGCAATTTTCCACATTTTGTCATGTTACAACCAAAAACGTAAATGTATTTTATTGGGATGTTATGTGATAGACCAACACAAAGTGGCACATAATTGTGAAGTGGAAGGAAAATGATAAATGGTGATAAATGGTTTTCCCAATTTTTTACAAATAAATATGTGAAAAGTGTGTGTGTGTGTGGGGGGGGGGGGGGTATTTGTATTCAGCCCCCTTTACTCTGATACCCCTAACTAAAATCTAGTGGAACCAATTGCCTTCAGAGGTCACCTAATTAGTAAATAGAGTCCACCTGTGTGTAATTTAATCTCAGTATAAATACAGCTGTTCTGTGAAGCCCTCAGAGGTTTGTTAGAGAATCTTAGTGCACAAACAGCATCATGAAGGTCAAGGAACACACCAGACAGGTCAGGGATAAAGTTGTGGAGAAGTATAAAGCAGGGTTAGGTTATAAAAAAATCTCCCAAGCTTTGAACATCTCACGGAGCTCTGTTCAATCCATCATCAGAAAATGGAAAGAGTATGGCACAACCCAAACCTACCAAGACATGGCCGTCCACCTAAACTGACCGGCCGGGCAAGGAGAGCATTCATCAGAGAAGAGCCAAGAGGTCCATGGTAACTCTGGAGGAGCTGCAGAGATCCACAGCTCAGGTGGGAGAATCTGTCCACAGGACAACTATTAGTCGTGTTCTCCACAAATCTGCCCTTTATGGAAGAGTGACAAGAAGAAAGACATTGGTGAAAGAAAGTCATAAGAAGTCCTGTTTGTAGTTTGTGAGAAGCCATGTGGAGGACACAGCAAACATGTGGAAGAAGGTGCTCTGGTCAGATGAGAACTTTTTGGCCTAAAAGCAAAATGCTATGGGGTAGATTTACTAAAGGTAAATAGACCCTCTGCAAGTGCAATTGCTCCAGAGCTTAGTAAATAAGGTAAGGCTTCACTTTACAAAGGATACCCAATCACATGTAAGGAAAATAAAAAAAAACAGTATTTTTGCTTACACATAATTGGATGATCGAAGTCAGCAGAGCTTCTGCTCATTTACTAAGCTCTGAAGCAACTACATTTGCAGACTGTACAGTCGTTTTGCCTTTAGTAAATCAACCCCTATGTGTGGGGGAAAACTAACACTGCACATCACCCTGAACACACCATCCCCACCGTGAAACATGGTGGTGGCAGCATCATGTGGTGGGGATGCTTTTCTTCAGCAGGGACGGGGAAGCTGGTCAGAGTTGATGGGAAGATGGATGGAGACAAATACAGGACAATCTTAGAAGAAAACCTGTTAGAGTCTCCAAAAGACTTGAGACTGGGGCGGAGGTTCACCTTCCAGCAGGACAACGACCCGAAACATCCAGCCAGAGCTACAATGGAATGGTTTAGCTCAAAATTTCAAGGGGTATGAATATTTTTTTCAAGGCACTGTATATAACAAGTACTGGAATTAAAAAAATATTTAAAACAAATTAAAAAAAAAATAGCATATACTAAAATAAATAAATAAATAAATAAAACAAGAAAACAAAATGAAATAAAAAAATAAAAAATAGCAAATAAAAAAATTAGCATATACTAAAAATAAAATTGAATTAAAAAATAAAATAAAAGGATAGAACACCAGAACCCAGCCACTACAGCAATGGCTATTTCATGGCAGATAAATAAAGTTATTTTACTTATGTTCCAATGGAATTTTCAATGTGGGGGGGGGGGGGGGGGCAACAGTTGCTCTTAAAGGGTAAGTCAATTTTGTGGAAAAATATAGAACAAATGGAAAAAAAATAACATACTGAAAATAAAAAATAATATAACATATACTGAAAATTTAAAAAAAAAGTGAAAAAAAAAGGAAATAGCATATACTAAAAAGAATAATAAAATAAAATTAAAAAAATGCAAATAAAAAATGTAGCATATACTAAAATAAATAAAAATAAAAAATAAAATAGAAGGATAGAACGCCAGAACCATTCCAATGCAGCACTGGTTATTTCATGGCAGATATGGAAAGTTATTTTATTTACGTTCCAATGAAAGTCTCAATGCTGGGGGGGCAAACAGTGTGCAGAGGCTGCAATGCGGGAGAGTCATGCACCAGGGTTAATGACACGTCTCCAGCCCCGGCAGATGACCTCAGACACCAGGACATGTCATTAAATCAGTTCATACGGCTCGGGGGGCCTTTGAGGAATACGCCATTCACCACCCAGGAAATGGAAGTGCTCAGACCGAAGCCAATACCTGACACCTCCGTACACCCAGAACGGGCTGCAATGGATCCATCTTTGTAAATTCAGCATCCCCCCCCCCCGCTTCTGGATCATCCTCCTTGCTCCCTGCGCTGCCTGTAATAGGGTGACAACGCCATCCACAGGTTCTTAAAACCATGGAAGGGTTGTCACCCCCCTAACTGCCCACCCCCCGCAAAGTCGCATTACAAGTCGCACCCAATGTTACCCAATGAGTTCACCTTTCATATCTGTTGTGACGTAAAGTCGCAGTGACTTTAAAGTAGTTCCAGCTCTACTGTGGCCCGACTTTCATGCGACTTGAGGGCCACAGACTTCAATGCAAACCCTCAAAAGTCGCATGAAAGTCGCACCTGCATGATATACAACAAAGTCGCACTGCTCTAAAGTCTCTTCAAAGTCGCAATCAAGTTGCACTGTGAAGTAGCGATTGAAATCACATTTTTTAAGTCACACAGCTGTGAATGGACTCTATCTGAGCATCTGCCCTGCAATACCAAGCTGAGGTTTAATTTTTCTTATATTCCCCCTCCCCTCCTATTTTTTTTTGGGGGGGGGGGCTTGGTACTAGGATGGGGGATTGGGGGACAGGAATTTGTGCTGGGGGGGGGATTTGTACTAGGATAGGGGACAGGAATTTGTGCTGGGGGGGGGGATTTGGAGTGGGGGGGGGGAAGATTTGTGCTAGGAGGTGGATTTTTTTTTTTTGGGGGGGGGGGGTTGTGCTAGTAGGGATAATTGGAGGGTATTTGTGCTAGGAGGGGACATTTTTCTTGATTGGGGGTGGGGGGATTGTACTAGAATTGGAGATTGGGGGAGGGGAATTTGGAGTGTGGGGAAAATAATTTGTGCTAGCTGGGGAATATTTTTTTGTGGGGGGGGGGGGGATTTATGATGGAGGGATATAAGGAGAGAGAGGATTTGAGCTGGGGGGGGGGGTGGCAAAGAACAGTGCTGGGATTTTGGGTGGGATTTCAGCAGGGGGAGGATTTGTGGGTAAACATGTAGATTGGTGCTTATTTTTTTTTTTTTTGGGGGGGGGGGGGGTGTTGTGCTAGTAGGGATGATCGGAAGGTATTTGTGCTAGGAGGGTCATTTTTTTTTGCGGGGGGGGGGGTTTGTACTAGGATGGGGGATTGGAGGACAGGAATTTTTGCTGGGAGGGGGGATTTGGAGTGGGGGGGAGAAAATTTGTGCTAGGAGGGGGATTTTTTTTTTGGGGGGGGGGGTGGGGTTGTGCTAGTAGGGATATTTGGAGGGTATTTGTGCTAGGAGGGGACATTTTTCTTGATTGGGTGGGGGGGGGGGTTGTACTAGAATGGGAGATTGGGGGAGGGGGGATTTGGAGTGTAGGGAAATTTTTTTTTGTGGGGGGGGGGATTTATAATGGAGGCATATAAGGAGAGAGAGAGAGAGGATTTGAGGGGGGGGGGTGGCAAAGAACAGTGCTGGGATTTTGGGTCAGATTTCAGCAGGGGGAGGATTTGTACTGGGAGGAGGGAAAATCTATGATTAGTGGGTAAACATGTAGTTTGGTGCTTATTTTTTTTTTGGGGGGGGGGGGGGGTTGTGCTAGTAGGGATGATTGGAAGGTATTTGTGCTAGGAGGGGAATTTTATTTTGGGGGGGGGGGGGTTACTAGGATGGGGGATTGGGGGAGAGGAACTTGTGCTGGGAGGGGGGATTTGTTGTGGGGGGGGAAGAGAATTCTTGCTAGGAGGGGGATTTCTTGGGGGGGGGGGCAGGGAGAGAGAAGATTTTGACCTGCGGGGGGATGGAAGGGGTGGGGGGGCAAACATTTGTGCTGGGAGGCAGGAATTTGGAAGATTTGTACTGGGATGGGATTTATGCTTTAGGGGGTAAGCATGTAGAGTAGTGCTTAATTTTCTTTTTTGAGGGGGGGGGGGGGGTTGCTGACACATAATACAGTACATCTTGGGGAAGGTGGGGGTGGGGGGCGATTTGGCATGTTGGACTCTAGATGACCCGGTGGCACTGGATGAAGGTCAGTAGAACGCAGAGCCTCCCTGTTTATCGGTCAGACTGTGAGATTGAGGAGAAGGTGTTGGTAGCGTAGGCGGCGGAGGATTTTGGGGGGGGCTTCACACCTCCAGGACGGGCCACCAGAGCCCCGCCGCGCAGTGTAACTCCAGCCCTCTCTGGGGGCCGCCAGACATCCCAAACATCTTCATTAGACGTGTGAAGGGGCAGCGCGGGCGCGACAGCTGTGCCAGGGTGATGTCATGTGCAACGCCGCGGGCCGAAGATACCCTCCAAATCCCTCCCAAGTCCCGGCTTAAGGAGCAATTAATTACACGGCCGAGTCTTCCATTACACCCCCCCCATTACATGGCCGAGTCTTCCATTACACCCCCCCCCCCGACATGGCGAAGATTTTCCCCAAATACCAGCAAGGAAAATGAAACACGTCGGACGCTGAAAAATATCCGCAGCGCAGGGAAAGGACGCAACTCGCCGGTCTGAGCCCATCACCAAAATCTCAGAGGAGCATCAAAGTGATAAAAAGTTGTTTTCAATATTTTTAAATCTTAAATTAAATTTTAAATGTAAAGCTTTTATTAAAATTATCCCTGGTGATCCCGCCATGGGGGGTCCTTGTTCCTGTTATAGTTGGGGGGGGGGGGGATAATGGTTTGATCCCCTTCAGATTTCCCACTTACAAATTATAATTTTTTTATCGTAAGTGTGTTTCACACTATTTTACCAAAAGTATTGGGACGCCTGCCGTTTACACACACATGACCATTAATGACATCCCAGTCTTGGTCCGTAGGGTTCAATATTGAGTTGGCCCAACCTTTGCAGCTATAACAGCTTCAACTCTTCTGGGAAGGACGTCCACAAGGTTTAGGAGGGTGTCTATGGGAATGTTTGATCATTCTTCTAGAAGCACATTTGTGAGGTCAGGCACTGATTTTGGACGAGAAGGCCTGGCTCACAGTCTCCTCTCTAATTCATCCCAAAGGTGTTCTATGGGGTTGAGATCAGTTCAATCAAGTTTCTCCACCCTAAACTCCATGTCTTTATGGACCTTGTGGACCAAACCATTTGGTGTAGGGGGGGGGGATTTTGATATTACAATGAATGACCCACAGAGTACAGAGACAAGTCAGGTCTTGTGTCCCCCCCCCAGGAACGGTCCCCTGCCCAGCCGTAGACATTTCACGGCACGCAGACGTTGGGCTCGGCGCTCCAGGTTTTAATTTGCGCGGTGCCGGCCTGTTTGCGGGATTTCGCAATCCTCGGGCCTGCCTGTGATGAAATACGACTGCTGCTCATTTACTGATGAAAAGCGACGCGGGGTCCAAGCCGTAACAGATGACTCTTCATCCCCGATGGTTGTCATGCGGACGCGGCTTTCATGTGGCCTTTGATGTTCTATCGCCGTTCCCCACGCGAAGCTCCTCGAGGCGGCAATAAACAGGAGCCGCCGTTATATCCTGTAATGTGCCTTTAAATCTCCCAAATGTTACAAACGTTTCATCTTCAGACGCTACAATGTGTCGTAAATGTCAGAAGATCGCCGAGCGCCGGCAACATGATATGTGGAGTCATGTGACCAGGACGGCGTGTCCGGGGATCTATACATTGTTATTAAATAATCCCAGAACAGCCGATGATGTTCATATACACAGCACTGTGCCACCCCGGGGATCCTTCCCATTCTATAACATCGTCTGTACTTCCCACCAACATCCTTTCATCCACTGACACCAATGATGGGGCACTATTCATCCCACTGACACCAACAATGGGGCACTATTCCACCCACTGACACCAATGATGGGGCACTATTCCTCCCACTGACACCAATGATGGGGCGCTATTCCTCCCACTGACACCAATGATGGGGCGCTATTCCTCCCACTGACACCGATGATGGGGCACTATTCCTCCCACTGACACCAATGATGGGGCGCTATTCCTCCCACTGACACCAATGATGGGGCGCTATTCCTCCCACTGACACCGATGATGGGGCACTATTCCTCCCACTGACACCAATGACGGGGCACTATTCCTCCCACTGACACCAACAATGGGGCACTATTCCTCCCACCGACACCAATGATGGGGCACTATTCCTCCCACTGACACCAATGACGGGGCACTATTCCTCCCACTGACACCAACAATGGGGCACTATTCCTCCCACTGACACCAATGATGGGGCACTATTCCTCCCACTGATACCAATGGTGGGGCACTATTCCTCCCACTGACACCAATGATGGGGCACTATTCCTCCCACTGATACCAAGGATGGGGCACTATTCCTCCCACTGACACCAATGATGGGGCACTATTCCTCCCTATGACACCAACAATGGGGCACTATTCCTCCCTATGACACCAACAATGGGGCGCTAGTCCTCCCTATGACACCAACAATGGGGCACTATTCCTCCCTATGACACCAACAATGGGGCGCTATTCTTCCCACTGACACCAATGATGGGGCATTCACCCTCCTTTCCCGGGCCCACCCCTTTCTCTCATTGGATTTCAGTTCTTTCAACCATGGAGATCAGAATCCCTATGTGGGTGTTAACTATGCAAATACAGCCTTGCCTAGGAACGCCCACTCCTCCAGACTGACACTCGCCCATCAAGGCATTTTGATATTTGCATAACTCCTCCCACTGATTGCATCAGGGCCGAGGTCTCTTGGGAGGAGTACTGAGGCCGGGTGCTGGGATGTTTTCAGGAAGGGATGCACAGGCCCCTCCCACCCGCCAAGATCTGCCTGCATTGCACAGAAAAACACAGAGACCCAGTGATAAAATCACTGGACCTAAAATAGTGAATGTAATGAAAACGGACAGGTTTTATTTACACAGCAGTGACATCACCACAACGCCTCTCCACCTCGTCCAATCAGAGAATGCTTTGCATTCATTGTTCGAAGTGTCCCCTGAATGGTGCTCGGCGGCCGACCTCCAGTGTTCACAATGTAACAGGGCAACCGCTCGGCACAGGACCCGGAAGATGCTGGAGATCGCTGTAGTAGCGATCCAGTTATACAGTGCCGTGAAAAAGTATTCACACCCCTTGACATTTTCCACATTTTGTCATGTTACAACCAAAAACCTAAATGTATTTAATTTAATTTATTGGCATTTTATGTGATAGACCAACACAAAGTGGCACATAATTGTGAAGTGGAAGGAAAATGATAAATCGTTTTCAACATTTTTTACAAATAAATATGTGAAAAGTGTGTGTGTGTGTGGGGGGGGGGGGGCATTTGTATTCAGCCCCCTTTACTCTGATACCCCTAACTAAAATCTAGTGGAACCAATTGCCTTCAGAAGTCACCTAATTAGTAAATAGAGTCCACCTGTGTGTAATTTAATCTCAGTATAAATACAGCTGTTCTGTGAAGCCCTCAGAGGTTTGTTAGAGAACCTTAGTGAACAAACAGCATCATGAAGGCCAAGGAACACACCAGACAGGTCAGGGATAATGTTGTGGAGAAGTATAAAGCAGGGTTAGGTTATAAATCTCTCAAGCTTTGAACATCTCATGGAGCTCTGTTCAATCCATCATCGGAAAATGGAAAGAGTATGGCACAACTGCAAACCTACCAAGACATGGCCGTCCACCTAAACTGACCGGCCGGGCAGGGAGAGCATTCATCAGAGAAGAGCCAAGAGGTCCATGGTAACTCTGGAGGAGCTGCAGAGATCCACAGCTCAGGTGGGAGAATCTGTCCACAGGACAACTATTAGTCGTGTTCTCCACAAATCTGCCCTTTATGGAAGAGTGACAAGAAGAAAGACATTGGTGAAAGAAAGTCATAAGAAGTCCTGTTTGCAGTTTGTGAGAAGCCATGTGGAGGACACAGCAAACATGTGGAAGAAGGTGCTCTGGTCCGATGAGACCAAAATTCATTTTTGGCCTAAAAGCAAAATGCTATGTGTGGGGAAAAATGAACACTGCACATCACCCTGAACACACCATCCCCACCGTGAAACATGGTGGTGGCAGCATCATGTGGTGGGGATGCTTTTCTTCAGCAGAGACAGGGAAGCTGGTTGATGAGAAGATGGATGGAGCCAAATACAGGACAATCTTAGAAGAAAACCTGTTAGAGTCTTCTAAAGACTTGAGACCGGGGCGGAGGTTCACCTTCCAGCAGGACAACGACCCGAAACATCCAGCCAGAGCTACAATGGAATGGTTTAGATCAAAGCGTATTCATGTGTTAGAATGACCCAGTCACAGTCCAGACCTAAATCCCATTGAGAATCTGTGGCAAGACTTGAAAATTGCTGTTCACAGACGCTCTCCATCCAATCTGACAGAGCTTGAGATATTTTACAAAGAAGAAGAATGGGCAAAAATGTCCCTCTCTAGATGTGCAAAGCTGGTAGAGACATCCCCAAAAAGACTTGCAGCTGTAATTGCAGAGAAAGGCTGTTCTACAAAGTATTGACTCCGGGGGGCGCCATACAAATGTACCTCCCACACTTTTCACATATTTATTTGTAAAAAAAATTGAAAACCATTTATCATTTTCCTTCCACTTCACAATTATGTGCAGCTTTGTATCACATGAAATCCCAATAAAATACATTTAAGTTTTTGGTTGTTACATGAGAAAATGTGGAAAATTTCAAAGGGTACGAATACTTTTTCAAGGCACTGTACTGCACTATTAATCCCAAACTGATACAATGTAACGAGGTAACATTATCCATCGCTGGAATTCTTCTTTAGGTCATTAGAGATAGGAGCTCTCAGAGCAGCTCAGCTTCCTTCCTCCTCCATGACACCCCTTTGGAAGGAACATTTCAGTTTAAATCTTTAAAATAAAACTTATATAATTTCAATCGGCCAATAAAAACGACAATTAAAGCGGTAGCTCTCCGCCATGTATTATGGATGGCTCCTCCAGGTATATATATATATATATATATTGGGAACGTTTCTCCATGGAGTTCTCCAGAATGACGTACAAGACGCTCCAATAATCCGTATTCCGCATTTCGGTGCGATAGTTTAATTTTTCGCGATCGCGCCGAGGAATGCGTCCTTCGCAGCGCCCAGATATCGCTCGCCATTAATTGGGGCGGCGTGTGAATTAAGGTCACACTTGGACCATTTCAGGCATTTTTTGGGAGTACAGAAGACTGATAAGGTAGAAGAACAGGGAGGATGAACTGGAGGTTGTTAACCCCTCATACCCCCCCCCCCCCCATGGCGGGATGATACCACCAGGACAGGCAATGGGTTAATGGGTAGCCATGGCTTCAAAGCAGGTCACATTCCTGCAGGAGACGCGCAGTCTGCAGTGAGGGGGAGAGGCTGAAAGCATTTTTGGATAGTCGGAGGAAGCTGTCTTGTCTGAACACATGAAGTTCACAGAGATAGAGGCTGAGCATGTCAATGTTCTGCATTATAGAAGATCTCCCTTCATCCTGACATTGTACACAATGGAGCTCAGAGGAAGACACAACCACACTAACATCCATTCACTGACACATAGATCTTTCTCTGCTGTATAAATCCCAACGGACTTACATTTATACATTTCATAAAATCCATAAAATCCAGTTTTTATCTACTGTCATAGCTCAACGCTTCTGATCTCCTGCAGCCTTTTTGCAGCCACTTCCCATCTACATACACTCCAGTGATAGTTGCATGGCATTTCTCAGGATGGGTGTCCTGATGGTGACAACGGTGGACCATGTTGGTGGAATGTATATGGAAATGGCCAATTGCAGTCTACATTGGAAGCCTGTGAGAAGGGTGACAACACAGAAGAACAACTGGGTGACAGGGACTGAGCGTTGTCACCCTATAACAGTAAGTGCCTGAACCTCATGGCAGGATCATATCCCTACAGAAAAGGAAGACTGTCATTTTTCAGTCCCTTATTAGTGACCCCCGGTCTTAGATATGTAATTACAGTTGGGTAGAGGCTGAAGAAAAGGATCTTCAAAGATCAGGGTGACAACAGAGGGGCACAATTATGAGACAGAGACAGAGTGTTGTCACCTTGACTCCTGGTCTGATATCCGTATTTACAGTTGGGTAGAGGTTGAAGAAAAGGATCTTCAAAGATCAGGGTAACAACAGAGGAGAACAACTGAGAGTGCTGTCTCCTTGACTCCTGGTCTGAGATCCGGTTGAAGAAAAGGATCTTCAAAGATCAGAGTATTCCCATTATCCAGCTAACCATGCCTGACCCTGCTGAATCAGCCACTTGTAGTCTCCATCGGAAGCCTGCGAGGAGGGTGACAACACAGGAGAACGATTGGGAGACAGGGACAGAGCGTTGTCACCCTATAACAGGAAGTGCCTGAACCTCATGGCAGTATCTTAAACCTACATAACAGGAAGACTGTCTCTCTCCAGTCCCTCATTAGTGACTCCTGGTCTGAGATCCGTAATTACAGTTGGGTAGAGGTTTTAGAAAAGGATCTTCAAAGATCTGGGTGACAACAGAGGAGCACAGTTGGGTGATAGAGACAGAGTGTTGTCACCTTGACTCCTGGTCTGAGATCCGTTATTACAGTTGGGTAGAGGTTGAGGAAAAGGATCTTCAAAGATCAGAGTATTCCCATTATCCAGCTGACCATGCTGAAACAGCCACTTGTAGTCTCCGTCAGAAGCCTAAAAGGAGGGTGACAACACAGGAGAAGAACTGGGTGGCAGGGACGAAGCGTTGTCACCCTATATTAGGAAGTGCCTGAACCCCATGGCAGGATCAAACACCTACAGAATAGGAAGACTCTCTACAGTCCCGCATTAGTAACTCCTGGTTTGAGACCGGTAATTACAGTTGGGTAGAGGCTAAAGAAAGGGATCTTCAAAGATCAGAGTGACAACAGAGGAGCACAATTGGGAGACAGGGACAGAGTGTTGTCACCTTGACTCCTGATCTGAGATATGTAATTACAGTTGGTTAGAGGCTGAAGAAAAGGATAATTAAAGATCAGGGTGACAACAGAGGAGCACAAGTAGGAGACAGGGGCAGAGTGTTGTCACCTTGACTCCTGGTCTGAGATCTATATTTACAGTTGGGTAGAGGTTGGAGAAAAGGATCTTCAAAGATCAGAGTATTCCAGTTACACAGCTGACCATGCCTGGCCATGCTGAAACAGCCACTTGTAGTCTCCATTGGAAGCCTGTGAGATGGGTGACAACACAGAAGAACAATTGGGTGACAGGGACTGAGCGTTGTCACCCTATAACAGTAGGTCCCTGAACCTCATAGTAGGATCATATCCCTACAGAATAGGAAGACTGTCTCTTTCCAGTCCCTCATTAGTGACTCCTGGTCAGAGATACTGTATGTAATTACAGTTGGGTAGAGGCTGAAGAAAAGGATCTTCAAAGATCAGGTTGACAACAGAGGAGCACAATTAGGAGACAGGGACAGATTGCCATCACCTTGACTCCTGGATTGAAACCTACATTTACAGTTGGGTAGAGGTTCAAGAAAAGGATCTTCAAAGATCAGAGTATTTCTGTTACACGGCTGACTAGGAAGACTGTCCCTCACCAGTTCCTCGTTAGTGACTTCTGGTCTGAGATCTGTAATTACAGTTGGGTAGAGGTTGGATCAAAGATGAGAATGGTCCCATCACACAGTGGACAATGCCCAGGGAAGAGGGGCAGAGTGTTGTCACCCGGTAACAGGAAGGGCCTGAACTTCATGGCAGGATCATACCACTTTAAACTAGGAAGACTGTCCTTCTCCAGTTCCTTGATAGTGACTCCTGGTCTGAGATCAGTAATTACAGGTGGGTAGAGGTTGGACCAAAGAATGGTCTCATTAGGGTAGCCGGGGCTGAGCGTTGTCACCGGGTAACAGGAAGTGCCTGAACCTTCATGGCAGGATCATACCCCTTCAGACTAGGAAGACATCCCCTCTCCAGTTCCTCGTTAGTGACTCCTGGCCTGAGATCTGTAATTACAGTTGGGTAGAGGTTGGATCAAAGATTAGTGTGGTCTCATTACCCAGTGGATCATGCCTAGGGCAGACGGGGCAAGAAGTGTCTGGAACAAAGACCTTCATTGGAGGATCATATAAAAAAAGTTGACAATGACTTTTAATAATGACGGGAAGATGTTACGAGAGTTTAGATTTCGGGTTGACACCTATGATTCATTTTCCTGTGTTGTGTAGTGAAGGGGGAACACTGAGGATGGAATTACACGAGTCCCCCTGGAACATCTCGGAGAAGACTTTCCATTTGGACGTACACAGTGCCGGTCTTGTTCCAGTCATGGTGGAGTCAGACTTGTGACCCCTATGTGATTGTGAGACATAGAAAACCTTGGATGTCTCTGTGAAGTGACAGACAGGCTCCAAATGTGCCCCCAGGAAGGTGATATTTCATCCCACGTCACGGAGGGACCACGCTGATCTTTGAAGATCCCTTTGACCGACCATTACCCAACTGTAATTATGGATCTCAGACTGGGAGTCACTAATGAGGAACAGGAGAGGGACGGTCTTCCTAGTCTGTAGGGGTATGGTGCTGCCACGGAGGTTCAGGCCCTTCCTGGTATAGGTGGGCAACACTTTGTCCCTCATTGCGCTCCGGTGTCAAAACTCAAAATTAGAAGTTGGGATTTGGGGCGATTCCATTCCTCTCTATGGAGCCAGTTCACATATCTCTGCGGCGGCTGCGGAGCGGCTTGCACAGGAGTCCGGTGCGTCTTTGGCTCTGTTTCAGGTCCAAGTTCAGGCAAAAATTTGGCCCCGATTCATCCCTGAAGCAGATAACAGGGATACACCGGACCCCCTCACCGCTATCCAGGGAGTCGCAGGTGACACCACCTGTCAAACTCGCCTATTCAGTTCAATGAGAGCGCACTGCGACCATGGGCCAAACTCTTGGGCACGTGGTTGCGGTGCGTTTTGTTTTTTTTACTACCACACCCCCCTTGGGATTGATCGATCGCTTTGCAGAGGACAGTAAGCATTGAAAGAAGGCGTACAAGGTTGTGACGTTGTACATAGATGGCGCCTGCCATGAGGAGCAGTTGGCTTTGGTTCCGGTGAGGTGCTTCACGTTCTCAAATTTTACCTTCTGGGCACCTGGGGTGACCGACACACAACACCAGCGCCCAACCTGAGGCATCATCGCGCCCTCTGCACCCAACCGGAGCCGTCACTGTGCTCTACAGACCACACACACACACACACCTCCCTCTCCTCTCTCGGGGGTCACCGGCGCTCACAGAGGGCTCATTCATAGGAGCCGGGCCTGTAACAAATCATAAACACACAAAACTAACCGCAGAACCGCCAGACGCCCCAAACTACAGAAGTCGCAGCAAATCTGCAGCTCCAGCCTCTCCGTCTCCGACAAAAACTTAACTCCTCGTTACATGGCCAGGGGGAAGAGAAGGCTGAATGTTCAAAATTCACTTTGTAAAGCGCTGACCATACTGTTGGCGCTATATAAATCCCGAATAATAATAATAATGATGATGATAATAATAATAATAATGATGATGATAATAATAATGATGATGATAATAATTATTATTATCACCATCATTATTATTAACATTATTATTATCATCATAATCATCATTATTTTTGGAATGATAATAATGATGATAATAATAATAATAATTATAATACTACTACTACTACTACTACTACTACTACTAATAATAATAATAATAATAATAATAATAATAATAATAATTATGATGATAATAATAACAGAGATAATATTATTATTAATAACAATGATGACAATAATAATAATGATGATGATAATAATTATCATTATTATTATCATTATAATTATTATTAGTAGTAGTAATATCATTATTATCATCATCATCATAATCATCATTATTTTTATGATGATAAGAATTACAATAATAAGAATGATACTAATAATATTAATAATAATAACATTAATAATAATGATAATAATAATAATAATAGAGATAATAATAATAATAATAATAATAATAATAATAATAATAATAATAATAATAATAATAATCCTAATAATAATGATGATGATAATAATTATCATTATTATTATCATCATTATAATTATTAATTGTAGTAGTAATATCATTATTATTATTATGATCATCATCATAATCATCATTATTTTTATGATGATAATAATTATAATAATAATACTACTACTACTACTAATAATGATAATAATAATTATGATGATAATAATGATACTAATAATATTAATAATAATAATAATAATAATAATGATAATAATAATAATAGAGATAATAATATTAATAACAATAATAATAATAATAGAGATAATAATAATAATAATAATAATTATGATGATAATAATGATAATATTAATAATTATGATGATAATAATAAGAGAGATAATAATATTATTAATATGATTAATATGATATAATGATAATAATATTAGAGATAATAATAATAATAATAATTATGATGAAAATAATGATAATAATATTAATTATGATGATAATAATAATAATGATGATGATGATAACAATGAAAATAATAATAATAATAATAGTAATCATTCAACTATTTAAAAAAATGACATACGCAGAAAACTTTGCGGTAAAATCATGGCAAAACGTCCAACGCATTTACAGAGCTTTTCATTCTTAATGGCACCCTAAACACGGCTAGCAGACGCATGTTTTGGCACACGTTTCGTCACACAACAAAAGCACTACAAACGCAGCAAAACGCACACTGAAAACGCGTGGGAGCTTCTTTGGCGTGTTTGTCCCGCGTATGGCAACCCATTCAAATCATGGGCCACCCTATACGCCAAACGGAAAACCACTAAAATAGCAGCAAAATGTACTGCAGGGGAAATCTCTGGATTGAAGGTGAATATATACAGTTCATGTTCATAGTCAATTCATGTGTTGACAAGCAGCATGCTGATAGGAGGAGACGGCAGAGTGACCGAGAGATGAGCTGATCACTGTGCTGCTTCTCCTTTCACTGTCCAGTCACAGGTTGGGGGCTCGTCCGGGACAACCTTGTCTCCGAAGATGAGGGCTGACTGAGACTGAGGACATCTAGTGGCAGAAAAAAAAAAGTACTGCAGGGGAAATCTCTGGATTGAAGGTGAATATTGCAGCAAAAGCTGGTTTTGTTATTATATCTTTTATTGGGCTTTCTATTTTGTATTTTATTTTGGTAGTTGGCTTAACATTCTGCCCTGTATATTCAAAGAATCTTTTATACCTCTGTAGTAGGGCGGTGTCAGTATTATACATTTCCTGGGAAGAGGGTCTCCGCCGAACGCAGGGTAACCCCTTAACTATGACTTTATATTATGTGTTCACCATTGTAAGGGGTCAGCGAGGTCAGGGGGCCCAATGGACATCCATAGTGTGACTAAGGCCGTGTGTCAGTATGACTGCGCAGATTACAGGAGAGCGAGCGGAGAACGCGGGTGGGGAGGAGGAGGAGGAGGAGGACGGTTCTTATTAGTGGAAGGGAAACTGGCAGAGCAGCAACGGAAATGAACAGTATAAGGAGTGATTCATAAAAGATTTTTATTTTTAATATGAAGCAGAAGGAAACGAGGCTTGAAGAAGTAATAGTCGCATCACACTTGCGTCACCGCGGCCAAGAATAACACGGGATATCCCAAAAGTATTGTGTGCTGGCAGGTTCATTTATTTGGGTGGAGGACAGGTGGAGGGGGGGGAGGGGAGGGGGGGACCTGCACTCCATTATATGGCCCCCCCTGACATACGACGGAGCGTTCTCTATGTGAATGGGAAGAGCAGGAGATGTAGCTTCATAAAGGATTGTTTTCAGTTATTGGACTTTGTAAACAACGATACAAACATGCAACAATGTATCCGTACAACGTTTGTTCTCAGATCCCTTCACAAGTCTCGGGATGGAAACCAATTCCATTCGCTGACTTATATTTCATGTTTAGGATTTTATCGATCATAACAGTCTTTTATGCCAAGCGTGAATCTCCCGGCGAAGTGGAAGTGCCACATACAGTCCGCCATTTATGTGACTATAAATGGGCCCTTCAGTTTATGACGAGAAGGAAATCATTGGGGGAGGCAGTAGAACCTTCTTAGGTGGGGTTCACACTTTGTGCATGCCAGGAACACAAGCGACATTGTGCCAATTTCCCATCATACACTACACCATGTGAGCACTCTCTGACAGTTCCCTGTACCATGTGAACACTCTCTGACTGTCTCTTGCACCATGTGAACACACTCTGACAGTCTCCTGTGCCATGTGAACACTCTCTGACTGTCTCTTGTACCATGTGAACAATCTCTGACTGTCTCTTGTACCATGTGAACAATCTCTGACTGTCTCTTGTACCATGTGAGCACTCTCTGACTGTCTCTTGTACCATGTGAGCACTCTCTGACTGTCTCTTGTACCATGTGAACAATCTCTGACAGTCTCTTGTACCATGTGAACACTCTCTGACAGTCTCTTGTACCATGTGAGCACTCTCTGACTGTCTCTTGTACCATGTGAACAATCTCTGACAGTCTCTTGTACCATGTGAACAATCTCTGACTGTCTCTTGTACCATGTGAACACTCTCTGACTGTCTCTTGTACCATGTGAACAATCTCTGACTGTCTCTTGTATCATGTGAACACTTTCTGATAGTCTCTTGTACCATGTGAACAATCTGATAGTCTCTTGTACCATGTGAACACTCTCTGACTGTCTCTTGTACCATGTGAACAATCTCTGACAGTCTCTTGTACTATGTGAGCACTCTCTGACTGTCTCTTGTACCATGTGAACACTCTCTGACTGTCTCTTGTACCATGTGAACACTCTCTGGCTGTCTCTTGTACCATGTGAGCACTCTCTGACAGTCTCTTGTACTATGTGAGTACTCTCTGACTGTCTCTTGTACCATGTGAACACTCTCTGGCTGTCTCTTGTACCATGTGAACACTCTCTGATAGTCCCCTGTGCCACGTGAACACTCTCTGATAGTCTCCTGTGCCATGTGAACACTCTCTGGCTGTCTCTTGTACCATGTGAACACTCTCTGACTGTCTCTTGTACCATGAGAACACTCTCTGACTGTCTCTTGTACCATGTGAACACTCTCTGACTGTCTCTTGTACCATGTGAACACTCTCTGACAGTCTCTTGTACCATGTGAACACTCTCTGACAGTCTCTTGTACCATGTGAACAATCTCTGACTGTCTCTTGTACCATGTGAACAATCTCTGACTGTCTCTTGTACCATGTGAACAATCTCTGACTGTCTCTTGTACCATGTGAACACTCTCTGATAGTCCCCTGTGCCACGTGAACACTCTCTGACTGTCTCTTGTACCATGTGAACAATCTCTGATAGTCTCCTGTGCCATGTGAACACTCTCTGACTGTCTCTTGTACCATGAGAACATTCTCTGACTGTCTCTTGTACCATGTGAGCACTCTCTGACTGTCTCTTGTACCTCTCTGACTGTCTCTTGTACCATGTGAACACTCTCTGACTATCTCTTGTACCATGTGAACACTCTCTGACTGTCTCTTGTACCATGTGAACAATCTCTGACTGTCTCTTGTACCATGTGAACAATCTCTGACTGTCTCTTGTACCATGTGAACACTCTCTGATAGTCCCCTGTGCCACGTGAACACTCTCTGACTGTCTCTTGTACCATGTGAACACTCTCTGATAGTCTCCTGTGCCATGTGAACACTCTCTGACAGCCTCTTGTACCATGTGAACAATCTCTGACAGCCTCTTGTACAATGTGAACACTCTCTGACTGTCTCTTGTACTATGTGAGCACTCTCTGACTGTCTCTTGAAAATAGGGAGTGGTTTCCAGCCGTCCTATGAAGCAGGGCAGCTCACTGACAATAGGCCACGCCTTGTCTTAGGATTGGCCCTCACTCTTATTTTCCCGCGGTTCGCCAATGATCGCTGCACTTCTTATCAGACGACAAACAAGTCACATTCTGGAGAATTCTGACATTCATCACAAGAGAAATGATTGTGTTTATTCTGCGGCCTGGAACCAGTAAAAGGAATGATTTTAGAGTGTCAGCTCCTCAGTACAGCTGATAAGAGCCTGCGCACAAAGGAACGACTTCATCAGATGTACTGAAGAGCTGACACTCTAAGGAACAGAAAGAGCCTGCGCTCATAAGAAAGACATTGTCATGCTGTACTGAAGAGCTGACACGCTAGGGAACAGAAAGAGCCTGCATTCATAGGAATTACTTTTCTGTTTCTTAAAGTGTCAGCTTCTCAGTACAGAATGATAATGTCTTTCTTATGAGCGCAGGCTCTTTCTGTTTCTTAGAGTGTCAGCTCTTCAGTACAGCTGATAGAGTCTGCGCTCATAGGAACAACTTTATCATTCTGTACTGAAGAGGTCACACTTTAAGGAACAGAAAGAGCCTGCACTCATAGGAACAACTTTTTCTGTTTCTTAGAGTGTCAGCTCTTCAGTACAGCCTGATAATGTCTTTCTTATGAGTGCAGGCTCTTTTTGTTCCTTAGAGTGTCAGCTCTTCAGTACAGCTGATAGAGTCTGCGCTCGTAAGAAAGACATTATCATGCTGTACTGAAGAGCTGACACTCTAAGGAACAAAACAAGACTGGGTTTATAAGAACGACTTTATTAGCTGTACTGAAGAGCTGACACTCTAAGGAACAAAAAGAGCCTGCGCTCATAAGAAAGACTTTTTGTGTTTCTTAAATTGTCAGCTCTTCAGTACAGCATTATAATGCTTTGATTATGAGCGCAGGCTCTATTTGATTCTTAGAGTGTCAGCTCTATAGTACAGCTGATAAAGTTGTTCCTATGAGTGCAGGCTCTTTCTGTTCCTTAGAGTGTCAGCTCTTCAGTACAGCCTGATAATGTCTTTCTTATGAGCGCAGGCTCTTTATGTTCCTTAGAGTGTCAGCTCCTCAGTACAGCTGATAGAGTCTGCGCTCATAAGAAAGACATTATCAGGCTGTACTGAAGAGCTGACACTCTAAGGAACAGAAAGAGTCTGTGCTCATAGGAACAACTTTTTGTGTTCCTTAGAGTGTCAGCTCTTCAGTACAGCTGATAATGTCGTTCCTATGAGCGCAGGCTCTTTCTGTTCCTTAGAATGTCAGCTCTTCAGTACAGCCTGATAATGTCTTTCTTATGAGCGCAGGCTCTTTCTGTTCCTTAGAGTGTCAGCTCTTCAGTACAGCATAATAAAGTCTTCCCTTTAAGCGCAGGCTCTTTCTGTTCTTTTTATTAGACGGCACCAGAACTGACACCTTGTACCATAACCCCGCGGCATGCGTTGGATGCGTCGGTTTGGGTATTCGGTATGTCTGTAGGACAGAGGTGATCGATCTCAGCTGTCGTTCTGCTCGGGTGCCGCAGTAAAACGCTGTGACCGCTGTGTGGAGTTCAGCAGTAAAACTTCACACTGATCTGTAATAACAATTTCACGCTTACTGTATTGTGTCAGCAAAGCGGCGATCCTATCACAGGGCAATGACACGTCCTGTCAGTGAGATCGCTCAGATACAAAATATGACGAGTATCGCCGCCCGCCGAGTCTACAAGACAAACGTCTGCTGTTCACACAGTTGTAGCGGCTTCCTCTGATTTCACTGCACACTGTGAGCTTCTCACCATGTGCAATAGAAGCTGCAGCAAGTCAGATAGAGAGCCCTGCCTCATTTCCTGGCTGGAGGATATCCATCATCATCTAGCTCTTTCCTCCCCAGCCTCTGCACTCTGGCCCCACCCCTTTTATTCATTGGATTTCAGTTCTTTTAATCATGGAGGCTTAGAATCACATGTGGGCGTTACGTATGCAAATACAGCCTGCCTAGGAACGCCCACTCCTCCAGAATGACACCCACCCATCAAAGCATTTTGATATTTGCATAACTCCTCCCACTGCTTGCATCATGACCGAGAGGAGTGCTGTGATGTTTTCAGGAAGCTATGTACAGCAGCCAGAATAGGTGCAGGAACTCCCCCTTCCCAAGTCACGCCTTGTCTCCGCCCCCTACCCACCTCTGAGCAACATTTCTTGGTTCCACCCCCTACCCGCCTCCGAAGACCGCCCCTTTTAGAGAATACAGACGCATGTAACATTTGTGGTACTAAATCATTTGTATGGAACTTGGTAATGATAACAAGAAAAGCAATAAAATAGATTCCATGCAGCCAGCAACAATAGACCCTCCACAGCAACAATAGACCCTCCACAGCAACAATAGACCCTCCACAGCAACAATAGACCATCTCAGCACCAATAGACCCTCCCTAGCAAAATTAGACCCTCCCCAGCAACAATAGACCATCTCAGCAACAATAGACCCTCCACAGCAACAATAGACCCTCCCCAGCAACAATAGACCCTCCCCAGCAACAATAGATACCCCAGGAACAATAGACCGTCTCAGCAACAATAGACCATCTCAGCAACAATAGACCCTCCACAGCAACAATAGATCCCCCAGCAACAATAGACACTCCCAGTAACAATAGATCCTCCCCAGAAACAATAGACCCTCCCAGCAACAATAGATCCTCCCAGCAACAATAGATCCCCCAGCAACAATAGAACCTCCCAGCAACAATAGATCCCCAAGCAACAATAGACCCTCCACAGCAACAATAGACCCTCCCCAGAAACAATAGACCCTCCCAGCAACAATAGATCCCCCAGCAACAATAGAACCTCCCAGCAACAATAGAACCTCCCAGCAACAATAGATCCCCCAGCAAAAACAGACCCTCCCCAGCAACAATAGACCCTCCCAGCAACAATAGATCCCCCAGCAACAATAGACCCTACCAGCAATAATGGACCACCTGAAACCAACTACCCCCCAGCAACAACAGATCTCCCCGCAGCCAGCATCCATAGACCCCCAGCAACAACAGATCTCCCCGCAGCCAGCATCCATAGACCCCCAGCAACAATAGAGCTCCCCAGCAACAATGGACCACCTGCAACAAAATACCTCCACAAGCAACAACATATCCTCCCGCAGCCAGCATCGATAGACCCCCAGCAACAATAGAGCTCCCCAACAACAATGGACCACCTGCAACAAAATACCCCCAACAGGAACAATAGATTCCCCAGCAGCAATGGACCACCCACAACAAAATACCCTCTCCCCAGCAACAATAGACCCCCTGCAGCAACAACAGATCTCCCCGCAGCCAGCATTGTTAGATCTTCAGCAACAATAGATCCCCCCAGCAACAATAAATCCCCCCAGCAACAATGGACCACCTGCAACCAACTACCCCCCAGCAACAACAGATCTCCCCGCAGCCAGCATCGATAGACCCCCAGCAATAGATCCCCCAGCAACAACGGACCACCTGCAACAAAATACCCCCCCCAACAACAATAGACCCCAGCAGCAGCAACAAATCTCCAATAGACCCCTCCTTCAACAGTAGATCTCCCCATCAACAACAGACCCCCCACCCTTCAAAAAGAGGTTCTCTCCTGCGACAAAAGATCCCCCAGCAGCCAGCATCGACAGACCCTGCAGCCCACCCCCAGCACTCCTTCCATTGCATACATTCAGTCCTGGAGATGACGGAACTGCGTTCCCCTGCGTTCCCGCTGAAAAAAAGCCGTGATAGCACTCTACAAGCCCCTCCCACCAGCCACGATCTGCCTGCGTTGCATAGAGAAGCACAGAGACCCAGTGATGACATCCCTGGGTACAAAATAAGGTGAGTAATGAAAACAGAAAAAATGTTTTTATTAAAAAATGTTATCAGAATGGGGGGAGGGGGGAGGGGGGGTCTCTATTTCCCATTCTACACATTGGGAGGCCGATGCTCCCGGCAGTCATCAGTGCAAAGAGACAAAGGAATTTCACACGCCGCAAAAACACGCAAATCTCCGAGGAGGATCATCCGTTGTGTACCAAACAAACATCTCCAACCTTTCCTGTCTATTTCCTCTGGAAAGTCAAAGATTTTGAAGGAGCTGAAAAGGAAGGAAGCCGGAATCCAGGGAAGAAAATATTTCTGGCACATTCTGCAGACTCCTCCATATAGAGATCTCTGCCTTCCCACCGACCCGCAGATCACATACAGACAACGGTCAGACACGGGACACGGACACGGGACACAGACATGGGACACAGACACAGGACACAGACATGAGACACGGGACACAGACATGAGACACGGGACACAGACACGGGACACAGACACAGGACACAGACATGAGACACGGGACACAGACATGAGACACGGGACACAGACATGAGACACGGGACACAGACACGGGACACAGACACAGGACACAGACATGAGACACGGGACACAGACATGAGACACAGGACACGGGACACAAAGCCGGGACACAGACATGGGACAGAGACATGGGACACAGACACGGGACACAGACACGGGACATGGACACGGGACACAGACATGGGACAGAGACACGGGACACAGACACGGGACACGAGACACAGGACACGGGACACAGACACACAGACATGGGACACAGACACACAGACACGGGACACAGACAGGGGACACAGGCACAAGACACGGGACACGAGACACGGGACACAGACACGGGACACGAGACACAGGACACAGACACGGGACACAGACACACAGACATGGGACACAGACACACAGACACGGACACACAGACAGGGGACACAGACACGAGACACAGACATGAGAAACAGACAAGGGACACAGACATGTGACACGGACACGGAAAAAAGACATGGGACACAGACACGGGACACAGACACGAGACACAGACACGGTACACACACACGGACACGGAAAAAAGACATGGGACACAGACACGAGACACAGACAGGGGACACAGACACGAGACACAGACACAAGACACAGACACGGGACACAGACACGAGACACAGGACACAGACACAAGACACAGACACGGGACACAGACACGGGACACAGACACAAGACACAGACACGGGACACAGACACGGGACACAGACATGAGACACAGACATGAGAAACAGACAAGGGACACAGACATGTGACACGGACACGGAAAAAAGACATGGGACACAGACACGGGACACAGACACGAGACACAGACACGGTACACACACACGGACACGGAAAAAAGACATGGGACACAGACACGAGACACAGACAGGGGACACAGACACGAGACACAGACACAAGACACAGACACGGGACACAGACACGAGACACAGGACACAGACACAAGACACAGACACGGGACACAGACACGGGACACAGACACAAGACACAGACACGGGACACAGACACGGGACACAGACAGGGGACACAGACACGGTACACGGACACGGAAAAAAGACGTGGGACACAGACACGGGACACAGACACGAGACACAGACATGGTACACAGACACGGACACGGAAAAAAGACATGGGACACAGACACGAGACACAGACAGGGGACACAGACACAAGACACAGACACAAGACACAGACACGGGACACAGACACGAGACACAGGACACAGACACGAGACACAGACACGGGACACAGACACGGGACACAGACAGGGGACACAGACACGGGACACGGGAAACAGACACAGGACACAAGACACAGGACACAGACACGGGACACAGACATATTATACACTGACACCCCTGCAGAAGAAAAGGCCTCCAAAAAGACAAAAATCATGTTATATGAAGGAAAATTATCAAATGAAAAAAAATTATATAGTAATAGGGGACTCTGATAGGGGCTGGGATGTAAGGGGGGGGGGTTGGGGACTCTGATGTATTGGAGGACTCTGCTGCTCAGGGGGACTATGATGTAATGGGGACTCTGATGGGAACTGTCATCAGGGCCAGGACCAGGTGTGACATGTGGTATCATGGGAGTTGGGGGGGGGGGGGGTAGTGCACGGAGTTTGGGGTGAGGGAATTTGTGGGGTGGCAAGGGGTAAGAATTTTTCTAGGAGGGAAAATTGGGGGGGGTTTACGCTAGAAGAGGTGACATGGTAAAGGGAGGGCTTGTGCTAGGAGGGGACATTTTTATTTTGGGAGGGGGGGATTTGTGCTCGTAGGGATGATTAGGGGGTATTTATGCTAGGAAGGGAAATTTGGGGGGGGGGGGCGGGATTTGTGCTAGGAGAGGGGAATGGGGGGAATTTGTGCTGGGGGGGGGATTTGGAGTAAGGGGAGAGGATGTGTACTTGAAGAGGAAACTTCAGGGGTAGAGAATTTGTGCTAGGAGGCATGATTGTTTTGGGGAGGGGGCATTTGTGCTGGGGGGGGGGCAAATATTTGTACTGGAAAGGAGGATTTCAGCATGGGGGCAGATTTGTACTGGGAAGAGGGAGAATTTATTCTTAGGGGGTATTAATGCAGATTAGTGTTCAGTTTTTTTTTTGGGGGAGGGGGATATTTTTCTGATACATAATGCTCATACATCTTGGTAGGGGTGCAGTTTGGCATGTTCGCCGGGGACTCTAGATGTCCTTGTCTGACTCCCATGTAAGGCAGGACTCTGATGTGGACTCTGAACAATGATCGTGTTGCTGTATATTGTGACACGTCAGGGATTTATTTATAAAGACCTGTAATGATACAGACAGGTCCTCTTTTATTAGGATCCCTCTAGGCCAATGAGCTGGTGGACCTCCACCGTCCCATAGAAGTTCTACACTGGATCTGGTCAGAATGGACACTTTTGGCCAGCTTAGGTCCTCCATAAATAAACTTTTCCCGAATATTCTCTCATTAGGTCAGAGGTCACACACGGTAGCTGCACACAGAAGCATTTCTCTTTTTTCCTGTCTGTTGCCATTGGCTTGCTTTCTTTATCAGGACCCATTAGGAGCCCTGGGGAAGGTGGGGGTTATCTCCGCACATGACAGAATCCTTTCAACAAACACAATCCTGGGTGTGAGGAGCGGATTCCACAGATAAGGAGATTTGGAGGGTCTCATGTGGTCACATAATATGTAGGGGGCAGATCACAAGGTGCTAATCCCAACCTTAATCTATGTAAGTGGACAATAAGAGGACGAGGTCAGTGACCCCGGAGGTGAGGCAGGAAGTGACAACCAAGAGCCATCCATTGTACATCTCCTTCATATCCAAGCGCTGTCCATCCACGGTGACCTCACATCATTAGCTCAGTAATGATCTACATATTGGCCTTGTGACGGAACTCCGCGCACGTTCTCCACAGCTCCGCCGACACTTAATAAAGAGCCTTGGAATAATCTGCCAAATGAGCCCCTCCCTGGTGGAGGAAATCCTGTAGCGGCTCTCCGGACCGGGCGGTACCGCTGGAAACACGGCATCCTCGAGGACAGGAAGTGACAGAACCATTTATCTGGATCCTGTCGCCAGGAGACGCCAACCATGGACAGTAACACCCATCTGGTAAGTTCTACCCAGCAATCGGACATCGGGAGGAATTCCCTGGACATGGTGATAAATGTGGGTGCCGGGCTCCCCGCCACTCCCCATACATTCTTTATACTCATTAAATCTGCAATATGAGATCCTTCCGTCAATGCAACACCCATCAAAAGTCCCATAAAGTACTTGCTGGGAACTAAACTTCTCTTAATGAACATTCCACATCTCCATGCAACATAGTAGCCCTTACACAGAATTCAGTACATTCTCCCTCATTCATTTCCCTAGATTTCAGGAGTTCCTCTCACCCGCTGTGAAGGGCTTTACTCTTGTGGGTCATAGGTGAAGGTCCCAGGGGCCGTGTCTAGGTGATGTGCAGTCCTACATTATACAACCGATATCTGCCCAGGAATGGCCCATGTCACTTTTAGTTGGATCCACTGACTGCCCTGCATGACTATATGAGTTTCTCCTTAAAATGCTTCTAGTATGAAGGGAGAAAAGACTGAGGGATTGGGTCTATAGAAAAATATAGAGGTATGGGGTCCACAGGAGAGAGAGATGGAGGGCCATACATGGGGCTGAGGGATTGGGGTACTTAGGAAGGATAGAGGGATCAGGGTTCGTTGGAGGGTCTGAGGAATTGTGGTCCATAGAGACAGAGATTTAAGTCTTTAGGAGTGACAGGAGGATTGGGGTCCATAAAAGGGGCAGAGGGATTGGAGTCCATGGGAAGGACAGACTGAGTGGACTCCATAGGAGGTACAGAGGGATTAAAGACCATTGGACAGAGAAATTGGAGTCCATAGAAGGGACAGAGGAATGGGGGTCTATAGGAAGGAGATAGGAATTGGGGTCCATAGGAGGAATAGAGGGATTGGGGTCCTTAGGAAGGATAGAGGGATCAGGGTTCATTAGGAGGTCTGAGGGATTGGGGGCCATATGAGAGACAAACATTCAAGTCTTTAGGAGTGACAGAAGGGTTGGGGTCCATATGAGAGACAGAGATTCAAGTCTTAAGGAGTGACGGAAGGATTGGAGTCCATAGGAAGGATAGAGGGATTGGGGTCCATAAAATGGACAGAGACACTGGGATCCATAGGAAGAACAGATTGAATATCCAAAGGAGATACAGATGGATTAGGGTCCTTTGGGCAGACAAATTGGAATCCATAATAAAGACATTGGGGTAGGGGTCTACAGGAGGCACAGAGGAATGGGGGTATGTTGTAAGCAAGGAGATATTGGGGTCCACAGAAGAGACAGATGGATGGGGTCCATAGGAAGGATAGAGGGATTGGGGTCCATAGGAGGGATAGTGGGTTTGGGGTTCATTAGAGGGTCTGAGGGATTGGGGTCCATGAAAGTGACACGGGGATTGGGATCCACAGGATGGACAATGGAAATGGAGTTCATAGGAGGTACAGACTAGTCCACAGGAGGTTCGGAGGGGTTAATGTTCAAAGGACAGAGAAACTAGAGTCCATAGCAGGGACAAGAGAATGGAGGTCTACAGGAGGAACAGAGGATTTGGGGTACATTCGAAGGAAGGATGGATTTGGGTCCATAAAAGGGACAGAGGGATGTGTTCCATATAAAGGATGGAGGGATTGGGGTCCATACAAGGGACAGAGGGCTTTGAGTCCATAGGAGGGACTAAGTGATTGGGGTCCTTAGAAGGGACAGAGAGATTGGAGTCCATAGGAGGTACAAAGGGTATGGGGTCAATAGGAGGGACAGAGGGACGGAAGTCCAAAGTAGGGACTGAGGGACTGGAGTCCATGGGAGAGACAGAGGGGCTGGAGTCCGTAGGAGGGACAGAGGGACTAGAGTCCACAGGAGGGACAATTGCATTATTTGCAGGGGAGATGCACACTGTAAAAGACAAATGGAAATCACACATCTGCCTGTTGCTGCACTGCCATGGATGCAAAATCAGAAGGAATAATATAATAAGCTATGGAAGGGGTCACATGATGGATTGATGAGACTTGTAGTCCCCCAACCACTATAAACTGTAGACTGAACACATTGCTGTAGAGATCCTCGTACTCTGCTCCACCTTTCAATTCTCTATGGACATAAATTGCATATTCCGGATGTTTTCTAACCAAGCTGTGAATATCAGAACTCATACAGACAAGTCCCTTTGACCCTCCGTTTCCCACAGGAAGCTATCAGTCCCAAGCAATGTACAATGCTACACAGCTTGTATATACTGTATACTAATGATATATCCAGAATGGTGTTCTCTGGAATAGAGTAGAAGGACTGGGAGGGCCGTATTATACTAGTAACATTGTAGCAGTTACAGATTTCTTCTCTTATTTTCTCTGCTAACTTGAAGCTGGAGACAAAACTTCTCTATGTAACAGTAATAAAGAGAGACGGCAAAACTGTAATCCTTGAAGTGTCGTTTAATGGTACAACAGAGTGACAATAAAACAATAAAACTGACGCGTTTCGGCAATAGCCTTAGTCGTAGCTACTAACGACTAAGGCTATTGCCGAAACGCGTCGGCACCTGTGAGTAGACCTGGTGTATGGATTGAGTTTTCCCTGCAGAGAGCGCTGTTACCTTTCTTCTTTTCCAAACTTCTCTATGTACCTACAATTCACCAATTCATGGGTGCGCCCTGGTTATTACCAGCCCTACTGGAACATGAGCAGGTACTGAAGATGATGATTCCGTAGCTCAAAAGTCAATTGCTCAGTGATGGAGCCTCAAATCGTGGGGAACGTCTGAGTTCTCCACCCCCTCACCACAGTTGTTCAACAACGTAGACAGCAAGGAGACAACTGCTTGACACCTAGTGTTTATCTCCGCTCTGAGTGGCAACAAGAGGAATGCAGGGGGAGAGGGGCGTGTCAGTCTCCCATCCCTCTAAGTAAAACATGCAAAAGTAACCAACCAGCCAGGAGATGGGTGACATGGCCAAGGTGACGGTTACTCCGGTAGTGAAGGGGGTTACGTGCTTGGCACCTTCACTAACAGCCGGTTCCCCACTTTCAGGGACCGGATTTGCAGCACAGAGTACCTAGGGACCTAGCCTGGAGTCACGGGAGAGTGATGAGAAGAAAGGCCTTAGAGTGAGAAAGCAAGCATGGAGAAGGAAGAAAGAGCATATCCTGTATCCTGTAGGAACAGTGGATTAGTCACTGGGAGTGAGGTGACCCTGCAGTCCTGCAGTGTCCCTGCTAGGGCGCCTGAAGCCACACCCACATGTGTAACTGTCACTTCTAGTGTTTTGTTCAGAAAGAATTAGTAATGTAGCTGCAAGTTCCTGAACTACAATAACTCAGAAGAATGTAGAAGAAACGAAGGTCCAGGGTCTCCTCTGAGGTGTGTGACATTAGAACACATATGCCAAGCACAAGGCCCACGGGCCGGATCTGCCCCGCCAAGCCTTGTCATGTGACCCTCACACCCACTTTTGCAGCCGAAATGTGGCAGATCTCCATTCCGCCACCTCCAGCTCTCACCCTCCGCTCCCGCTCCCCACTATCACTTGCAAACACAGAAGCCTCCCAGATCTAACAGATCCTTGCACGCACACAAGGTGGGGTCTCCAGAATCTGAAAGAGAGAGCGATCTCCCTGCAAGGTAAGGCAGAGCCACCTACACGGGAAGGTACTAGAGCTATACTAAACTCTGCACTCTGTACACAGCACACTCCTGAATTCTGCAGTCTGTACATAATGCACTCCTGAATGCTGCACTCTGTGCATAGGGCACCCCTGGAACTGCAGTCTGCACATAACGCACTGCTGAACTCTGTACTCTGTACACAGCACACTCCTGAAGTGTGCACTCTGTACATAACGCACTGCTGAACTCTGCACTCTGTACACAGCACACTCCTGAAGTGTGCACTCTGTACATAACGCACTCCTGAACGCCGCACTCTGTACACAGCACACTCCTGAAGAATTCACTCTGTACATAATGCACTCCTGAACTCTGCACTCTGTACACAGCACACTCCTGAACTTTGCACTCTGTTCCTAGCGCACTCCTGAACTCTGCACTCTGTACACAGCACACTCCTGAACTTTGCACTCTGTACCTAGCGCACTCCTGAACTCTGCACTCTGTACACAGCACACTCCTGAACTTTGCACTCTGTACACAGCACACTCCTGAAGTCTGCACTCTGTACATAACACACGCTTGAACTCTGCACTCTGTACACAGCACACTCCTGAAGATTTCACTCTGTACATAACGCACTCCTGAACTCTGCACTCTGTACACAGCACACTCCTGAACACTGCACTCTGTACATAATGCACTCCTGGACTCTGCACTCTGTACATAATGCACTCCTGAACTCTGCACTCTGTACATAATGCACTCCTGAACTCTGCACTCTGTACACAGTACACTCCTGAACTCTGCACTCTGTACACAGCACACTCCTGAACTTTGCACTCTGTACCTAGTGCACTCCTAAACTCTGCACTTTGTATGCAACGCACTCCTGAACTCTGCACTCTGTATACAGCACACTCCTGAACTTTGCTCTCTGTACCTAGTGCACTCCTGAACTCTGCACTTTGTATGCAACGCACTCCTGAACTCTGCACTCTGTACGTAACGCACTCCTGAATTCTGCACTCTACATAGCGCACTCCTGAACTCTGAACTCTGTACAAAATACACTCCTGAACTCTGCACTCTGTACCTAGCGCACTCCTGAACTCTGCACTCTGTACAAAATACACACCTGAACTCTGCACTTTGTACGTAGCAAAATCCTGATCTCTGCACTCTGTATGTAGTGCACCCCGATACGACCGGCCCCTCAAAGGCAACTATACTGCTTATGCATCTCGCAAGTGTATTAAGAGAACATGAGTAGATATCTTTTTTTTTTAAAGATGAAGAGGTCAGAGGGCAGTTTAATACATCTATGGGCGAAGCGGATTTGGAACATCTATGGGCGAGGCGGATTGGTACATCTATGGGCGAGGCGCATACTCCTTTGGCTGAGGATCAAGCTAAATGCAATCTGGGAGCTCCGCTGGGTTTCTGACTTGTTTGCTTTAAAATAGAAGATTGCTGCCTGCAGAACAGCCGGGGAGCAATCAATACAGACCTAATCTAAAACTACAGGAGGCGGCCGGCTCCAGATACAAGCAATACACTCCGAACGTTCCTTTATCTCCCATGGAGCCGAAAAGCCAAATCCTATTTTGTGCCGAACGCTCTACAATGACACATTGTGCTCCGGGGACTCGTCACACACCGCCGTGGTGTACATTGTGCCTGCATGTAATTATAATGAGCATTGTCTCCCGGCATTACATAACATGTTACATAATACATATGTTCTGCACACACACACGTGTGGCTGCATGGTGGACGGGCCCCCCCCAGCCGTGCGCACACAGACCCAATCACACGCAGATTAGCACGCGCACGCTCCCCTGCACACCAACATTAACACACTCACGCTTCCCCGCGCACACAAACACAATCCCTCCTGGCAGGTAATTATCTTTCCAGGGCAAACTCACAGGGAGAGGGAGGGAGAGCGCCGAGGGGTAGACGAAACAGAGAATTAAATGGTGAATCGCTAAAGCAGGTAAATTGGGAGATAAGAAGGATTGGGGATGCCAAAAAATACAGTAACGGGAGCAAGCCAAGAGATTTCAGGAAAGAAAACAAAGAATGGAAAAGCTCATTGTTTCTATTAAAGGAGGTGAACGTAAGACTGGAAATTCAATGGAAAGGCGTGAAAAAAAATCCTTCATAACCAGCAAAGGGGGCCTGAGCAAGACCCATCAATACAAATGATTACAAATAGGAGCCATGCAGGGCAGTGACCTACTATTCATGAGAATACTGTCATTGGGACTTGAGATTGGGCCTAGAACCAACACAGATCTATACTAAGACGAAAAGGGGGAAAAAAACAACAAAAACACCAACAAAATACAAAAACTAAGGGCAGACTCTATGGATGAATTGGTCTTTTTCTGCCATCACTCTTCTATTTTTCCTACGACCCAAAAGACCCATGTGTGAGCCGCTCAGGCTCTCAGACAGGGTGTAAATCCTGAATGTCCACCACTATGAGGGCCAGTCGGGGAGGGAGCTCGTCCCTGCTCCTGTAATCGTTCAGATGTGCGGCTAAGGGAGACCTTTCTCATATCCTTCTATTTTTCTAGCTTATTTTATTTTACCCCAAAAATGCCAGATTAGCAAATTGTTACTAATAACTGATAAGCTGAGCTCAACCACCATGGTGGAAGATTTGGAACCACTGTCCATAAAAGTCTGCGCTGTCTATAGTGGTGTTACCAGGTCCAAAACCAATTTAACCATTATGCCGGGAAACCTAGAACTGCTGTCCATAAAATTGTCATGCTGTCTATAGTGGTGTTACCAGGTCCAGAATAAACTCAAATGTCATGATGGGAAATCTGGAACTCTGTCCATAAAATGTCAGGCTGTCTATAGCGGTATTACCAGGTCCAAAATTAACTCAACGGTCATGCTGAGAAAGCTGGAACCATTGTCCACAAAATGCAACACTGTCTACAGTAGTATTACCAGGTCTAGGACCAACTCAACCGCCATGGTAGGAAATCCTGATCTCTGCGCATAAATTCAATGCTGTCTATAGTGGTGACCAGGTCTAGATTCAGCTCAACCGCCATAGTGGGAAATCCTGATCTCTGCTCATAAATTCAATGCTGTCTATAGTGGTGACCAGGTCTAGATTCAGCTCAACCACCATGGTGGGAAATCTGGAACTCTGTCCATAAAATGCAATTCTGTCTATAGTGGTGTTATCAGGTCCAGAACCAATAAATGTCCATGGTGGGAAATATGGAACTACTGTCCATAAAATGCAATGCTGCCTATAGTGGTGTTACCAGGTCCAGAATCAACTCAACCACCATGGTGGTAAATCTGGAACTCTGTCCATAAAATGCAATGCTGTCTATAGTGGTGTTATCAGGTCCATAACCAATCAACAGCCATAGTGGGAAATCTGGAACCGCTGTCCATAAAATACAACACCGTCTATAGTGGTGTTACCAGGTTCAGAAGTAACTCACCTGCCATGGTGGGAAATCTGAAACCATAGTCCATAAAACACACTTGCTATAGTGGTGCTACCAGGTCTAGAGCCAACTCAGTCGCCATTGTGGGAATGTCTGTAACCACTTTCAATGAAATGCAGCTCTGTCTATAGTGGTGTTACCAGATCCAGAACTAACTCAACCACCATGGTGGGAAAGCCAGGACTGTCATCCATAAAATGCAACGCTGTTTATAGTGATATTACCAGGTCCAGAACCAACTCAACCGCCACGGTGGGAAATCTGGAACCATTGTCCATAAAACACAACACTGTCTATAGTGGTGTTACCAGGTCCAGAACAAAATCAACCACCATGGTGGGCAATCCAGAACCTTTCTCCAGGTCTAGAACTTACAGCAGGCCTTCACCCATTACATAACATTCTTTCACCTGTCTCCTTCCCCCTTCTTCTTACACAATTGTGGTGTTAATTATTTACTGTAAAAACCTTCTTTCTAATTCTTACACATTCATCTGAACCCTCACCTAGGTTGGGATGATGTATCTGGCCTCTACCACCTCCTGGGTTGTCTATGTCATATTCCAAAAATGCGGTTTGTGAGATCTTACAGGGGAACTGGTGCATAAGCAGACATGCCAGTGGTCTCTTCTTAGGTCTATAGGACCTGGTAGAGACCAACAGCATGTCTGAGCATGCGCTGGATTTTGTTTAAACATGGACTATTATTTCTTTTTAATTTTTTGACAAAGAAAAATATTACGGATTTGAAATGTAATGTAGGATGGATAGGGCAAGGTTCCAAAATGTTTGACTGAAGGGAACTCCATTTTATACATTTTAATGGTTTGTCCATTTTTGAGACGACAACATGCAGCTGTCCTTTACTGCACGCGTTTTTCTTGCTAATGTGGTTTCACAGGCAGACATATTTTATGTCTTAGATTTGCAATGCAAATCCAGTGCTTGGCCATTAACAGGGGCCGTGTACACAAAAAAATTCCAATGCACAAAACCCATATGTTGTAATTATTTATACATACTTGATGTATACACATTACATATATAGAGTTCCAGTTATGAGCTTGGGCCACAGTCAAATTAAAACACATATTTATCGGGCAATGTAAGAGTTAATGGGGGTGCTATTCAACACTACTCTTGCTGAACCTTCTTCCGTTATGTTGAGACTTCGAATCCCTAAGATGTGACCCGCACAGCGGGAAAGGGGGCCACATCCCAGACAAGTACACTAAATAAACATCATTATTTATATACCGCAGTGCACAGCTAGACCCTGAGCCCAGCTGAAAATCCACTCACCAGCTCAGGATCCCAACGCCTCAAAAATAACATAGAGGGAGGGAGAGCTCTGTGATCAAGGACAAAACCAAACCAGAAATTCACACAAAGGCTGAACGGTATCCAGAAATCTCCCGCGGTACAAACACCAGAAATACAGCTTATATTACTGTCCAGTGGCTGCATCTGCTGCAACAATGCCGTCCAAATAATTACCGAATACAATATGTACAAGCAGTCCGCTTAAGGAGCAAATAATTGTTAAGGGACAGTTTTGGATTAACAGCTAAACACACAACCAAGGCAGAGAGGGCCAAAGAAAGTCAGAGAGGATCATAGAAGATCCCAGAGAGTCAGGGAACGCGAAAGTGGGTCAAAGATAACCACAGAGGGCTAGAGAAGACCACAGAGGGTCAAAGGAGACCAAAGAGGAACATAAAGGTCTAGAGAAGACCAGAGAGGTCCGAGGAGCTAAATAGCACTAGGGAAGGTCAGGGAGGTCTGGAGAAGCCCAGGAAAGTCCAGAGAGGGCCAAAGAGAGTAAGTCCAATTTAAAGAAGACCAGACGGATTCAGAAAGAGGTAAAGAGGGTCAGAGAAGACCACAGAAGGCCAAAGAGGTCTAAAGAAGACCAGAGAGGTCCAGAAAGAGCCACAGAGGGCTAGAGAAGATTAGGGAGGTCTAGGGAATCCCATGAAAGGGCCACAGAGAGTAAGTGCAATTTAGAGAAGGCCAGACAGGGTCAGAGAAAGCCAAAAAGAATCAGAGGAGACCACAGAGGGCCATAGAGGTCTGGAGAAGACTAGAGAAGTCCAGAGAGAGCTATAGAGGGCTATAGAAGGGAGGTCCAGCGAAGCCCAGGAAAGGCGATTTAGAAAAGACCAGACAGGGTCAGAGACACCCAAAAAGGATTAGAGGAGACCATAGAGGGACACAGAGGTTTAGAGAAGACTACAGAGGTCCAGAGAGAGCCAAAGAGAAAGCCTGAGAGGGTCAGAAAAATACCAGAGAGGGAAAGAGGGGACCAGAGAAGGTCAATGGTAACGAGCGTAGAATGGAGGGAGCCTGAGAGGTCCAGAGTAGATTAGAGTTGACCTGAGAGGGGCAGAAGGAGCCAGGTAGAATCAGAAAAGATCAATAAAGACCACAGGGAGACAGGGGGATCAGAAAAGACTAAAGAGAGTAAAAAATCCAGGGAGGGTAAAAGAGAGCCAGAGTTTGCCAGGAAGGGTCAGAGAAAACCATAGAAATTCAGAGAGACTTCGAGGGGATCTGAGAATACCAGACAGGGCTGGAGGGAGATACAGTGGTCCAGAGAAGACCAGAGCTGTTCTTAGAGAGTCAGAGAATACCAGAGAGGGTCAGATAGATCTAAAAAGACCAACAAGGCCTAGAGGGAGCTAGAGGGGGTCAGAGAGCGCCAGAAAGATTCTGAGGAGGTGGGAGAAGACCGAAGAGAGTCAAAATGGATCAGAAAAGGTCAGCGAGGACCAGAAAAGGTCAGGGAGAGCCACCTCCCCACATATTAGCTGTTACAGCGAGATGAACCTGAATAACTGAGATGACAATCTTGAGGGGCCCGTGAAGGAAGTTCATGTGTCCCATATGTGTGATTTTCATGATGCAGCAGTGTCCCTTTACCTGTCCTTAGCTCACAGATAGAGCATATGGTAGAGACACTTCCATTATCATATCTGTAATACATGTGCTGCTGATAGAGGGAAGTTCCAGGAAAGGCTGATATTTAGGTAACAGGTGAGCTTTGGACATACCAGTCGTATATTGTTAGGAATATCTGGCATTATCACATGTATGATGAATAAACAATCTTTTTTTGCAGGAAAGAAATATCGTTCCCAGATCTGGTAAGAGCTGACTAATGTCTATGGCTGGTGTCAATGAATTGAAAATATTAACTTATGTGTATAAATGATTGTAAGCTTGAATGAAGGCCAACATCTCTCCTACCACATATATACTTATAGCTCCGATACAAGGAGTAAATATATCTGATATGGCTTCTGTCTTCAGTTCTTAAACACCAGATGACACAACCCCCCCCCCCCCACCCCCATTCTTCCAGAGAAGGAGTCAAATGCTAATTTTCCTCTGAAAGAAGCTTACCTAGTTCATCAATTGTGACCCAGAGGCATCTCCTGAGGGGTCACTTGCAAAATACACTGACATCCCACCTACTTCATCTCCAAGACCTCCACTCTAAGCCTCCATAGAATGTCCCTTGACAGCCTCTGACAGATGGGCAACACCCACTTGCTTAACCCTATCTCGGCCCTCATCCCTTCAAAGGCGAATGGCTGAGCAGACACAAAGGGAAAGGCATTGATCATGGGACGCCTGACTGGCAGCTGTCACTCCCACCCGTTCCCTTTTTAAATCACACATTGGCTACTGGGTGGAGATTAGGCGCTTGTTGATGAATGGCAGATAAACCAGAATCGTGATCTTTGACCTCTCCCAGGTGCTAATCCACCCCAGGCCCACAACACAGCGGGACGATTGTCCAGCACCTCGGGAGAGCATGAGCTACATTCCTTCATACATTCACATGCAGAATCAAAAAATGCCTTTATTTTGCTTTATTTTAGTTTTGGATGGAGTAGGAAAGAGAGAGACCCCTGTTGGGTTTGTATTTACTGTTTAATTGGGGATAAAATATTGGTGACACCAGAAGGCGACTCCATTGGAAGATTCCCCCCCCCCACCTCCTCTTCCCATGACCACTCCAAAATTTTGGATTTCTCATTAGTTCCTGTCCTGTGCCAATGGTCACCAGGACAAATAGAGATGGTGAATCTCCACATCGGGGACACGGGGGTTTTATCACTTCCCCATTCCATCTAAACTTTGAGTAAAAAGTTTTGGCTTTCTAAACACTTTAATTTTCTCTTGAATTTGCTGTAAACTAGGACTTGGCTTCTTGTCAGCAATGTATAATGTAGATGTTCCCACTTGGAAAGACGGAGCTGGAATATATTGTATTTGTATTATATTTTATGCTTCCACCAGAATTTTATACATGTACTTATTATGTAACAGCTTGCACAGCAGAGGTTTGCAGGAACCCATTACAGCTTCCACAGGTCCATGCACTCTGAGCTTCTAAAAATGGACTTGCACCCCAGAGAGTTATGCCGCGTACACACGAGCGAACTTTTCGACCGGACTGGTCCGACGGACCGAGTCTGGCGGACAATTCGACCATGTGTGGGCTTCATCGGACCTGCAGCGGACTTTTTTGGTCGAAAATCTGACGGACTTTAGATTTGGAACGTTTCAAATCTTTATGTCAGAACTCCGCCGGACCCAGTTCCTGTCGAAAAGTCCGCTCGTCTGTATGCTAGTCCGACAGATGAAAACAAACGCTAGGGCAGTTATTGGCTACTGGATATCAACTTCCTTATTTTAGTCCGGTTGTACATCATCACGTACGAATCCGTCGGACTTTGGTGTGATCGTGTGTAGGCAAGTCCGTTCATTGAGAAAGTCTGTTGGAAGTCCGCCGAAAGCCCGTCGGATAGACCATCGGACCAGTCCGGTCAAAAAGTCTGCTCACGTGTACGCGGCATTAGAGGTAGCCAAAAAAGGTCAAAGAAGACCACAGATGGCCAGAAGGGTCTAGAGAAGACCAGAGAGGTCCAGAGAGCCATACAGAGCTGGAGAATATCGGGGGGGGGGGTCCTGGAAAAGTCCAGAGAGGGCCGAAGAGAGTAAGTGCAACTTAGAGAAGACCAGACCGAGTCAGAGAGAATCAAAGAGGACAGAGGAAGCCACAGAAGGCCAAAGAGGTCTAGGGAAGATAGAGCATCAAAGAGGATCAGAGGAGACCAGAGAAGGCCAGAGAGGTCTAGAGCAGATCCAAGAGGTCCAGAGAGCCTTAGAGGGCTAGAGAAGATTAGGGCAGCCTAGAGGAGCCCAGAAAGGTCCAGAGGGGGCCAAATAGAGGCCCCATACACACTATTAGATTTTCTGCAGTTTTATGTCTTCAGATTTACCAAAACCATATAATATGAGGTCAAACCTTAAGAGTTTCAATTTGTATGCAATCAGGCAGGCCCTTGCACTACATGGTTTTGGATAAATCTGAAGACAAAAATCTGCAAAAAATCTAATAGTGTGTATGGGGTCTAAGAGAGGTTTAAAGAAGCCCACAATACAGTCTGAATGAACAAAAGAGGGTCAGTGGAGACCATAAAGGGCCAGAGAAGTCTAGAGAAGATCAGCTAAGGCTATGGAGGACAAGAAAACAGCTGAGAGAGTTGGAGAATATTAGAGAGGTCCAGAGAGAAAACTATAGAGGGACAGGGAAGATCTGAGAGAGCTCGAGAAGCCTAAAAGTGTCCATAGGAAGCCTAGTGGTACGGAGGGAGCTCGAGTTTTGTAAAATTGCTTACGTATTACTTGCAATTCTTCCTGTTAGGCCTCATTTACACTTATGGATAAGGCATGGTAAAAATAGACAGTTGAGCCACGGTTTTACTGCAGCCCGCCCTAACTTAACACAGCAGATGAATGGGATGGAACATGTGCCGCCATATAACTTATATGCCACGTTCAGCAGGCAGAACCGCTGTCAAAGGAGAGACCCATTTATGTGAATGGGGCCGTGATGCGACTACTTGTAATGCATGCAGCTGCTGCTTTTCAAGGGTTAAAACAGTTGGTGTAGAGGCGGCATTGCCTCCCAGCTGCCTATCAACTGCTCTCTGGAAAGCGATCCATCATGGATTTCTTTTAAGAGGGGGTGGTGAGTGCTACTAAAAGTGAAATGCACGGGCTGCCCTACATGTAGCACGCATGAGCATGCAGAAATCGCACAGAAACGCGCTACGTTGCGCCTGCATGGTGTGAATGGAGCCTTGCCAAGGCTACTGCAATAAAGTGAAAATAAAAATCATCAGGGCTACTACTTTTTCTTTCATCTCTTTCTCGGTCCACCCTGATCTTTCTGATCAATGGAAATGTAAATCAGTCAGATCAATTGAAATTAATATAAGTCAATCTGGCCAATGCATCAATCAAATCATCTGGCCAATCGATGAAATAAAATCAGATCCATCAATCAAACCATCCGATCAATCAAATTAAATGTAAATCAATCCAATCAATGGAATGTAAATCAATCAGATCAATGGCTCAACCAAATCATCTGTTCAATCAAATCAAATCCATCAATTAACCCATCTGATCAGTCAAATTAAACATCTATCAATCTGATCAATGGACATAAATGTCATTCAATCCGATTAATGGAACTATCAATCAAATACGATAGAAGCCATCAATCAAACCATCTGATCCATCAAAATAAGTGAAATCAAACTGATCAATGGATCAATCAAATCAAATAGGATCCATCAATCAAACCATCTGATCCATCAAAATAAGTGAAATCAAACTGATCAATGGATCAATCAAATCAAATAAGATCCATCAATCGGACCATCTGATTTGTCAAATCAAATGTACATTGATCCGATCAATGGACATAAATGTAAATCAATATGAGTAATCGATCAATCATTCAAATCAAGTTAGATCCATCAATCAAACCATCTGATCAGTCAAATTAAATTCAAATCAATCTGATCAATGGATCAAACAATCAAATCAAATAAAATCCATCAATTAAATCACCTGATGCATTAAATAAATGTAAATCAGTCAGATCAATGGCTCAATCAAATCAACTGGTTGATCAATCAATTTTAATCAGATCCATCAATCAAACCATCTGATCAGTCAAATTTAATGTACATTGGTCTGATCAATAGACATAAATGTAAATCAATCTGATTAAATGATCAATCAAATCAAATCAAATCCATCAATTAAAATGTCTGATCCATCCAAATAAATGTAAATCAATCTTAATAATCGATCAATCAATCAAATAAAGTAAAATCATTTAATCAAACGATCTGATCAACCAAATTGAATGTAAATCAATCCGATCAACATGAATTGATCCACAGCGCGACTTCCAAGATTACCGGAAAGGTTCAAGCGATTTTCCAGATGTACGCCGACGCCGTCTGGCTGGACGCATTTAATCAATCAAATCAAATAAGATCCATCAATCAAACCACTCGATCCATCAAATTAAATGTAAATCAATCCGATTGATGGATTTTTATTTTATTTGACTGACTGATCCACTGATCAGATTGATTTACATTTATTTGATGGACATTTGATTGATGGATCTTATTTGATTTGATTGATTAATTCATTGTACGACGTCGGCGTACATCTGGGAAAGTCACTTGAAGCTTTCCGGTAATCCTGGAAGTCGCGCTGAGGATCAATTCATGTCCATTGATCGGATTGATTTGGTTGATCAGATCATTTGATTAAAGGATTTTATTTGATTTGATTAATTGATCCATTAAAAAGATTGTTTTACATTTAGTTTGACTGATCAGATGGTTTGATTGAAGGATCTGATTTGATTTGATTGATCCCTTAATCAGATTGATTTACATTCATTTTAATGGCTCAGATGGTTTGATTGGTGGATTTTTATTTTATTGACTAATCCAATTAATCAAACCATCCGATCAATCAAATGAAATGTCAATCAACCGGATTCAATCGAAACGTAATTCTCTGCTTAAAAGAGAAGAGGGAATGTTAGCCAATCAGACGGGAGATTTGTCTCTATGGGGCTGGGTAAAGGCCGCCGTTTTGATAACGACCTTGATCGTTCAGGTGCCTGGGCGATAACGGGTTAAGGAGCGGCACAAGACCCCTCCCCCCTTCCCGCTGGTACCCCTAGGAAATCAGTGTGCCAGGGAAACCCATTACATCCTGTCTGTGTCAATTAGCTTCTAATTATGGGCTTGTAATGCTCGGGAGATAATTAACATGTAAATGACATTACAGTGTTTATAGTCAATAAAGTCTCGCTGGGACATCTCGTGTCACCTGACGCGCGGCGTATCAGAGAGGTGCATGGGGCGCCGAGGTTCAGGGATGGGGGGGGGTGGGTATGATAAATCCCAGAAGGGGGGGGTGAAGAGGAATGGCAGAGAATTATCAGCATTCAGAGCACAGACGCAGTTGACGGATTTATTTGGGGTGGGGGGGGGCTCGGTGCGTTTTCCAGCGTCTCCTCCGTGACGACCGCGCCGCGCGGGAGGAGATCCCCACCCACAGCGTGACTTCCAGGATTACCGGAAAAGGTTCAAGTGATTTTCCAGATGCACGCCGACGCCGTCTGGCTGGACGCATTTAGATGTGAAAAATATTAGGGGGTGGGCTGTACTGACTGCGCACATTTATGTTGCATCCATATACCAGAGCGGAGCTCCAGGGTGATAGAAAAAGACACATAATAACGCATGTCCTCATCCAACCGGCCCTTTAAAGTCCCCATTCACGCTTAACGCTCGCTATTTTTTCAGATTTTTTTGACATTTCCGTGGGGTTTCAGCGCGTAGCGCACAGGACAGCTCGTTCGCTCGCCGCCAAACGCGCCAAAGAAGCTCTAGAGCCTTTTCGAGGAGCGCCCATCCCCCCCCCCCCCCCGGCATCTTGGCGCGTTTGTAGCACGTTTGCTGCACGACAAAACGCACGGCGCGATGAGCATCTGTCGACACCGCTTTGGTGCCATTAACTGGCGCGATGCGTGTGTGGAGCACGTTTTTTTTTAAATTCGCACCAAAAACTCACTTTTTCTCTGCAGTTTGTCGCACGTTCTGGGAACGTGAATGTTTCGCGGGCTTCCCGATCGTGTGATTGGCTGTGGTGGTGTCCTACCAACTCCATGACTGGAAGCTGTCGTTGACAGCGCTGTCACTGCGATCACATGATTGGAAGCCTGTCCTGCCAGCTCCTAATCATCACTGTATGACTAGAAGCTGTCGGTGACAGCGCTGTCACAGTGATCACATGATCGGGAGCCAGCTCTATCATCGCCCAGTTGTCATCGCCCCCCCCCGTATTCAGTCTGCAACATTATAAGTTTGTAGCAAGTCACAAAGCAAGAGGCTGCAGCAGGGGCCAGCCAAGATCCAATCAGCAGGGGCCAGCCAAGATCCAATCAGCAGGGGCCAGCCAAGATCCAATCAGCAGGGGCCAGCCAAGATCCAATAAGCAGGGGCCAGCCAAGATCCAATCAGCAGGGGCCAGCCAAGATCCAATCAGTAAGGGCCAGCCAAGATCCAATCAGCAGGGGCCAGTCAAGATCCATTCAACAGGGGCCAGCCAAGATCTAATCAGCATGGGCCAGCCAAGATCAAATCAGTAGGGGCCAGCCGAGATCCAATCAGCAGGGGCCAGCCAAGATCCAAACAGCAGGGGGCAGCTAAGATCCAATCAGCAGGGGCCAGCCAAGATCCAATCAGCAGGGGGCAGCCAAGATCCAATCAGCAGGGGCCAGCCAAGATCCAATCAGCAGGGGCCAGCCACGATCCAATCAGCAGGGGCCAGCCAAGATCCAATCAGCAGGGGGCAGCCAAGAACCGAAGAACTGCACCGACAGTCCAGAAAGGACCCAAGGTGATGCCTGAACAAAGATGGCGCTGTCCTTCTGGAGAGAAAAGCAGATGAAGGCATTGTCAGGGCCGAGTACTGCGATCTCTGTGAGAAGGATTATATATATATATATCTGATGACAGGTCCACGTTAGGGGGAACCAAGCCCAGGACCTCCATGCTAACCACAAGGCCACTGTGCCGCCTGTTGCAGTATTTGTTGCTATCGGTGTTACTTTAAGGAATCCTCCAGCATGTGCAGATGATTTCCGCACTCCATATCACACCATATGTGGAGTATTAAGTCTCTCAATATTACACCATATGCCAGGGATTACCCCCAGGAACAGGATTCCATATGTGGAGTATTAGAGCGCGCCGCGCGCCCGAGGTGCGCCGCCATATGTGGAACGTTCGGGAACACATGCACCGTATTACCTGCAGATACAATGTTACCTCCAGGAATATCCCTCTTTATTGCCGATCACTGGAAGGTTTAATGATCGGGAGGGAGAAGCTGACAATCTGGGAAAGGGGGGAGGGGAAGCGATTGTCGGATTCAATCGTTCTGTAGAGACGTCAATTTAAAAGCAATTTTGGAAGTGGACCAAAAAAACACGGCGAGCTTTCTGGGTGGTTCCTGATTTCTGGGGAATGTTTACTCTGTATAATGAGGATGAAGTCATTTCGTATTGGCGAGGACGCAATGATGTCAGCGACAAATAAATGAGCGCGAATCGAGGGCGACAGGGCCGGGGAAGCGGTCACCCTTATCCTGGGATAACAACAATCCCAGAGAACGTCTTTTTTTTTTTTTTTTTTTTATTCGATTCGTAGATCTCTCTGTGGTCGGTGTACCTGTAGGCGCGGCAGAGAGCAGACGGGGATGATCTCTATCAGAATATACTAAATGGTTATTTTACAACAACCGAGAGATAAGCTTTGTGACGGATCACTCATTCGCCAGCCGGAGGCCCTCAGAAAATTCTCCGCCGAGCGGAGTGTCATTATTTCATACTTAACGCCGCCGTTCTGCAATATTTGCGTTTCTGGGGAAAGCCGCCTGGCGGGCCGTGGGGTTTAGCGATAATGCTTCATTTCATTGCTTCCATGTAAGATTTATTATCCTCAATCTCTATGTAATTGTTCACAATTCCGCTCGGCGCGGAGAACGGTTTGAATGGGTTTATTGTTTTGTCGTTTTTTTTTTTTAATAAGAGCAGCAACATCGGAGGTAATCTGAAATCACAATATGAATATTACAATCGCCTGCATAGGCAGCGGCTGTGCGCACACACCGAGCCTCCGAGGTCACATTTCAAATGGAACTCCAAGCAAACAAGAGAAAGCGCCCTGAATTCTGTGTGTGTATTGCAAAATGTTACATTTATTTTACAATATTCTGATACAAATTATCTGCTGGAAACATATTATCTTTCTGTAATCATCGTCTTTTTTTTTTTTTTTTTTTTATTCGATTCGTAGATCTCTCTGGGAATGATGCTCAGACAGGGCCGTGGATAAGTGGGTACCACCAGACCACCTGTACAGGGCCCAGGCCAGCAGGGGGGCCCAGGCAAATGGGTGAATTGAATATGGGCAGGGAGGGTGATTGGCACAGTGGGGAATGGCAATTACTGGAAAAATCCATGTACGGCTCTCTCTGCAGCAGCTGAAAGCTGGCTTCTTCTTCTCTCCCTCCTGCTGGCTTTCAGCTGCTGCAGAAAAAGACCATACAGGGATCTGTTCTAGTAATCGCCCCCCCCCCCCTCCCCGCTATCAGGGCCGTGGATAAAAGGATACCACCAGGCCTCCTGTGCGGGGGGCCCAGGCAGCTGGGTGAATCTGATGTAGGCAGGGAGATTAGTGGGGCAGGGTGGCAATAACTTGAATCGATCCCCGATATGATTCTCTCTGCAGCAGCTGAAAGCTGGCCTCTTCCCCTCTCCCTCCCATCGGCTTTTAGCTGCTGCAGAGAGAGCCATACAGGAGATCAGTTCCAGTAATTGCCCCCCCCTGCCATACCAATCACCCTCCCTGTGCACCATACATTCCCCCCCCCCCCGCCCAGGCCCCGTGTTCCCCTTCCACTGTGCTGCCGGCTTCACCTCCTCTCCTTCCCAACAGCAGCTGCAAAGACACAATAGGATCCTGCAGGATGGAGAGTTGGGAAAGGGTCCAATAAATATGTCACTTTTACCAGCCCTTTCCTTTCCTGAATAAACACAATGAGTGATTAGTACCGATCACTCGCTGTGTTCGTTCTTAACTGAAGCATAGTAAATTGTGTTTATTGGGGGTGGGGGAGGGGGGTCAGGTTGGCTTTATGGGGCCCTGTGGTTTCTGACAGCGGTCGTGTGCTCAGACTTGGAGTACCTGCACTGTGGGACAATCCGGCTCTGCAGGATCACTTGACCTCTTATTCTAAAGCTGAGCATACACGGTCAGTTTTTTTTAGGTTCCGACAGGTTTGTTAAGGTAGATAAGGTCCTCTGTTCGCTCGGATCGCCTAGCCACTTCCAGACCGCCCGCGCTGTTATACGTTGGTACTTTGACGTTGAATACCGTTGTTATGGCAGCAGATAGCTGCCATGGCCCCGGAATATTCTTAAACGGCAGGCGGTCCACTTTCAGAAAGTGGTCTCCGGTGGCGGATTCGCCGCGAGATCACTTTTTTTGGCGGCGGGAGAGGTGACGCCCACCGCGTTCCGGTAGTCTCCGCCGCAGAACCAGATCCGTTGCTTTCCCCTCAGAGACACTAAGTTGAGTGAAGGAATGATGGCCCCCACTCGACTCAATGATGTTGGATGACAAAAGCGATGTCGAACGTCACTTACGCCCAACGGCCTTAAAGGAACATTTTTTTTTTATTGAAAAAAAAAGACTTTTTTTTTTTTAAATTGCATTTAAGTGTAAGTGTGTGATTTGAGATCTTTTTGACCCCAGATCTCACATTAAAGAGAACCTGTCATGCTTTTTTACATACAATTACAGTCCAGTGGGCATGCAAGTGACACAGGGTGGTACAAATCTTCGATGCCGGTTAGCGGTGTCACCTTTCTGCCTATGCAGTGGCTGGGTTGTTTAAATTATGGAACAAAATGACAAATATTTTGGTGGATAAAACATCCCCCCATATGGCATTTAAATGTGTTCTTATCCATTTAGCTGGAGCCCTACTTAAAGGAACGTATGCAGGCGGCCAATGTTTAGCTCTCCTGTGGAAAGAGCTCCCTTTCCCTTCACGCTGATCTGACCGTTTCAATACTTTGCGTCACTGACCCGGAACAAGCATGCAGAGCAGGTGTCCTGACCCCAATCAGCCTTTCCTTTCAGATCGAATATACCAGAGGAAGCATTTTCAGGAGCTCAGCAAAAGGCCTTCACATTTCTACCGGTCTGGGTTTCCTTTCAATGAGCTCAGCGATTCCTAAAAAGACTGATGTAGGCGCTCTTCCTTTCACCGGAGTGCCCCTACTCTCAATGTAGTGTTTGTAGCTAGGGTGTAGCCAGCTTGAGCTTTGTTCATGTTATCTGGGATCGTTGGGTTTCTCCTAAACTCAAGGACATTGTTTGTTTCTGCCTGCTGCTGGGGAGTGTTCCCCAATTGAGTGAGAAGATGCAAGGGGGTTGATTTATTAAAACTGGAGCACTCAGAATCTGGTGCAGCTGTGCAGGGCAGCCAATCAGCTTCTAACTTCAAAGACCAGCCAAAATCAGTCTTTGAAAGAGGTCTGACAAGTCCGAAACTGGTCTGTGGCAAAGCCTGAAGGCACCTAAAGTTAGTCACCCATCTGAGCCTGCAAAGGTCTACATTAGCCTTTGCCACAGGCAAGGAGATACTACCAAATTTTGATGCTGTTTTTGAGTATCATGTACTCCAAACCCTTTCTCCCTAGACCAGCCATTCCCAACCAGGGTTCTCCTAGAAGTTGCCAGGGGTTTCCTTTATAGTGCCTGGTTCTGGAACCAATACCACTTGGCAAAGTCACCAGCAGCATGACACCAATTATCTTTTTAGCTTTCAACATGAGAAGCATTTTTCCCACTGGCCTCCAATAAATTGGTTTTAGTAAGGGTTCCCCCCGAGAACCTTAAAATTATTTTAGGAGTTTCTTTGGGATAAAAAGATTGAGAAAGGCTGCCCTAGACAACTGAGTCAATATATTTTGCAAATGAAGATTGGAGTCTTTGAAGGCCAACTGTTTCTACTGGAGGGGTGGTGAGTGTCCAGTGCAGCTACAGGATGGGTCAGTAGTAAGGAAAGCAGGAGAGTCCATAAGATTCAGCATCTCCTTGGGGGTCATTGCTACAATAGTATGTAATAATGGCAATTCTATGGATTGGTTTTAATGACAGTTATCATGTAAATCAGTGTTGAGGAACATATCTGATTCTGTAGAATCCACAGGCGGCCCCGACACACCACTACCAAACAGATGTCTTACAATTTCCAGTGGTGTACACAAGAGCAGTTCCAGTACTTCAGTGACATGCCATCTGTCATTAATACACTGTGTGACAGTGCGAGGCCCTGCCATGGTATGAGTTTAGTAATTTGGCATAGAGATGACACGGGATTCTCAAAGGTTTCATTTGAAAGGCTCCAGCATTTGGATTGTAAGCGGAGAAAGCTCTGTTTTAAGTTTTCTTCTGGTTTTGGTAATCCCGGATCGGGTCCTGGAGTTTGAAGGCTCTGGAGTACTTTGGGTGGGAAGGAACCTTCAGTCCTGTGTCCGGCCTTTGCTAGGCACCTGAAGCCTGTGTGAGGGCACAGGTGTGTAGGGTCGTTATAAGCCAGGTCAGAGCTACAGCAGTTTCAGTTGCTGCCGTTCAGAAACACAGGCAGTACGTGAGGATAGGAGGTTGCTCAAGCCAGGAGAGGTGACCTACCGGGGAGACGAGGCTCCACGTTGGAGAGACTACCTTACCTTTAGAACTGGGAGAGTTGGAACAGCTAAGCGGGTCAGCAGAGGACCAAGCGAGCCTCTGCAGCTAGAGAGTCCATGTGAATATCTGTAAGCAGGGTCGTCTGTATTATTGATTGGGCCCTGGACAAACAATTTCTTGGTCACCCCCATCATTACACAGGACCCCTCCCCATACTACTCCCATCATTACACAAGACCCCCTCTCCCCCATACTACCCTCATCATTACACAGGTCCTCTCCCAAATACTACCCCCATCATTACACAAGACCCCCTCCCCATGCTACCCCCATCATTACACAGGGCCCCTCTCCATACTACCTCCATCATTACACAGGGCCCCTCCCAAATACTACCCCCATCATTACACAAGACCCCCTCCCCCATGCTACCTCCATCATTACACAGGGCCCCTCTCCATACTACCTCCATCATTACATAGGGCCCCTTGCCCCCATACTATCCCCTTCATCACACAGGACCCCCTCCCACATCATTACACAGGACCCCCCCCCATACCCTCCCTATCATTATACAGGATCCCCCCATACTACCCCCATCCTTACACGCCCCCCCCCATACTACCCCTATCATTACACAGGACCCCTGCATTGCCACCCCCGCCAGCAGTCTTACCTTGACAGTGTCCAGAGTATGTCAGAGGAACACCAGGCACACCCCACCAAACCCTAAAGAAGTTCTTCAGTTGGCCGATGACTTGGTCAGACATGGTAAAGGAGAGGGGACATTGTGACTGTGCCTGGGACCGACAGGTGCTCTCCCCGGACAAGATGTACCCTACCTAGCTGGCCAATCTCCGCACAGGCTGCAGACATACCACCCAACTAATCCTCAGCGCCCCCAGCATTTAACTGTGCCCTCTCCTACTGATAGGAGAACCAAATCCACTTATCAACTATTTGTGGGCAGCGGTTTTCTCAAAGGGGCAGCGTTTTTCTCCCCCTTTTGCCCCTTGTTGAAAGAGCCCCTTTCTGTAAGTCTCGAGCGGGAGATCCTGGGGTGCTGGGAGACCCTATTCAGAGCCCAGGAGTGGGCTGGCACAGCAAGAAGCTGTGAAAAAAAGCTAAAAGCTAAGCGAGCCTTAGGAACCCATGGTCCCAGGGGCCAGTGTAAAGAACAATGATACTGTTGGAGGAGAGCCAGGTGGCCTGGCATTTTTTTTGCTTGTTCTGTTGTGTGATGCTGGATCCCTGATTAGATTTTCTTTTTTTTTTTTTTTTTTTTTAATAAAAGTGGGGTGCCGTGCCTTTAAACCGCAAGTTCGGATTGACGTGGACTCACTTAAAAATGCTCACCACATTGAGGCTAATCACCCCCCCCCCCCCCCCGTATCACAACTTATATAAGGCAGAGAAATGTTGGGGGGGGGGAGGGGAGTACTCAGAAAATATTGCTCCCTGGATGTCCTCATTCCCTGGACCCCACTGCCAGAAGAGGGGGGCTGCTGGTGGTCTCGTGGCCTCCAGTTGGGCACCAACATCTGGAAAGATCCCTCAACTCCAGTCAGAGCAGAACATGTGCTCCGATGTTCACGAAGTTGGAAAGTTTACAGCAAATAATAAACATGAAAAGAATATTTCAAAATACTGCTGAGCGTTCCTCAGAACTTATTTATAACAATCAAATTTTGTTTAACTGATGTTTTCCAATGATAAACTCCAATTCCGCACACATGGGAGCGTTGCGTAAACATAACCCGCATACACAAAGAACCCGTGACAGCAAGAAGATATATACCGCGTCGCGTGACATTCACCGGTATATCTGTACATCACAACTCAGGAGTAGGGATGAGCCGAACACCCCCCGGTTCGGTTCGCACCAGAACCCGCGAACGGACCGCAAGTTCGCACGAACGTTAGAACCCCATTGACGTCTATGGGACTCGAACGTTCGAAATCAAAAGTGCTCATTTTAAAGGCTAATTTGCATGGTATTGTCCTAAAAAGGGTTTGGGGACCCGGGTCCTACCCCAGGGGACATGTATCAATGCAAAAAAAACTTTTAAAAACGGCCGTTTTTTCGGGAGCAGTGATTTTAATGATGCTTAAAGTAAAAAAAAAAAAGTGAAATATTCCTTTAAATATCGTACCTGGGGGGTGTCTATAGTATGCCTGTAAAGTGACGCGTGTTTCCCATGTTTAGAACAGTCCCTGCACCAAATGTCATTTTTAAAGGAAAAAATCTCATTTAAAACTGCTTGCGGGTTTAATGTCATGTCGGGTCATGGCAATATGGATGAAAATCAGTGAGACAAACGGCATGGGTACCCCCCAGTCCATTACCAGGCCCTTTGGGTCTTGTATGGATATTAAGGGGAACCCCGCACCCAAATTAAAATAAGGAAAGGTCCCTATATACTCTGAACAGCAGTATACAGGCGGTGCAAACAAGACAGGGACTGTAGGTTTGTTGTTAAGTAGAATCTGTTTGTAATTTTGAACATTTTTAATGTGTTTAGCTCCAGCCAAAAAATCTTTTCTAAGCTTTTTGGAAAACATAGGGAAGGGTTATCACCCCTGTGACATTTGTTTTGCGTCTTTCCTCCTCTTCAGAAGATTTCACCTCACTTTTTTGTCCCAATGAAAAATGTTTTTTGAAAATTTGGGTTTTTTTGTGGAACAAGGATTGGAAAGCATCAGTGGAAAGGAAAAATTGTTTTCCCATATTAACTCTTACAGGAGAGAATTTCCCTTCCTTAGGGGTAGATTTCATCTCACTTCCTGTTGTCTCCTTCCGTTTGCAAGTAGGAGTCGTTTGTAAGTTAGATGTTTGAAAGTAGGGTCCTGCCCTATATACTCAGCAGAAATTTGGGCCTTAGGTGTTGCTGTGGCCAAAACACTGTAAGCCCTCACAGGGCCCTGCTGTGAAATATTAGATCAAGAATTGTAATTACATGCCCCTGTTGAACAGGAGCTGAAAAATTAGGCCTTAGGCACTGGTGCTGGTGCCACAACACTGCAACCCCTCACAGACACTCTAGTTGAAACGCAGGAACAAGCCCAGCTGCAAAGTATTGCATCAAAAATTGTAATTACACGCCCCTGTTAGACAGGGGCTGAAAAATTGGGTCTTAGGCACTGGTGCTGGTGCCACAACACTGCAACCCCTCACAGACACTCTAGTTGAAACGCAGGAACAAGCCCTGCTGCAAAGTATTGCATCAAAAATTGTAATTACACGCCCCTGTTAGACAGGGGCTGAAAAATTGGGTCTTAGGCACTGGTGCTGGTGCCACAACACTGCAACCCCTCACAGACACTCTAGTTGGAATGCAGGAACAAGCCCTGCTGCAAAGTATTGCATCAAAAATTGTAATTACACGCCCCTGTTAGACAGGGGCAGAAAAATTGGGTCTTAGGCACTGGTGCTGGTGCCACAACACTGCAACCCCTCACAGACACTCTAGTTGGAATGCAGGAACGAGCCCTGCTGCAAAGTATTACATCAAAAATTGTAATTACACGCCCCTGTTAAACAGGGGCTGAAAAATTGTGCCTTAGGCACTGGTGGTGGCGCCCAGAACCAAAAATGTTCTTACAAGCTATCAGCGTGATGATTGAGGAGGAAGAGGATAATTACTCAGGGATAGTCACTCAGCATCAGCATAGGCAGTCTTTGAAGGGATCTGAGATTTCAAAAAAAATTATTCGGTTACATCTGCATCAGGTGCTTGGTAGCTGGTGGTGATCCAAGACTGATTCATTTTTATGAAGGTCAGCCGATCGACCGAGTCGGTGGACAGACGCACCCTGTGATCGGTTACCACGCCTCCAGCAGCACTGAATGTGCGTTCCGAAAGAACGCTGGATGCAGGACAGGCCAGTAGCTCAATTGCATACTGTGCAAGCTCTGGCCAGTGATCCATCCTCAAGACCCAGTAACCCAGAGGATTTTCGGTGGGAAAGGTGTCCAAGTCTGATCTTGCCCCTAGGTATTCCTGCACCATGTAAAACAGACGCTGGCGATGGTTGCTGGAACCGATCATACCTTGGGGCTGCGGACCAAAAAATTGTCTGAACGCATCGGTCAGACGGCCACCTTCTCCACCGCTCCTTCTTTGACTGACCGAAGCCTCAGCAACACGTTGTCCAGAAACAGGAGTTTGTAACCTCCCAGTCTCTGGGAACGCGTTGCACAGACCTTTCTGCAAGGCCTCCCGAAGATGTTTCATCCTCTGCTCCCTCTGCGATGGCAAGATAAGGTCCGCAACCTTACCCTTGTAACGTGGATCAAGGAGGGTTGCCAGCCAGTATTGGTCCTTCTCCTTGATACCACGAATACGAGGATCCTTACGCAGGCTTTGCAGGATCAGGGAGGCCATGCAGCGTAGGTTTGCTGAGGCATTCGGTCCGGAGTCCTCTGGGTCACTAAGGACAACAACGTCCGCAGCCACCTCCTCCCAGCCACGTACAAGTCCATGTGTTCCTTGGGACTGATCCCTTAAAGACTGCTGATGCTGAGTGCCAGGCTCCACCTCCATACTGACACAATCTTCCTCCTCCTCCTCCTCCTCCTCCTCGTCCTCTTCCTGTGTGATCGGCGGGCACGCAGGAACACTGTCTGGATAAAGGGGGCCTTGAGAGCTAAGGAAGTCCTCCTCTTCCTGCCTCTGTTCTGCCTCAAGTGCCCTGTCCATTATCCCACGCAGCGTGTGCTCCAACAGGTGGACAAGGGGGACAGTGTCACTGATGCATGCACTGTCAGTGCTCACCATCCTCGTGGCCTCCTCGAATGGTGACAGGACAGTGCATGCATCCCTGATCATGGCCCACTGGCGTGGGGAAAAAAAACCAAGGTCCCCTGACCCTGTCCTGGTGCCATAGTCGCACAGGTACTCATTGATGGCCCTCTGCTGCGTGTGCAGCCGCTGCAGCATGGCCAACGTCGAGTTCCACCTGGTGGGCATGTCACAGATTAGGCGGTTCTTGGGCAGGTTAAACTCCTTTTGGAGGTCCGTCAGCCGAGCACTGGCATTATATGACCGGCGGAAATGCACACAGACTTTCCTGGCCTGCCTCAGGACATCCTGTAAGCCCGGGTACCTGCCCAAGAACCGCTGCACCACCAAGTTAAGGACGTGAGCCAAACAGGGCACATGGGTCAGTTGTCCCTGTCGGAGGGCAGAGAGGAGGTTGGTGCCATTGTCGCAAACCACCATTCCTGCCTTAAGTTGGCGTGGCGTCAACCACCTCTGAACCTGCCCCTGCAGAGCTGACAGAACCTCTGCCCCAGTGTGGCTCCTGTCCCCCAAGCACACCAGCTCAAGCACCGCATGGCATCTTTTGGCCTGCGTACTTGCGTAGCCCCTTGAACGCCTACGGAGCACCGCTGGTTCCGAGGAAGAGGCCATGGAGGAAGAAGAAGAGGAGGGGGTGGAGGAGAGAGGTGTGTCACAATCAGCATTTTGGAGGCGTGGTGGCGGAACAACCTCCAACACTACTGCACCTTGTCCTGCATCCTTCCCAGCTGCCAGCAGAGTCACCCAATGCGCCGTGAAACTTAAGTAACGTCCCTGTCCATGCCTGCTGGACCATGAGTCAGCGGTAATATGCACCTTACCGCTGACCGCCCTGTCCAGCGAGGCATGGACATTGCCTTCCACATGCCGGTAGAGAGCCGGAATCGCCTTCCGTGAGAAAAAGTGGCGTTTGGGTACCTGCCACTGAGGAACCGCACATTCCACAAACTCACGGAAGGGGGCAGAGTCTACCAACTGAAAAGGCAGCAGTTGAAGTGCTAGCAATTTTGCCAAGCTAGCATTCAACCGCTGGGCATGTGGATGGCTGGGAGCAAACTTCTTTCGGCGGTGCAGCAGCTGGGGCAGGGAAATTTGCCTGGTACAATCTGACGTCGGTGTACCAAAAGCAGATTGCCCATAAGTACTTGGCTGTGACACACCTAATTCTACACCTTCATTCCTCTCACTGCAGGTCGCAGAGAGGACTGAAGGTCTAGTGGGGTTGGAAATCTCAGCTGATGAGGAGCAAGGAGAGATCGTCTTTGTTCTTTGGTGTGGGTCTTTTAGATACGCTTGCCAACGAACTGCATGGCAGGTCAACATATGTCTGGTCAAGCATGTGGTACCCAAGCGGGAGATGTTTTGGCCACGCGAGATACGCTTGAGACATATATTGCAAATAGCAGCGGTGCGATCTGATGCACTCGTCTCAAAAAAGGCCCACACCAAAGAACTTTTTGAATAACGCGCAGAGACTGCAGCGCCCTGCACATGTGGAGCTTTGGGGTGTGATGCAGTCAATGTGCTGCCCTTAGGCTGGCCCCTGGAGGGCATCCTGCCTAGTTGGTGATGTGCCACCTCCTCCTCCTCCTCCTCCTCCTCCTCCTCCTCCTCCTCTCTCCTATCAGGCACCCACGTTGAGTCAGTGACCTCATCATCCCCTCCCTCCTCATCACTGGAGCAAACCTGGCAGTATGCTGCAGCAGGGGGAGCATGACTGCCAGATTGCTGTCCTTCTTGGGCACCCCCTCTGTCCGTGCTCATGTTACTGCCTTCATTGAGCTCAGTATCATCATCAGAGCCTTCCAAACGCTGGGCATCCTCCTGGAGCATGTACCCAACACTGTGGTCAAACAGTTCGAGGGAATCCTCAGGAGGACATGGTGGGGCTAGGGAAGGAGTCACTGATGACATTGAGCTGAGGGAAGAGGCCGCTGCTTTGCCAGACAAAGCACCCTGGGCATGGGTGAGAGAGGATGAGGAGGATGAGGACGGCTTGGTCATCCACTCGACCAAGTCTTCCGCATGTTGCGGCTCAACACGGCCAGCTGCCGAAAAAAAGGCCAAGCGTGTCCCATGGCCACGTGCTGATGAGGATGCACCGTCTCCACGACCAGCACTAGACACAGAGCCTGCTTGCCCTCTCTTATTGGCTTGTGACTGTCTGCCTCTCCTTCTTGGCCTTCCAGACATACTAATGGCCTGTAGCTGCACTAAGCTGGGATAGAACACCTGTAATTTTCTTCAGGTAGCTTTATATACTGTAACCAGACAAGCCTGCCTGTCAGTAGGAAGATAACAGGAACGGATCTAGCTGAACACTGTGAGCAGGACGTACTGCACTAAATGTATATAGCAGGAACGGATCTAGCTGAACACTGTGAGCAGCACGCACTGCACTGAATGTAAATAGCAGGAACGGATCTAGCTGAACACTGTGAGCAGGACGCACTGTACTGAATGTAAATAGCAGGAACGGATCTAGCTGAACACTGTGAGCAGGACACACTGCACTGAATGTAAATAACAGGAACGGATCTAGCTGAACACTGTGAGCAGGACACACTGTACTAAATGTAAATAGTCTAGCTGCCTGACCGTGGTACTAATAGGATCAAAAAGAACACCTGTAATTTTCTTCAGGTAGCTTTATATACTGTAACCAGACAAGCCTGCCTGTCAGTAGGAAGATAACAGGAACGGATCTAGCTGAACACTGTGAGCAGGACGTACTGCACTAAATGTATATAGCAGGAACGGATCTAGCTGAACACTGTGAGCAGCACGCACTGTACTGAATGTAAATAGCAGGAACGGATCTAGCTGAACACTGTGAGCAGGACACACTGCACTGAATGTAAATAACAGGAACGGATCTAGCTGAACACTGTGAGCAGGACACACTGTACTAAATGTAAATAGTCTAGCTGCCTGACCGTGGTACTAATAGGATCAAAAAGAACACCTGTAATTTTCTTCAGGTAGCTTTATATACTGTAACCAGACAAGCCTGCCTGTCAGTAGGAAGATAACAGGAACGGATCTAGCTGAACACTGTGAGCAGGACGCACTGCACTGAATGTAAATAGCAGGAACGGATCTAGCTGAACACTGTGAGCAGCACGCACTGCACTGAATGTAAATAGCAGGAACGGATCTAGCTGAACACTGTGAGCAGGACGCACTGCACTGAATGTAAATAGCAGGAACGGATCTAGCTGAACACTGTGAGCAGGACGCACTGCACTGAATGTAAATAGCAGGAACGGATCTAGCTGAACACTGTGAGCAGCACGCACTGCACTGAATGTAAATAGCAGGAACGGATCTAGCTGAACACTGTGAGCAGCACGCACTGCACTGAATGTAAATAGCAGGAACGGATCTAGCTGAACACTGTGAGCAGGAAGCACTGTACTGAATGTAAATAGCAGGAACGGATCTAGCTGAACACTGTGAGCAGGACACACTGCACTGAATGTAAATAGTCTAGATAGAAGATAACAGGAACGGATCTAGCTAAACTGAATACAGTGTATATATATATATGCAACACCTGGGATGCATATATATACACAATACACTGTAAGTGCAGCTAACTGACTGACTGTTCTGCCTAATCTATCTAACTCAAATCAAACACTGTCTCTCTGTCTATCTCTTTCAACGCCGGAACACACACTACACAGGGCCGCCGTGCAGGCGGCCTTATATAGTGTGGGGCGTGTACTAAATCCCCTGAGCCATAATTGGCCAAAGCCTCCTTGGCTTTGGCCAATTACGGCTCTCTGTTCAGGCGGCGCTGTGATTGGCCAAGCATGCGGGTCATAGTGCATGCTTGGCCAATCATCAGCCAGCAATGCACTGCGATGCCGCAGTGAATTATGGGCCGTGACGCGCCACACGAATTTGGCGCGAACGGCCCATATCGTTCGCAATTCGACGGACGGTCGAACAGCCGATGTTCGAGTCGAACATGGGTTCGACTCGAACACGAAGCTCATCCCTACTCAGGAGAGCCAACAGGGGAGGCCTATCAGTCTTGTAAATTAGATGACGGCTATGAGAAAATCAGCTTTGTTCCCCAGCACACGAGGGGTTAACGCCGAGCTGCCTGATCTATGATAGGCTGGATAACCTGCATTGATTGCGCCAACCCTCCTTCCATATCTTCCTCCTCTCCTCTGGGAAAAGATCCCACAGACTGGCTGAGAAACGGCCATAACAAATGTCAGATTAACCCCTTCGGCTCAGCGGCGTTGAATTCCAGAAACATTCTTACCTCTGAAGGAGAGCTGCACCCGTGGGGTTGGCGGAGAGAATTCCTTGGCAGTGGCGTAGTACAAGGTTAGCAGGGCGCTGGCCAGGACTAGCAGGTCCTGGGGTTGCATGGCGCAGGGAATGGACAATCCAGGGAACCTGGGAAGAGAGGAGAAACAATGCGTCAATAATCAAAAAAATCCAAATAGTAACATTTTTTTTCGAAATAATGGAAAAAAAAAAATCACATTTGGATACGTTATAGCAGGGGGGGTCTCCAAACTTTCTAAACAAAGGGCCAGTTTTCTGTCCTTCAGACTTTAGGGGGGGCTGGACTGTCGCCAGTGAGGGTAGAAAAGGTCCCAACATCAGTAGGAATAAACAATGCCCTAACGTTGGTGTCAGTGGAAGGAATAGTGCCTCATAATTGGTGTCACTGATAGGAATTGTGCCCCGTTGTTGGTGTCACTGGGAGGAACTGTGGCCCATTGTTGGTGTTACTGAGAGGAATTGTGCCCGTTCTTTCATGTTCTTGGGAGGAATTGTGCCCCATCACTGGTTTCATTGGGTGCCAGTGGGAGGAATTGTGCCCCATCGTTGGTGTCATTGGGTGTCAGTGGGAGGAATTGTGCCCCATCATTGATGTCATTGGGAGGAATTGTGCCCCATTGTTGGTGTCTGTTGGAGGAATTGTGCGCCTTCATTGGTGTCAGTGAGAGGAATTGTGACCTTGAGAGGAATTGTGCACCTTCATTGATGTCAGTGGGGGAATTGTGCCTCATAATCGGTGTAATTGGGAGGAACTGTGCCCAACCATTGGTGTTACTGAGAGGAATTGTACCCCATCGTCGGTGTCAGTGGGAGGAATTGTGCCTCATAATTTGTGTCATTGGGAGGAAATGTGCCCCGTTGTTTGTGCCCTATTGTTGGTGTCACTGGGAGGAATTGTGCACCATCATTGGTGTCATTGGGAGGAATTGTGCCCCATTGTTGGTGTCAGTGAGAGGAATTGTGCACCTTCATTGGTGTCAGTGTGGGAATTGTGCCTCATAATCGGTGTCATTGGGAGGAATTGTGCCCAATCATTGGTGTTACTGGGAGGAATTGTACCCCATCGTTGGTGTCAGTGGGAGGAATTGTGCCTCATAATGGGTGTCATTGGGAGGAAATGTGCCCCATTGTTTGTGCCCTATAGTTGTTGTCAGTGGAAGGAATCATGCCCCATCATTGGTGTCAATGGGAGGAATATTGCCTCATTGTTGGTGTCATTGGGAGGAATTGTGCCCAATCATTGGTGTTACTGGGAGGAATTGTACCCCATCATTGGTGTCAGTGGGAGGAATTGTGTCTCATAACTGATGTCATTGGGAGGAAATGTGCCCCGTTGTTTGTGCCCTATTGTTGGTTTCATTGGGAGGAATTGTGCACCATCATTGGTGTCAGTGGGAGGAATATTGCCCCATTGTTGGTGTCATTGGGAGGAATTGTGCACCATCATTGGTGTCAGTGTGGGGAATTATGCCTCATAATTGGTGTCATTGGGAGAAATTTTGCCCCATTGTTGATGTCATTGAGTGAAATTGTGGCCCATCGTTGGTGTGACTGGGGGGAATTGTGCCCCATCGTCTGTGTCAGTGGGAAGAATAGTGCCTCATAATTAGTGCCATTGGGAGAAATTGTGCCCCATCATTGGTTTCATTGGGAGAATTTGTGCCCCATTGTTAGTGTCAGTGGGTGGAATTGTGCAACTTCCTTTGTGTCAGTGGGGGGGAATTATACTCCATTGTTGTTATCTGTGGAAGAAATAGTGCCACAAGGGCCAGATAACAGCAAGGAAAGGGCCACATCTGGCCCTCGGGCCACAGTTTGGAGACCACTGTGTTATAGGACAAGAAGGTACAGACAGCAAAATAGAAGTCTTAGTAGTCCTTTCTGATCTGTTGGTCCTCTGATCTAATGGACTCTGATCAATAAGGAGGTTTGAATAGTGGGAAGGGGCAAGTTATACTTTTACAGAAAAAGCTGAGATTTCTATAACTTCAGCTGCTAGTGTCTTTGGAATTGCAGGTGATTTTAGCATGCCGTCACCACTTCACATTGACCAGGCTTATAGCAGGTTTATTTGAACCATATCTTTGAGGGTCTCTGAACAGAATGCAGGTTTGTAAATTTGTTTCTTTGTCATTTTTTTGTGGAATGCTTTAAAGGAGGCAAAAGACTCTTAAATGTATTTAGGGGGAATTCCTGACCAAAATGCCGGATAATTGAAGTATGAACAAACAGTACAGTACCTGGGGCAAATACTAAAAAGACTAGATTTAACTAGATCTATGCACATTCTGGTCTAATCTATCAATTGGATTTGAGAAATATTTGACAAACGCCTTTGGGTAATGGATGACTGTGACTTTGCAGGTAAAAATTCTTCCCTTTAGATAAAGTTTAGGAGCGGAAAGACATGTCTGTACCACCACAGGTAACAGAAAACTGTGTTCTGCAGTTCCTTCCATCCATCAGATTTTACAGACAGTTTTGTGTTTTGCTTTGAAGGTACAATGCATTCAGGCTAACATCAAGTGAGGGTGAGCCATGGACATCAGATTAGGAGGGGCCATGGACATCAGATGAGAGTGGGCCATGGATATCAGATAAGGGTGTGTCTTAGACATCATGTGAGTGTGAGCCATAGACATCAGATAAGGGCGAGCCTTGGACATCATACAAGGGTGAGCCATTTAGATCAGATGAGGGTGTGTTATAGACATCATATGAGTGTGAGCCATAGGCATCAGATAAGGGTGAATCGTAGACATCCTACAAACTTGAGCCATGGACATCAGAGTGAGAAATGGACACCATATGAGGGCGAACCAAGAACATCATATGAGAGTGAACCATAGACACCATATGAGGGTGAACCATGGACATAATATGAGGGTGAACCATGGACATCCAATGAGGGTGAACCATGAACATCTAATGAGGGTGAACCATGAACATCTAATGAAACACTACACACCGAATCGCAGTCTTCGATCAGCTAACCAAAACCTCCTCCTCATTCCCAAATACCGCTACAAAGCAAAGGGAGAACGTAGATTTGCAGTCCAAGGACCTCGACTATGGAATGCTCTCCCAACCAACCTCCGCATGGAAGAAAACCACCAGGCCTTCAGGAAAAAACTAAAGACCTTCCTTTTCTAGAAGCTGGCTACAGAGAATACATCCAGCGCCTTGAGGCGATTCAGTTCGCAATTGCAGCGCTTTACAAATCATTCATTCATTCATTCATTCATTCAATGAGGGTGAACCATGGACATCATATGAGGGTGAACCATGGACATCATATGAGGGTGAACCATGAACATCCTATGAGGGTGAACCATGGACATCATATGAGGGTGAACCATGGACATCATATGAGGGTGAACCATGGACATCATATGAGGGTGAACCATGGACATCATATGAGGGTGAACCATGGACATCATATAAAGGTGAACCATAGACACGAAAATGAGGGTGAACTATGGACATCATATGAGGGTGAACCATGAACATCATATGAGATTGAACCATGGATATCATATGAGGGTGAACCATGAACACCATATGAGGGTGAACCATAGACACCATACAAGGGTGAACCATAAACACCATATGAGGGTGAACCATGAACATCATATGAGGGTGAACTATGGACATCTAATGCAAGTGAACCATGGACATCAAGTGAGGGTGAGCGATGGACATCATACGAGGGTGAGCCATGGACATAATTTCAAGGATGAGACATGGACATCATACGAGGGTGAGCCATGGACATAATTTCAAAGATGAGACATGTTCATCATACATGAGTGAACCATGGACATCAGGTGAAGGGGAGCTATGGATATCATTCCTGGGTGAGCCATGGACATTTTACGAGGGTGGGCCGTGGACATCCGTTGAGGTGAGCCATGGAAATCATGTGAGGGTGAGCCATGGACATTATACGAGGGCAAACTATGGACATTATACTATACAAAGGGGGGCATGGACATCAGGTGAGGGTGAGCCATGGACATTATATGAAGACGAACCATAGACAATTTTACAATGTTGGGCAATGGACTTCAGATGACAGTGAGCCAGGAGATCAGGTAAGGGTAAGCCATGAACATCAGGTAAGGGTGACCCATGGACATCAGGTGAGGATGACCCATGGACATCAGGTGAGGGTGACCCATGGATGTCAAATGAGGATGGGCTCAGCACTGGGCAACGACCAACACAAGGTTGTGCCACAAATCAGAAGAACTGCTCTTTTATTTATCCGAGGATGCAAAGTGTTCCCAGCGCACAAACAGAAGTCTTTTTTATTTCTTTACTAGGAGAACATTTTAGAAAGGCTGTCTGTATTCTGAGGAGCAAACAAAGCCCTCAGCATGCAGATAGGCACAATAAAAAGCTGTATAATTAAAAGCTTAAAACATAAGAGACACGTGAATGACATTTAGACCTTGTTCCGCTCACTCCCATGCGCTTTTTCATTACAATGTGAATCAAAACAAGCCGCTAACTAAACCCGTATTATACTAACTGCCGTATCCATCTTTTATGTGTCTGCCTGCAGTTATCAGTGTAGATTGAATTTCCTTCTTTTTTACAGCGCTGACATTTCCTCAGCAATTTACAAAGAACTAGTCAGCTACTTGCATCTGTTTCGACCCCCAAAGGAGCTTACACTTTGGTTGGTCTAACACATACAAGGAGCCACGTCTTAAACTGGCCCATAGAGGAGATGATATACACATCCTAAAGAGGACCTGGCATTGGTGCTGTTGCCAAGCCCAATGGTTTGCCATGGACATCAAGTAAGGGTAAACCGCGGATATTATACAAGGATGGGCCATGGTCGCAAGGTAAGGGTAAGCCATGGACATCAAATGAGGGTGAGCCATGGACATCAGATGAGGGTGCCCCCCCCCCCCCCCCATGGAGGAGATATACAAATCCTAAAGAGGACCTCTCATTGGTACTGTTGCTAAACCCAAGGGTTTTCCATGGACATCAAGTTAGGGTAAACCGTAGACACTATACAAGGGTGAGCCATAGTCATAAGGTGAAAGTGAGCCATGGGCATCAGATAAGGATGAGCCATGGACATCAGATGAGAGTGACCCCATGGAGAAGATATACACATCCTTAAGGGGACCTGTCATTGGTACTGTTGCTAAACCCAAGGGTTTGCCATGGACATCAAGTTAGGGTAAACCATGGACACTATACAAGGGTGAGCCACAATCATAAGATGAAGGTGAGCCATGGGCATCAGATAAGGGTGAGCCATGGACATCAGATAAGAGTGCCCCCATGGAGGAGATATACACATCCTAATGAGGACCTGTCATTGGTACTGTTGCTAAGCCCAAGGGTTTGCCATGGAAATCAAGTGAGGGTAAACCGTGGACGCTATACAAGGGTGAGCCACAATCATAAGGTGAAGGTGAGCCGTGGATTTCAGATAAGGGTGAGCCATGGAAATTAGACGAGGGTAAGCCATGGACATCAGATGAGGGTGCCCCCATGGAAAACATATACACATCCTAAAGAGGACCAGTTATTGGTACTGTTGCCAATCCCAGGGGTTTGCCGTGGACAACAAGTGAGGGTAAACCGTGGACATTATACAAGGGTGGGCCATAATCATAAGGTGAGGGTTAGTCATGGACATAAGATGAGGGTGCCCCCATGGAGGAGATATACACATCCTAATGAGGACCTGTCATTGGTACCATTGCTAAACCCACGGGTTTTGTCATGGACATCAAGTAAAGGTGAACCATGGACACCAGATGAGGGTGAGCCATGGACATCAACTTAAGGTGAGCCATGGACATCAGATGAGGGTGCCCTCCCATGGAGGAGATATACAAATCCTAAAGAGGACCTCTCATTGGTACTGTTGCTAAACCCAAGGGTTTGCCATGGACATCAAGTGAGGGTAAACCGTGGACACTATACAAGGGTGGGCCATAATCATAAGGTGAAGGTGAGCCATGGATTTCAGACAAGGGTGAGCCATGGAAATTAGATGAGGGTAAGCCATGGACATCAGATGAGAGTGCCCCCATGGAAAAGATATACACATCCTAAAGAGGACCTGTTATTGGTACTGTTGCCAAACCCAGGGGTTTGCCATGGACATCAAGTGAGGGTAAACCGTGGACAATATACAAGGGTGGGCCATAATCATAAGGTGAGGGTTAGTCATGGACATCAGATGAGGGTGCCCCCATGGAGGAGATATACACATCCTAATGAGGACCTGTCATTGGTACCATTGCTAAACCCAAGGGTTTTGTCATGGACATCAAGTAAAGGTGAACCATGGACACCAGATGAGGGTGAGCCATGGACATCAAATTAAGGCGAGCCATGGACATCAGATGAGGGTGAGCCATGAACATCAAATTAAGGTGAGCCATGGACATCAGATGAGGGTGCCCCCACCCTTCTGGAGAGAGAAGCAGATCAATGCATTGTTGGGGGGATTACTGTGGTCTCTGTGAGAGGTATAAATACCTGGAAGGATTACAGAGCATGCTGCACTTACTATGTAAAAGAAAATATAGGTCTGATGACAGGTCCACTTCAGGACGATGGTTCTGCCTCTCTACTTATGCTGCTGGGAGGGCAGTAAAGGGTGACTAGTGGTTAGTAGGAGTTTATTATTCCTCAGGATTCTATTTCACTTGAAAGGCGCCATGTTTAGTCTTGCTCACACTGACCCCTCCCCCGACGTCTGTCACCCGGCTGCCATTACCACTTGACGCGACTCTCCCCGCCGTTCTCAGCCACTTCTTGTCACTCTTTCTGAATACAATGTCCACTTCCCTCTTGTCACCTACATAATGGAGCACCAATTTAAAGAAAAGACAAGGGGGGGGGGAGGCGTCCGGCGACCCCCACGTGTGGCGGACGCGGCGCGCAGCCCGATTTCTTTCACTGCTCGCTTTGGCTTTTTCCTGGGAAGCGGCCACGCGGTTACTAGGAGTGACAGAAATTAGGCGAACGCATAAACAAACAAAGTCTGCCAGCGCCATCCGTCTTCATCAGCCCCCCCCCATCCATTTCCCTTTTTCCACTTATCTCCAACAACAATTCCCCTCCTGGGGGGGACACAAAGCGCAGAGATGTGTGCCTGTCTCTTTAAATGTCTGCACAAATTCCGGGCCACCCTTTCGCTGCCGAACGCATGGCGGGCCCTGGCGGAACAAAAAAAAAAAAAAAGTCTGAATATGGATTGTACGGTCCCGCTGTGCGCTCGGGGAAACGGCTTCAATACGCGCAACAAAGAATCCCTTTTATTGCGCCTGTCACCTAATTGATACTTTGTATGAAGTCCTTTATAATAGGTAGAGAGCGGGATGGGGGGATGGGAAGTGCGACGGGAGGAATAAAAGGAGAAATGGAATTTCTAGAAAGAACGCGGACGCATGTGACAGACTGGAGGTGACACCTGACAAGACAAGGTGACACCCGGGTGAGGGGGGTGACAGACACCCCATTGGAGTGGCTGGTGTCAGATCGGAGACGGGGGAGGGGGGCTCTCTCAGCTGAGCGCGGCGGTGCGTCTTGGCTAAGGAAAGGTTTTAGGGCCAGTTCGCGTCGCATTTGTACGTCCAATTGCGCGTATCGGCTGGTGTGTTTTCAAGCAGCCCATTCATTTCAATGGGCTGACGAAACGCGCAAAGTTCTAAAAAACGCACGTTACTGCATCGGTGTTGCATCAGCTTTGAAAAGGTTCCTGAATTACTTTGATGCAACTTTCATGCGGCTTGAGTGCGATAGACTGCAATGTAAGCTCTCAACAGTCGCATCTTAACTGCTTAGCCGCCGCCCACATTTACTGCGCCAATGGCGGTCGCTCTGTGCCGGATAACGTCCCTAGTATGTAACCTAAAACGTTCAGGTCTGGGGCCGCCGACAAACCCGTTCACCGCTGTGATTGGACTCGATGTCCGCCGGGACCCGCCGATCATTCTGGAAAGAAGCACATCTGACACTTCCGGGTCTGGGGCGTGCGCGCGCGCTGCCGGCGACCTGCTCCTGCTGTATCCAATCACTTGATGTCCGCCGGGACCCGCCGATCGTTCTGGAAAGAAGCACATCTGACACTTCCGGGTATGGGGCGTGCGCGCGCGCGCGCTGCCGGCGACCTGCTCCTGCTGTATCCAATCACTCGATGTCCGCCGGGACCCGCCGATCGTTCTGGAAAGAAGCACATCTGACACTCCCGGGTCTGGGGCGTGCGCGCGCGCTGCCGGCGACCTGCTCCTCCTGTATCCAATCACCCGCTGGGACCCGCCGATTGTTCGTTAAAGAAGAAGAACGGCGGTCTGTCAGTAGGGAAGGTTGTGATCCGGAGTTTTTCCGCTAAGCAGGAACATGGATCTCTGCCTTCCCATAGTACAAGCACCTCCCCCCACACAGTTAGCAAGCACTCATTAGGCGCACATTTAACCCTTTGGTTACCCCGTTAACCCCTTCCCAGCCAGTGTCATTGGTACAGTGACAGTGCATATTCTTAGCACTGATCACTGAATTAGTGTCTCTGGTCCCCAAAAAAGTGTCACTTAGTGTCCGATTTGTTTGCCGCAATGTCGCCGTCTCACTATAAGTCGCTGATTGCCGCCATTACTATTAAGAAAATATATATATCCCATCGTTTGTAACTTTTGCACAAACCAATCAATATACACTTATTTGATTTTGTTTTTTTTTTTGTTTTTTTTTTACCAAAAATATGTAGCAGAATACAAATTGGCTTAAATTGATGAAAAAAATAGATTTTTTACATATTCTATAGCAGAAAGTTAAAAAATATATATTTTTTGTTTATAGCGCAAAAAATAAAAACCGCAGAGGTGATCAAATACCACCAAAAGAAATCTCTATCTGTGTGTAAAAATACACATCTATTTTATTTGTGTACAGCATCGCACGACCGCGTCAGTTAAAATATCGCCGTACCGTATGGCCGTAATGGCCTGGTCAGGAAGGGGGGGGTAAAACCCTCCGGGGCTGAAGTGGGTAATGTTATCGGTGTGACAGTCAAAGCCAAAGTCGCATGAAAGTTGCAAAGGAAATCGTCTGAACACCCCCTCACCCCTCCCATCCTGGGGAGGCCGCACTGCGTCCATGGAATGATATTCCTGTGGTCAGGAGGAGTGCGAAGGCTGCAGGACAAACTGGGAGAGCTTCCAGGCTGAACCATGAGCGGGAAGTGGACCTGTCATAGCATACATCCTAATGCTAAGTGCCTGGACATTATTTGTATTAATTCCATATAGTTATTGTCTCTCACAGGACTCCCCCTGACAGTGCCTTCATCAGCTGTTCTCTCTAGGACAGCGCCAATTTGTTCAGGCATCATCCAGGGTCACCTTCTACCTTCTAAGACTGGGAGGTTGGCTCAGAGATGACACGGTCATTTAAAATCCTGGTACCTATGGTTGCGTTCACAAATGACTGACACAAATCAGCCCCTGCTGTAGACTCCCACCTTGTAACTTGCTACAAAATTACAATGTACAGTCTGATCACTGCGGAGGGGAGGGGAGACTGAGGAAATGCTTCCTCCTGCCTGTAATAAAGGCCACTCACACTTGTCTCCGCCCCCTCCTGAAGTTTTCTGTAGTAGGTGGAGTCTTCTGGGCCCCACCCACAGCTCTGCTCTCTCTCTTTTCACAGGGGATTGGTCTTGTCTCCGCCCCCTCCTGAAGTTTTCTGTCGTGGGTGGAGCCTGCTGAATCCCCTCCCACAGCTCTGCTCTCTGCACAGGCTATGTACAGCCCAGTGATGATGACACTGCTACTTTTTCAAGGTAATATCTGGGTTTGCAAAGCCATTTAGTGCTCATAAAGTGGATTTATATCCTTTGTGGCCATTAAGGAATATATATAAATGAAAGATTCTTGTGCCCGGAGTTCAGCTTTAAAATGTACATATGAAATACATGTACCGGAAGGTGACCATCAGCTGCGTTGTAGTTCTGCCCCACCACCCCATATATCGTCTCGCTGTGCCTCCCCTCCTCTGCACAAGCCCCCCCTTCACACCCGCTGCCCCCTCCAATCACACCCGCTCCCCCCTCCCTTCACACCTGCTCACCCCCTCTCCCTTCACACCCGCTCCCCCCCTCTCCCTTCACACCCGCTCCCCCCCTCCTTCACACCCGCTCCCCCCTTCACACCCACTCCCCCCCTCACCCCCCTTCACACCCGCTCCCCCCTCCCTTCACACCCACTCCCCCCCTCCTTCACACCAGGTCCCCCCCTTCCCCTCACACCCGCTCACCCCCTCCTTCACACCCGCTCCCCCCTCACCCCCCCTCCCTTCACACCTGCTCACCCCCCTCCCTTCATACCCGCTACCCCCCTCACCCCCCCTCCCTTCACACCCGCTCCCCCCTCACCCCCCCTCCCTTCACACCTGCTCACCCCCCTCCCTTCACACCCGCTCCCCCCTCACCCCCCCTCCCTTCACACCTGCTCACCCCCCTCCCTTCATACCCGCTACCCCCCTCACCCCCCCTCCCTTCACACCCACTCCCCCCCTCCTTCACACCAGCTCCCCCCCTTCACACTCGCTCCCCCCTCACCCCCCCTCCCTTCACACCTGCTCACCCCCCTCCCTTCACACCCGCTACCCCCCTCACCCCCCCTCCCTTCACACCTGCTCCCCCCCTCCCTTCACACCTGCTCACCCCCCTTCCCTTCACACCCCCTCCCCCCCTCCCTTCACACCTGCTCACCCCCCCCCTCCCTTCACACCTGCTCAACCTCTCCCTTCACACCCGCTCCCCCCTCACCCCCCTTCCCTTCACACCCACTCCCCCCTTCACACCCGCTCCTCCCCTCACCCCCCCTCCCTTCACACTCGCTCCTCCCCTCACCCCCCCCTTCACACCCGCTACCCCCCTTCCCTTCACACCTGCTCCCCCCCTTCACACCCACTTCCCCCCTCACCCCCCTTCACACCCGCTCCTCCCCTCACCCCCCCTCCCTTCACACCCGCTCCCCCCTTCCTTCACACCCGCTCCCCTTCTCACCCCCCTTCCCTTCACACCCGCTCCCCCCTCCTTCAGTCCCCCTCCCTTCACACCCGCTCCCCCCCTCACCCCCCTCCTTCAGACCCGCTCCCCCCCTCACCCCCCTCCCTCCCATCACACCCACTCCCCACCTCCCCTCACACCTGCCCCCCCTACCCCCCTCCCTTCACACCCTCTCCCCCCTCTCACCCCCCTTCTCTTCACACCCGCTCCCCCCCTCCTTCACACCCGCTCCCCCCCCTCGCCCCCCCTCCCTCCCATCACACCCGTTCCCCCCCCTCGCCCCCCCCCTCCCTTCACACCTGCCCCCCCTTACCCCCCTCAGTTTCTCTACCATTCTGCGGATTTTCTTGCTAAAACAAACATGAAGAGGAGAGTGCGGGGGAGGGAGGCATGGCCAGGCTGGAAAGGATGAGTCAATGTGGGGGGAGAGCCGAGAAGAACCTGCCGAGGTGGAGAAGAAGGTCGGAGACGATGGGACAACCTCAGGTGACTTCTGGGTGTAATCCGGAGAATTTTAATTAGGATGTTAAAGGGGAACCCCGGGGTGAATAATCAGAGAATGGCTATGGATTCACTAAAACTGAACTCCAGGCAGAGCTAAAGGATCCAATTAATGCAACTCTGTAATCACTAATACATCAACAAATGTAAGTGTAAGTACCTGAATGTGACTTGTTTCCAGCCTCTTGCTATCCCTGTACAGCAGAGCTCAGACTGAGTGAGGAAGAAGCAGCACAAGGAACCATTCTGCACATGTGCTGTAAAGAAAGGATGGTGATAGGAGGAGAGATCAGAGAGATGATCTGCTTCTCCTTTTACTGTCCAGTCACTAGTGACTAGAGGTGGGTCCAGGAAGTGGGCTGAATGATGCAGTCTCTTGCAATCCCTTGTATAGCAGAGTTTAGACCAGGAATGAGAAAAGCAGCGCAAGTAGCTGTGTAGTTGTGCCACAGGTACAGAGGGACCTGCTGATAGTAGGAGAGAGCATAGTGACAGAGCTGCTTCTCCTCTCTCTGTCCAGTCACAAGCTGAAGGTGTGTCCAAGGAGACCTGGGCTCTGAAAAATGATCTGCTTCTCCTTTCACCCTCCAGTTACAAGCTGGAGGTGAGTTTAGGGAGACCCGGGCTCCAAGAGATGAGCTGCTTCTCCTTTCACCTCCCAGTCACAAGCTGGAGGTGTATCCAGGGAGACCTGGGCTCAGAGAGATGAGCTGCTTCTTTTTTCACCTCCCAGTCACAAGCTGGAGGTGTATCCAGGGAGACCTGGGCTCAGAGAGATGAGCTGCTTCTTCTTTCACCCTCAAATAACAAGCTGGAGGTGTATCCAGGGAGACCTGGGCTTCGAGAGATGAGCTGCTTCTCCTTTTGCCCTCCAGTCACAAGCTGAAGGTGTATCCAGGGACACCTGGGCTCAGAGAGATGAGCTGCTTCTAGGTTTACTGTCCAGTCACGAACTGGAGATGGGTCCAGGAAGGCCTGAGCTCAAAGAAAGTGGGTTGAATGATGCAATCTCATGCAATCCCTTGTACAGCAGACTAGGTTTAGACTAGGAAAGGGAAAATCGGCACAAACAACCATTTAGTTGTGCTGCAGTGCTCAAGTGCTAACAAAGGACATGCTGATAGGAGGGGAGAGCAGAGCAACAGAGAGATAAGCTACTTCTCCTTTCACCATCCAGTCACAAGCTGGAGTTGGGTTCAGGAAGACCGGGCTCAGAGAAATCAGCTGCTTCTCCTTTCATTGTACAGTCACTTGTGGCAGGAGGTGGGTTTTTGAAGACCTGGTCTCAAAGCAAGCAGGATGAATGACACAGTCTCTCGCAATGCTTTCTGCAGCAGAGCCTAGACTGTGAAAGGGAGAAGCTGCATAAATAATCATTTAGTTGTGATTCAATGCTCATGAGGGACATGCTAATAGGAGGAGAGAGCAGAGGGACAGAAAGATGAGCTGATCACGGTGCTGCTTGTCCATTCGCTGTCCAATCAGAGGCTGGGGGCATGTCCAAGATGACATGGGCTCAGAGGAAGTGGGTTAAAGCATGCTGGCAATCAAATTGAGGACATCTAGTGGCAGAAAAACATACAGGGTGACAACACTAAGCCACCCCCTCGCAATTGGCAGCAGCGTTGTCAGCCTGCCATGCGAGCCCATTTGGTGGACCATTTTCAGGTCTATGAATGCCTCCAGCTCACAGCCCGATGGCCGGCTGAATCGGCGCACATAACAGGCTGACCAGGAATGTGTGTAGAGCGGACGGAGCGCTAGTCCCAATGTAGGGGGAAGTTGGGGGGCCCACGTACCAGGCTGACCAGGAATGTCTGTACAGCAGACGGAGCGCTATTCCCAATGTAGGGGGAAGTTGGGGGCGCACGTACCAGGCTGATGAGGAATGTCTGTAGAGCGGACGGAGCGCTATTCCCAATGTAGGGGAAGTTGGGGGGCGCACGTACCAGGCTGACGAGGAATGTCTGTAGAGCAGACGGAGCGCTATTCCCAATGTAGGGGAAGTTGGGGGGCACACGTACCAGGCTGACGAAGAATGTCTGTAGAGGGGACGGAGTGCTAGTCCCAATGTAGGGGGAAGTTGGGGGGCGCACGTACCAGGCTGACGAGGAATGTCTGTAGAGCAGACGGAGCGCTATTCCCAATGTAGGGGAAGTTGGGGGGCACACGTACCAGGCTGACGAAGAATGTCTGTAGAGGGGACGGAGTGCTAGTCCCAATGTAGGGGGAAGTTGGGGGGCGCACGTACCAGGCTGACCAGGAATGTGTGTAGAGCGGACGGAGCGCTATTCCCAATGTAGGGGGAAGTTTGGGGGCGCACGTACCAGGCTGACCAGGAATGTCTGTACAGCAGACGGAGCGCTATTCCCAATGTAGGGGGAAGTTGGGGGTCGCACGTACCAGGCTGATGAGGAATGTCTGTAGAGCGGACGGAGCGCTATTCCCAATGTAGGGGAAGTTGGGGGGCACACGTACCAGGCTGACGAAGAATGTCTGTACAGTGGATGGAGCGCTATTCCCAATGTAGGGGGAAGTTTGGGGGCGCACGTACCAGGCTGACCAGAAATGTCTGTAGAGCGGACGGAGTGCTAGTCCCAATGTAGGGGGAAGTTGGGGGCGCACGTACCAGGCTGACCAGGAATGTGTGTAGAGCGGACAGAGCGCTATTCCCAATGTGGGGGGAAGTTGGGGGGCACACGTACCAGGCTGACCAGGAATGTGTGAAGAGCGGACGGAGCGCTATTCCCAATGTAGGGGGAAGTTTGGGGGCGCACGTACCAGGCTGACCAGGAATGTGTGTAGAGCGGACGGAGCGCTATTCCCAATGTAGGGGGAAGTTGGGGGGTGCATGTACCAGGCTGACCAGGAATGTGTGAAGAGCGGACGGAGCGCTATTCCCAATGTAGGGGGAAGTTGGGGGGCCCATGTACCAGGCTGACCAGGAATGTGTGTAGAGCGGACAGAGCGCTATTCCCAATGTGGGGGGAAGTTGGGGGGCACACGTACCAGGCTGACCAGGAATGTGTGAAGAGCGGACGGAGCGCTATTCCCAATGTAGGGGGAAGTTTGGGGGCGCACGTACCAGGCTGACCAGGAATGTGTGTAGAGCGGACGGAGCGCTATTCCCAATGTAGGGGGAAGTTGGGGGGTGCATGTACCAGGCTGACCAGGAATGTGTGAAGAGCGGACGGAGCGCTATTCCCAATGTAGGGGGAAGTTTGGGGGCGCACGTACCAGGCTGACCAGAAATGTCTGTAGAGCGGACGGAGCGCTATTCCCAATGTAGGGGGAAGTTTGGGGACGCACGTACCAGGCTGACTAGGAATGTGTGAAGAGCGGACGGAGCGCTATTCCCAATGTAGGGGGATGTTGATCTTCCAGACGCAGGCAGTGTGAAGAATAAAGGACTCCGGGGTCCATTTATTACAGTTATGTCATTTAGCAGTAATATCCATTCCCGATGGGTGAGGGATGACAGAGGTGACGGATGACTCGGGGTGAGAGGTCTCTCCATAGATAATAAATAGAGAGGAATGAAGTGAGAGGGATAAAATCCCCGATGTGTGAAGAGTGAGCGGAGCCGATGAATGAGCCCCCCCCCCCCCTCCAGGCTTCCTATGTAATGTTTTCTTTTCCAGCATCCTGGGGGGCCAGGAAAGCCAAATGTGACAGAGGGAAGCGGGCAGGCGGAGGGGCACAGATGTACTGGGGGGGGGGGGGCATTCACATCTAATGCTGAGGGAGCGCCGTCTGGATCAGGCTGGTGATCTGTAGTCATATGAAAGCCCCAATAAAGTATGACCAAAGAAGGGGCATGTATGGCCAGAGAGGGGGCAAGTCTGACAGAAAAGGGGTGTGTCTGACCAGAGAGGGGGCATGTTTGTCCAGGGGGGGGGGTCTGACCAAAGAGGCGGTGTGCCTCACCAAAAAGGGTGTGTGTCTGACCAGTGGGGGGCATGTCTGACCAGAGGGGGCATGTCTGACCAGAGAGGGGGGCATGTCTGACCAGAAAGGGGGGCATGTCTGACCAGAGAGGGGGGCATGTCTAACCAGAGGGGGCATGTCTGACCAGAGAGGGGGGCATGTCTGACCAGAGAGGGGGACATGTCTGACCAGAGAGAGGGGCATGTCTGACCAGAGAGAGAGGGGCATGTCTGATCAGAGAGGGGGGCATGTCTGACCAGAGAGAGGGGCATGTCTGACCAGAGAGGGGGGAATGTCTGACCAGAGAGGGGGACATGTCTGACCAGAGAGAGGGGCATGTCTGACCAGAGAGGGGGACATGTCTGACCAGAGAGGGGGACATGTCTGACCAGAGAGGGGGGCATGTCTGACCAGAGGGGGCATGTCTGACCAGAGGGGGGCATGTCTGACCAGAGGGGGCATGTCTGACCAGAGAGGGGGCATATCTGCCCCGGGGACAGGGCATGTCTGACCAGAGAGGGAGGCATGTCTGACCAGAGGGGGCATGTCTGACCAGAGAGGGGGGCATGTCTGACCAGAAAGGGGGGCATGTCTGACCAGAGAGGGGGGCATGTCTAACCAGAGGGGGCATGTCTGACCAGAGAGGGGGGCATGTCTGACCAGAGAGGGGGACATGTCTGACCAGAGAGGGGGGCATGTCTGACCAGAAAGGGGGGCATGTCTGACCAGAGAGGGGGGCATGTCTAACCAGAGGGGGCATGTCTGACCAGAGAGGGGGGCATGTCTGACCAGAGAGGGGGACATGTCTGACCAGAGAGAGGGGCATGTCTGACCAGAGAGAGAGGGGCATGTCTGATCAGAGAGGGGGGCATGTCTGACCAGAGAGAGGGGCATGTCTGACCAGAGAGGGGGGAATGTCTGACCAGAGAGGGGGACATGTCTGACCAGAGAGAGGGGCATGTCTGACCAGAGAGGGGGACATGTCTGACCAGAGAGGGGGACATGTCTGACCAGAGAGGGGGGCATGTCTGACCAGAGGGGGCATGTCTGACCAGAGGGGGGCATGTCTGACCAGAGGGGGCATGTCTGACCAGAGAGGGGGCATATCTGCCCCGGGGACAGGGCATGTCTGACCAGAGAGGGAGGCATGTCTGACCAGAGGGGGCATGTCTGACCAGAGAGGGGGGCATGTCTGACCAGAAAGGGGGGCATGTCTGACCAGAGAGGGGGGCATGTCTAACCAGAGGGGGCATGTCTGACCAGAGAGGGGGGCATGTCTGACCAGAGAGGGGGACATGTCTGACCAGAGAGAGGGGCATGTCTGACCAGAGAGAGAGGGGCATGTCTGATCAGAGAGGGGGGCATGTCTGACCAGAGAGAGGGGCATGTCTGACCAGAGAGGGGGGAATGTCTGACCAGAGAGGGGGACATGTCTGACCAGAGAGGGGGGCATGTCTAACCAGAGGGGGCATGTCTGACCAGAGAGGGGGGCATGTCTGACCAGAGAGAGGGGCATGTCTGACCAGAGAGGGGGACATGTCTGACCAGAGAGGGGGACATGTCTAACCAGAGAGGGGGACATGTCTGACCAGAGAGGGGGGCATGTCTGACCAGAGAGGGGGGCATGGCTGACCAGAGGGGGGGCATGTCTGACCAGAGAGGGGGACATGTCTGACCAGAGAGAGGGGCATGTCTGACCAGAGAGGGGGGCATGTCTGACCAGAGAGGGGGACATGTCTGACCAGAGAGGGGGACATGTCAGACCAGAGAGGGGGACATGTCTGACCAGAGGGGGCATGTCTGACTAGAGACGGGGGAATGTCTGACCAGAGAGGGGGACATGTCTGACAAGAGAGGGGGGCATGTCGGACCAGAGAGGGGGGCATGTCTGACCAGAGGGGGGGCATGTCTGACCAGAGAGGGGGACATGTCTGACCAGAGAGAGGGGCATGTCTGACCAGAGAGGGGGGCATGTCTGACCAGAGAGGGGGACATGTCTGACCAGAGAGGGGGACATGTCAGACCAGAGAGGGGGACATGTCTGACCAGAGGGGGCATGTCTGACTAGAGAGGGGGGAATGTCTGACCAGAGAGGGGGACATGTCTGACTAGAGAGGGGGGAATGTCTGACCAGAGAGTGGGGCAAGTCTGACTAGAGAGGGGGGTGTCTGGCCAAAGAGGCGGTGTGTCTCACCAGAGAGAGGGTGTGTGTGATCAGAGAGGGGGTGTGTCTGACCAAAGAGGGGGTGTGTCTGACCAGAGAGGGGGCATGTCTGACCAAAGAGTGGGCGTGCCTGACCAGAGAAGGGGTGTGTCTGACCAGAAAGGGGGCATGTTTGACCATAGTGGGGCATGTTGGACCAAAGAGGGGGTGTGTCTGGCCAGGAAGAGGGCGTGTATGATAAGAGGAGAAGCGTCTGACTGGAGATAGGACATGTCTGACCAGAGAGAAGGGGTGTGTCTGACCAGGTCTGTTCCATTAATGAGTGAAGTGGTCAATGTGTGGCCAGACTCTGGTGCCTCTTGGAATGTGCTGTGATTCTAAGGCCATTTTCACACCGATGCGGTGCAGTTAGCGCAGTGTACCCGCAGGTTTGGAGCAAGTTCGATGCACTTTCCCATAGAGTTCTAATATGTCCTGTGGTTTCGGTGAGCTTTCAGAAAATGCACCAAAACCACAGGACATAACAAAACTCTAAACGTCCCTTTGGACAAAACTAGTCGGGCGGAATCTCAGTGCTGACATCACACCGCTATATGATCCCGGGTCATCAGCCGCCCTCTCAGTGAGATTTTACTGTGTTTTTTCAGACTCATTACAATGCGTTTATAGAGTCCACTAACACTCACTTTGGTCTACTGAAATATACAACATCACACCTGGTGGGTATTCCGGTATCTACCTGACGTAGCTGAACAGCCCCCACCCCGGCATTCATTCTATGTCTCATGGCGTCTGTTATCTATAAGAAATCAGCTACTTATTGTCTCTGTCAGGAATACATCCAATTATTACTCAATGTAATAAGATATCGGGCTACCTTCCCCGTGTGGAATTATCATTACATATAAACACGTGTGAATGATGTGATTACATGGAAGACATGAAACGTGTCGGGACAAATCAAAGGAAAAATGTATCATCTTCACTGCTGAACACCCGCCAGGCTTCATCGGAATCCAGCCAGTATTCCTGGGTTACATAGCCTGTGATTGGCTAATGGAGGAGCCTCAGTTCACCCATTAGGTTAGCCCTGAGTTCTCACCATCTGAGTATCCACAGGCAGAGAGATCAGTGAGGGGTATCTACAATACAGGCAGAGAGATCAGTGAGGGGTATCTACAGTACAGGCAGAGAGATCAGTGAGGGGTATCTACAGTACAAGCAGAGAGATCAGTGAGGGGTATCTACAGTACAAGCAGGGAGATCAGTGAGGGGTATCTACAGTACAAGCAGAGAGATCAGTGAGGGGTATCTACAGTACAAGCAGAGAGATCAGTGAGGGGTATCTACAGTACAAGCAGAGAGATCAGTGAGGGGTATCTACAGTACAAGCAGAAAGATCAGTGAGGGGTATCTACAGTACAAGCAGAAAAATTAGTGAGGGGTATCTACAGTACAAGCAGAGAGATCAGTGAGGGGTATCTACAGTACAAGCAGAGAGATCAGTTAGGGGTATCTACAGTACAAGCAGAGAGATCAGTGAGGGGTATCTACAGTACAGGCAGTGAGATCAGTGAGGGGTATCTACAGTACAAGCAGAGAGAGATCGGTGAGGGGTATCTACAGTACAAGCAGAGAAAGCAGTGAGGGGTATCTACAGTACAGGCAGGGAGATCAGTGAGGGGTATCTACAGTACAAGCAGAGAGATCAGTGAGGGGTACCTACAGTACAGGCAGAGAGGTCAGTGAGGGGTATCTACAGTACAGGCAGAGAGATCAGTGAGGGGTATCTACAGTACAAGCAGAGAGATCAGTGAGGGGTATCTACAGTACAAGCAGAGAGATCAGTGAGGGGTATCTACAGTACAAGCAGAGAGAGCAGTGAGGGGTATCTACAGTACAGGCAGTGAGATCAGTGAGGGGTATCTACAGTACAAGCAGAGAGAGATCAGTGAGGGGTATCTACAGTACAGGCAGAGAGATCAGTGAGGGTATCTACAGTTCAAGCAGTTAGTACCTGAATATGTACAGCCAGAGCCAATTGTTTTGAGAATTACACAAATATCAAATTTTCACAAATTCTGCTACCTCAGTTTTTATGGTGACAATTTTGATATATTCCAGAATGTTATGAAGAGTGATCAGATGAATTGCAATTAATTGTAAAGTCCCTCTTTGCCATGAAAATGAACGGAATCCTATGAAAAACATTTCCACTGCATTTGTGAAGAAGGCTTGAGGGCGCCCAAAAAAAGTCCAGCAAGTGCCAGGACCGTCTCCTACAGTTGGTTCAGCTGCGGGATCGGGGCACCACCAGTGCAGAGCTTGCTCAGGAATGGCAGCAGGCAGGTGTGAGGACATCTACACACAGAGTGAGGAGAAGACTTTTGGAGGATGGACTGGTGTCAAGAAGGGCAGCAAAGAAGCCACTTCTCTCCAGGAAAAATATCAGGGACAGATTGACAGACTGATATTCTGCAGAAGGTACAGGGATTGGACTGCTGAGGACTCGGGGTGGTCAGTTTCTCTGATGAATCTCCTTTCCGATTGTTTGGGGCATCCAGAAAACCTTATCCGGAGAAGAAAAGGTGAGCGCCACCATCAGTCCTCTGTCATGCCAACACTAAAGCATCTTCAGACCATTCATGTGTGGGGTTGCTTCTCAGCCATAGGAGTGGGGGGCTCACTCACAATTTTGCCTAAGAACACCGCCATGAATAAAGAATGGTACAAAAACATCCTCCGAGAGCAACTTCTCCCAACCATCCAAGAACAGTTTGGTGAGGAACAATGGCTTTTCCGGCATGATGGAGCACCTTGTCATAAGGCAAAAGAGATAAGTAAGTGGCTTGGGGAACAAAACATGGACATTTTGGGCCCATGGCCAGGAGACTCCCCAGATCTTAATTCCATTGAGAACTTGTGGTCAATCCTCAAGAGGCGGGTGAACAAAAAAAAAACCCCCACAAATTCTGACAAACTCCAAGCATTGATTATGCAAGAATGGGGGACCATCAGTCAGGAGGTGGCCCAGAAGTTGATGGACATCATCATGCCAGGGAGAATTGCAGAGGTCTCGAAAAAGAAGAGTCAACACTGCAAATATTGACTCTTTGCATAAACTTCATGTCATTGTCAATAAAAGCCTTTGACACGTATGGAATGCTCGTAATTATACTTCAGTATACCAGAGTAACAAAAAGGACAAAAGGGGTCTAAAAACACTGAGGCAGCCGACTTTGTGAAAATGAAAAACTTTTGGCCACAGCTGTAGACAGTTAGTTACATAGTTACATAGTAGGTGAGGTTGAGGTTGAAAAAAGACAATCAAGTCCAACCTATGTGTAATTGTGTCATTTTTACATTGTATATCCCTGTATGTTGCGGTCATTTAGGTGCTTATCTAATAGTTTCTTGAAGCTATCAATGCTCCCCGCTGAGACCACCGCCTGTGGAAGGGAATTCCACATCCTTGCCGCTCTTAGAGTAAAGAACCCTCTACGTAGTTTAAGGTTAAACCTCTTTTCTTCTAAATTTAATGAGAGGCCACGAGTCTTGTTATACTCTCTCTTATGCGAAAAAGTTTTCTCCCTATTGGGGGGTCACCAGTACGGTATTTATAAATTGAAATCATATCCCCTCTCAAGCGTCTCTTCTCCAGAGAGAATAAGTTCAGTGCTCGCAACCTTTCCTCATAACTAAGATCCTCCAGACCCTTTATTAGCTTTGTTGCCCTTCTTTGTACTTCTTTGTACTCGCTCCATTTCCAGTACATCCTTCCTGAGGACTGGTGCCCAGAACTGGACAGCATACTCCAGGTGCGGCTGGACCAGAGTCTTGTAGAGCGGGAGAATTATCATTTTATCTCTGGAGTTGATCCCCTTTTTAATGCAGTATCTGAGTATATACAGTATAGACAGTTAGTATCTGAGCATGTACAGTATAGACAGTTAGTATCTGAGTATGTACAGTATAGACAGTTTTTTGTATAGTATGGGCAGTTAGTATGTATGTACAGTATAGACAGTTAGTATCTGAGTATGTACAGTATAGATAGTTAGTATCTGATTATGTACAGTATAGACAGTTAGTATCTGAATATGTACAGTATAGACAGTTAGTTTTTTTGTATAGTATGTACAGTATAGACAGTTAGTATCTGAATATGTACAGTATAGACAGTTAGTTTTTTGTATAGTATGGACAGTTAGTATTTGAGTATGTCCAGTATAGACAGTTAGTATCTGAGTATGTACAGTATAGATAGTTAGTATCTGATTATGTACAGTATAGACAGTTAGTATCTGAATATGTATAGTATAGACAGTTAGTTTTTTGTATAGTATGTACAGTATAGACAGTTAATATCTGAGTATGTACAGTATAGACAGTTAGTTTTTTGTATAGTATGGACAGTTAGTATGTGAGTATGTACAGTATAGACAGTTAGTATTTGAGTATGTCCAGTATAGACAGTTAGTATCTGAGTATGTACAGTATAGATAGTTAGTATCTGATTATGTACAGTATAGACAGTTAGTATCTGAGTATGTAAAGTATAGACAGTTAGTTTTTTGTATAGTATGGACAGTTAGTATGTGAGTATGTACAGTATAGACAGTTAGTAATTGAGTATGTCCAGTATAGACAGTTAGTATCTGAGTATGTACAGTATGGATAGTTAGTATGTGAGTATGTACAGTATAGACAGTTAGTTTTTTGTATAGTATGTACAGTATAGACAGTTAATATCTGAGTATGTACAGTACAGACAGTTAGTTTTTTGTATAGTATGGACAGTTAGTATGTGAGTATGTACAGTATGGATAGTTAGTATGTGAGTATGTACAGTATAGACAGTTAGTTTTTTGTATAGTATGTACAGTATAGACAGTTAATATCTGAGTATGTACAGTACAGACAGTTAGTTTTTTGTATAGTATGGACAGTTAGTATGTGAGTATGTACAGTATGGATAGTTAGTATGTGAGTATGTACAGTATAGACAGTTAGTTTTTTGTATAGTATGTACAGTATAGACAGTTAATATCTGAGTATGTACAGTACAGACAGTTAGTTTTTTGTATAGTATGGACAGTATAGACAGTTAGTTTTTTGTATAGTATGTACAGTATAGACAGTTAATATCTGAGTATGTACAGTATAGACAGTTAGTATCTGAGTATGTACAGTATAGACAGTTAGTTTTTTGTATAGTATGTACAGTTAGTATGTGAGTATGTACAGTATGGATAGTTAGTATGTGAGTATGTACAGTTTAGACAGTTAGTTTTTTGTATAGTATGTACAGTATAGACAGTTAGTTTTTTGTATAGTATGTACAGTATAGACAGTTAGTATCTGAGTATGTACAGTATAGACAGTTAGTATCTGAATATGTATAGTATAGACAGTTAGTTTTTTGTATAGTATGGACAGTTAGTATGTGAGTATGTACAGTATAGACAGTTTTTTGTATAGTATGGACAGTTAGCATCTGAGTATGTACAGTATAGACAGTTAGTATCTGAGTATGTACAGTATAGACAGTTAGTATCTGAGTATGTACAGTATAGATAGTTCGTTTTTTGTATAGTATGTACAGTATGGACAGTTAGTATGTGAGTATGTACAGTATAGACAGTTTTTTGTATAGTATGGACAGTTAGTATTTGAGTATGTACAGTATAGACAGTTAGTATCTGAGTATGTACAGTATAGACAGTTAGTTTCTGAGTATGTACAGTATAGACAGTTTTTTGTATAGTATGGACAGTTAGTATGTGAGTATGTACAGTATAGACAGTTAGTATCTGAGTATGTACAGTATAGACAGTTCGTTTTTTGTATAGTATGTACAGTATAGAAAGTTAGTATCTGAATATGTACAGTATAGACAGTTAGTTTTTTGTATAGTATGGACAGTTAGTATGTGAGTATATGCAGCATGTCAGGGAAGATATCGGTGACCTATGTAATGTGTGTGGGAACGGCGGAGGACGCTCAGGTATCCCGGGTTCTGGAATTACACTCATTATCTGCGGCCTGTCTCGGAGTGGCCTCATGAATTATTGAGTGGCGATCTGTGGGATCACCTTTCACCAGGAGGGGGTCACATCCAATCCACGGTCTGGATGCAGCACACATCACATGTGGCACTTAACCCCTTCCTGAAATGACAGGCGGATAAAGGAACGCGCGGAGAACTGCGGGAGAGCAGCGGGAGAGCAGAGCGTCCAACCAACCAAATGTTATCTGAGAAAATAAAAAAAGATGATTCGCCTGGGCCATGAAACAACAACAACGATAGTAACGGCTCGGCGACCATCAATTGTAAACTGGCAATACATTAACATGCACAGTTAATATATGGAGTGATGAGATTCATAGTACAACCTATTACATTTACAGCTATGGAAGGACTCCCAGCCCGACCATAAAGAGACGACTTAACTCCGGGACCGCTGGTAACACGCCGGGCATTAGAACGCGGAACACACGGAAATGGAGCTGGCGCACACAGAATCGGATGCAGCGCTGCATAGTAACCAATCAGCTTCCAGGTTTTGTTGCCAAAGCTTCACTGAACAAGCTGAAGTTGGAAGCTGATTGGCTGCCATGCACAGCCGCACCATATTCTGTGGGCACCAGTTTTAGTAAACCCCCCCCTCCCGTGTTCATGTACACCTAGGCATTAAGAAAAAAACGCTTGACGCACATAAGCGCGTGCAAACCTGTTTAACTTTTTTGCTGCATTTTTTTTTTTTTTTTGCACGCATGCTTAATAAAATCATTGTAGGCCTGAAGATAACGTAACCCCCCCCCCCCCCCATTCTATATTTTCTGAAAGCAGAGACCCCAGAGAATAAAATAGCGGTAGTCCCAATTTTTTTACGTCACGCGATATTTCCGCAGAGGTCTAGGAAATGATAAATTTCAGGTAAAAAATACACTAGGGGTAATTTTAGGGCCCACAAACACAATAAATTACCCAACTTGTTGGTAAGATATAAAAAAAGTTAGGTTGCGCCAAGAAAATAGATACCCAACATGTCCAGCCATAAATTTGCGCTCGCCCCGTGAAATGGCGACCAACTTCAGCACCCTATATTTCTTATAGGTGACGCCCCCATAGGACATCAGGTTAGTGTTACGGAGGAGGTCTTGTGCTAGAAATAGTCTGCGGCGATATGTAAAGTGTGTATCGCAATTGGCTTCTACATGTGTAGGCGTTCGTTTAGGTTTGTACATGCGTATATGTGTGTGGGGCTCAATTTTGAATTGGGGGGGGGGTTATGTGCTTGGGTGTAACTTACATTTTTTACAATTAAAAACATTTTTTTTTTACTTTCTTTTGTTTTATCACATAGAGGACAAAAAGTCCGGGGACACCAAGAGGCGGACCTGGAAGGGACGTCAAACATGTCACTTTCCGGGTCAGCAACAAGGAGGCGGAGCCCGGGATACATGGCAGGGGGTGCTTATGGGGGCGCTGTTAACAGGGGTGTATGGAAGCAATCAGGTGACCCAAATGCTTCCACCTGAAGCTGAGTTAGTAATACGTTTCTGGTGTAGCCAATTTACAACACCCTCAGCTGGACAAGGTCAACAGATACCCAGTTTACAAACAAGGAGGCATGGATTCTGTCAATAAGTTGTAGAGCAATCCATTGTTAAATATAAATGTGTATCAGGAATTAGGGCCCATGAACTCCTCCACGCTTGTGTAGTCAACGCGTTTCGCATTAAAATGGCTTCCTCAGGACAAAAATGGGTAGGTGCTGATTGACCCTGAACGTCAGGTAATGAGCGATGCCACGCAAAATGAAATGAAAAGTGCTAGAAATCCACAGGCTATCAGCGTTTGCAAAACCCAGTTAGGGGCCCCCAGATTTGGTGGGGGGTTCGGCTCCCTCTGGGCTTTTGCTGGGTTTCTAGCACTTTTCATTTTGTTTTGTGTGGTATCGCCCATTACCTGACGTTCAGGGTCAATCAGCACCTACCCATTTTTGTCCTGAGGAAGCCATTTTAATGCGAAACGCGTTGACTACACAAGCGTGGAGGAGTTCATGGGCCCTAATTCCTGATACACATATATATATTTTACTACCCATTTTTGTCCTGAGGAAGCAATTTCATACGAAACGCGTTGACTACACAAGCTTGTTAGGGGCCCCCAGATTTGGTGGGGGGTTCCGCTCTCTCTGGTAACCCGGGACAGCAATAAATTCTAATCAAGGCGTGGTTAGATTAGAGCTCAAGGTAGCGACTGGGTAGTAAAAGACTTGAACCCTTCGGTTCAGATCCAGATGTCATAAACGGAGACAACCTTCAAAAAAAGAGCCACCGAGACCAAGGTATTCTTTTCACGCACCCTTTTGGATATAACTCGCTAATCCCAGATAGAACTGAACAAAAAGCCTGGACTCTACTGTATTTGGAATCCCCCCACTTGGAGGCTCAACAGGCACAACATGAGGCGTAACGGATAGATATAAAAAAATATAAATGTCTTTATTACAAAGATAAAATAAAAAAGAAACATAGACACTAAAATGTGACATACAACAACACCCTCAACTGGACAAGGTCAACAGATAGATAGAGTTTACAAACAAGGAGGCATGGATTCTGTCAATACGTTGGAGAGCAATCCATTGTAAAATATATACGTGTATCAGGAATTAGGGCCCATGAACTCCTCCAAGCTTGTGTAGTCAACGCGTTTCGTATGAAATTGCTTCCTCAGGACGAAAATGGGTAGGTGCGGAATGACCCTGAACGCCAGGTAATGGGCGATACCGCACAAAATTAACCTGAAAAGTGTTCCCACAAAAGGCTATCAGCTTTTGCAAAACCCAATTAGGGGCCCCCAGATTTGGCGGCAGGGGTGGGGGTTGGGGGGGTTCCGCTCTCTCTGGTAACCGGGACAGCAATAAATTCTAATCAAGGTAAAATGGTGTGGATAGAATAGAGCTCAAGGTAGCGACTGGGTAGCAAAAGACTCGAACCCTTCGGTTCATATCCAGATGTCATAAATGGAGACAACCTTCAAGAAAAGCCACCGAGACCAAGGTATTCTTTTCACGCACCCTTTTGGATATAACTCGGTAAAAAATCCCAGATAGAACTGAAAAAAAAATCCTGGACTCTACTGTATTTGGAATCCCCCAGCTTGGAGGCTCATTAGTAGAGCCAACACAAGACCCGATAGGGTGGAGGCACCTGGAAGAAGTTCTACTAGGGCAGGTTTCCCCCGTCAGCTCCGTCTATCAAGATCTATTAATTAATGAGGCGAGACGATTTTCTGAGTTCCAGTGATGGAGAAAAAAAAATGAACCAGCTTCTGCACCATGTGCTGCGTTCAGCTATTTGCTGAATGAGCCTCATACATAGTAAACCCCGTATATATCGGGAAGTGTCGGGGCGGAGGACGCAGCGGCCTCATTACCCCCCCCCCCCCCCATACACATCATCTGCAACCACCCCACACATACCATACGGCAGCCAGACAGGATTATCCCAACTTAATTGGATTTTCAGTCATGTTCAATTCCCCGTCTACATGCCAGAAAAAAAAAAATTTCAGGCTGAACGGCCCCGGAGTATTCCATTCATGTGCGCAAGAACATGCAAACAACACTTATGTATGCGCGAGGCGTGAACACGCCATGAAATATGCATGATATTAACCGTTTTCTCTCTGGCGGGCTAAGTGCGGATTAATTATGACAATCCTGCGGGGACGCGGAATGATTGATTACATTTGGTGCCGTCGGAGATAACACCTATTTAGCATCCAGCAAAGCCCTTCAGAGTACAGCTGAGCGTACAGAAGAGCCTGCGCGGCGGCCTGCGCGCGTTACAATGGAGATACTCCGCTCTGCTCCCCCCCCCCAACGCGTCCCCTTTACATTCAGTTCTTCTCATTCTTCTTTTTTTATCGTAAAGCTTCTAAAGAAAAGAAAAAAGGATTACACAACTCAAATTTTATTAAAAAAAATACCCCCGTTGAGCACGGGGCTGCAAAATGCAACACAGAAGGCGAACGCGTTTGAGAAAGCGACGTCAGTAGGCTCAGAGGGGGCTGAATGGCATTGTGATAGGTTTACATCAAGGCTGCTTGCTTCTCGGAAACGCAGCGGTTATCACCAGCCATGGTCACGCAGGGCTGTGTTCGTTATAAAAGCAAGCCGGGCCAAAAAAAAAAAAAAAAAAGACACGTTTTGCTGTACAATGAAAATTCAAGCCATGGCCAGGTCAAGGGGTGGGCAGAAGGGACGGCCGCCTTGGGCGCTTCAACAGGACAGGGGGTGCAAAAAAAAAAAAAGGGCATTACCTGCAAGCTATGCTGCTGAGGTAGTTCACAGCTCACAGTGGTGGTGAGGGCACTTTGGACTTTTTGGCTTGGCGAAGAACCTTATCCTGGATTCTAGTACTTTGCCTTTAGACTGCAGTGATTTTTTTTCCACAATACCCCATTGTTCTATGTTTTAAATCCAGGGATAAGTTTAGGGTATGTTTCACGATTTATGAAGAACAAGCAGGATGGGGCTTACAATGAGGCACTTCAGGCCCCTGCCTATAGGCACCATAGGCAAAGAGGTAACTTTTTTCTGCAAAGTTACTGGCTCTATTTTTTTTCCCTTATAAGCAAAACAATCAGTTTATTTTCATTTCTTTATTTAGTATCGTCCAGAAAAAAAACACAAAAAAGGATAATCTGAGCACAGGTGTCAAAGGTTGCCTGCCCATAGACATCAGTGAGGGGACCTCATTTAGAATACTGTGTCCGGTTCTGGAGACCTCACTTACAGATATTGATGGAATAGAATAAGTCCAGAGAACATGCAGGACGCGGTCTGGATGGCATACATACGGATCAAACGGGCAGGATGATGCACAGGGAGCTTTAGGACAGCACTGTACATGGAGGAGAACAGAACGTCTATTGTGTTCTCATATCCACCACCTCCTCCACCTCAAACACCCTCATTTATCAAAATGTCTCCAAAAAAATTCCGTGATCCCACAACGGCAAGATTCCAAATGTCTATTTCCTCCTGGAAGTCTGAAACACATAACTAGAGGGATCACCTGCAGGAGGACGGAGGCCTTGTATCCTCAGTAGAGATCTTTAGAGAACTAGAGGGATCGCCAGCAAGAGGAAGGAGGTCCTGGTTCCTCTATAGAGATCTTTATATCTCTAGAGGGGTCACCAGCAGGAGAAGGAGGTCCTAATTCCTCTATAGAGATCTTTATATAACTAGAGGAATCACCAGCAGGAGAAAGGAGGCCCTGATTGCTCTATAGAGATCTTTATATCACTAGAGGGATCACCAGCAAGAAGAAGTAGGTCCCGATTCCTCTATAGAGATCTTTATATCTCTAGAGGGGTCACCAGCAGGAGGAAGGAGGTCCTGATTCCTCTATAGAGATCTTTATATCACTAGAGGGTTCACCACCATGGGGAAGGAGGTCCCAAGATCTTTATATCACTAGAGGGATCACCAGCAAGAAGAAGGAGGTCCCGATTCCTCTATAGAGATCTTTATATCACTAGAGGGTTCACCACCAGGACGAAGGAGGTCCCAAGATCTTTATATCACTAGAGGGATCACCAGCAAGAAGAAGGAGGTCCTGATTCCTCTTTAGAGATCTTTATATCTCTAGAGGGGTCACCAGCAGGAGGAAGGAGGTCCTGATTCCTCTATATAGATCTTTATATCCCTAGAGGAATCACCAGCAGTAGAAAGGAGGTCCTGATTCCTCTATAGAGATCTTTATATCACTAGAGGGTTCACCACCAGAAGGAAGGAGGTCCCAAGATCTTTATATCACTAGAGGGATCACCAGCAAGAAGAAGGAGGTCCCGATTCCTCTATAGAGATCTTTATATCTCTAGAGGGGTCACCAGCAGGAGGAAGGAGGTCCTGATTCCTCTATATAGATCTTTATATCCCTAGAGGAATCACAAGCAGTAGAAAGGAGGTCCTGATTCCTCTATAGAGATCTTTATATCTCTAGAGGGGTCACCAGCAGAAGGAAGGAGGTCCTGATTCCTCTATATAGATCTGTATATCACTAGAGGGGTCACCAGCATGAGAAAGGAGGTCCTGATTTATCTATATAGATCTTTATATCACTAGAGTGGTCACCAGCAAGAGGAAGGAGGTCTTCATTCCTCTATATAGATCTTTATATCACTAGAGGGGTCACCAACAGGAAGAGGGAGGTCCTGATTCCTCTGTATAGATCTGTATATCACTAGGGGGGTCACCAACAGGAGGAAGGAGGTCCTGATTTCTCTAGAGAGATCTTTATATCTCTAGAGGGGTCACCAGCAGGAGGAAGGAGGTACAGATTCCTCTATAGAGATCTGTATATTACTAGAGGGGTCACCTGCAGGAGAACGGAGGTCCTGATTCCTCTATATAGATCTTTATATCACTAGAGGGGTCACCAGCATGAGGAATGAGGTCCTGATTTCTCTATATAGATCTTTATATCACTAGAGGGGTCACAAAACCGAAAAATCTTCAGAGAGTCTTGCGTCACCCTGAGCCTGACCGGTAAACCATTACCCATAGGTCTCGTTGAACTCACACTTGTCTTGTTAGCGGCATCCTTTGATTCGTCTTTGATGGCAGATTGAAGAGTACAGAGAAGCCCCTTGTCTGACATCTCTCACAATTTATTTTTTTTCTCCCAGCCAGTGTGGTTAACCAGCGTCTAATTGAGTGTTCCCACGAGCTGCGCACATGTGTGAGAATCCCTATCAATCCGCCGCCCGAGTCAACGGCGTGAACGCGAAAACCTACCGCGTCATCTGTTATCGTATGCAACAGCTGAATGATGAGCCCGCATCCAAAATCTATTCTAATTGCAGAAGAACGCCGCTAACCAATCTCTCAATCAAGGAGCCCATTGATAGACGTCTCGCTTGATTTCACGCAGCCGACCAAGAAGCTCTAATCACGCGCAAATGTGAGCTAGAAGACGATTCCCATCTAAAATATCATCCCAGAATAAATAGATGTTCAGCCGCAGAGGAACCGCCAATCCCACAATGCTCTGTGCTACGGGGGTTAACAAGCCGCTCTTCACATCCAAGAATATCTCTGGAATGGAAGAAACGCTGAATCCTCACCAATATAAATGGCATGTACGGCGCACAAAAACGCGGGCGGATCGTTAGCTGATTGGATGTTTTTCTTAGTTAGAGTTTCAACCGCAACTCACTCTTGTGTTTCGTAAGGCTGGATAAAATATGAATTACGCTACAACCCTCTAACTGCACTGTAATAATTTTAAAAAAAGACGTAATCATGGGAATAAAACTGGATAAATGTAAATAATTGCCTTGCATCTAACACATATATTGGCACCACATCCCTAAATAATGAACTATAGAAAATGTAGAAAACTGGGACTTTGAAGATGCAATAGGTAACAATCAAATGATATAAAAATTCACATTTTATTTAGAAAATTTGATAAAAACATGTCAGTAAGAAAGAGTTTACATTCAATGTAACAATACAGTTTTTGATAGCGCAACCGAAGGATTTATTTCTCAACATGTTTCACCGCATGCCGTGGCTTCTTCAGGAGAATAATGTTTATCAGGCACTAAAAGAGTAATATAGAAATTACAAAAAAAACCAAACAAGATTTGTTTGCTTCATGGATTGTTTGTTTATTTTGTAATCTCTATATTACTCTTTTAGTGCCCGATAAACATTATTCTCCTGAAGAAGCCACGGCATGCGGTGAAACATGTTGAGAAATAAATCCTTCGGTTGCGCTATCAAAAACTGTATTGTTACATTGAATGTAAACTCTTTCTTACTGACATGTTTTTATCAAATTTTCTAAATAAAATGTGAATTTTTATATAATTTGCGTGTTACCTATTGCACCTTCAAAGTCCCAGTTTTCTACATTTTCTATAAATCTGGATAAATCCCTACCGGGCGGTAAATTGTGCGCTAATTTCCCCTCCTCCGCTGACTCTCCTCGCTGTACTGGGGTCGGTGACTTTCAGCGCAGGTCAGCCTGGCAGTTCATTAAATATTGAGAAGAAACTATTGTAACAATTTCAGGATTTGCTACATGTTCTCAAAAAGTATTATCGAAGGTTCCCACCAGAACGAGGTGCGGGAAAGGCGCGTTTTTACGCGTGCGTTTCCAGTACTGCGTTCAAAGCGCTTGAAAACAGTTGGGTAGCTCATTAAATATTGAGAAGAAGCTATTGTAACAATTTTTATAATTTGCTACATGTTATCAAAATGATTAAGGCCAGTTCACACCAGAACGAGGTGCGGGAAAGGCGGCGCTTCCATGCGCATTTCCTGCCCCGCGTTCAAAGCGGCTGGAAACAGTTGGAAACAGTTGGAAACAGTTCAATAAAGATTGAAAAGAAACAATTGTAACAATTTCATAACTTGCTGCACGTTACAGTCACTGGACTAGAGCCCAAGGATGGCGGAGATAGAGATTTTCTGAACAATGATCCTGTCGCTGTATATTAGGTAAAGTCAGGAATTCATTGATAGGGACTGGTAGAATTAGTAACAGGTCCTCTTTAGAGTACAGAGAAGGTTTCCGTGCGCCGTCTCCCCTAATACACCGAAAATCGCACAGAACACGGAATATTCAGACATTATCGCACTGCGGCCGGTCTGCGTTTGGTTCCCGGGTTTATTTTTATTTTCTATATTTGTTTACTTTGATATGAGAAAACAAGATCCCGGCTCATCGTGGATCTCGGAGATTTGAAGGCGGTTTTATGAGTTCTCAGATGAGAGGAATGCTCAGTATTTGTGAGAACTCTCTGGTTTATCAGAGATTTCCCTCAATATTATTTTAGGCAGAAGGCCGCCGAGAGATAAAAATAGGCGATTATCCGCGGCCCGGAGGAGAGGACGGCTCTCAGCACAAGAACTGTACGTCCCCCTCTGGAAGATCAGATCTGTGTGTGTGTGTGAATGTCATTCAATCAGGACCATCTCCTGTGTTATACACACTAATCCTGACCCCTAATCCTGACCCTATATACTAACCCTTACCCCTAATCCTGACCCTATATACTGACCCTAACCCCTAATCCTAGCCCTATATACTGACCCTAACCCCTAATCCTGGCCCTATATACTGACCCTAACCCCTAATCCTGACCCCAAATACCAACCCTCTAACCCTTAATCCTGACCCCATATACTGACCCTAACCCCTAATCCTAGCCCTATATACTGACCCTAACCCCTAATCCTGACCCTATATACTGACCCTAACCCCCAACCCTGACCCTATATACTGTCCCTGACCCTAATCCTGTCTCTTTATACTGACCCTAATCCTAACCTTAACCCCTAGCCCTGACCCTAATCCCCAGTCCTGACCCTATAAACTAACCTTAACCCCTAATCCTCACCCTATATACTGACCCTAACCCCTAATCCTGACCCTAACCCCTAACCCTGACCCTATATACTGGCTCTAACCCTAATCCTGTCTCTATATACTGACCCTAATCCTGACCTTAACCCCTAGTCTTGACCCTAACCCCCAGTCCAGACCCTAAATACTAACTCTAATACTGACCCTAACCCCTAACCCTGCCCCCATATGCTGGCCCTAACCCTAATCCTGTCCCTATATACTGACCCTAATCCTGACCCTAACCCCTAGTCTTGACCCTAACCTCTAATCCTGACCCTAACCCCTAGTCCTGACCCTAACCTCTAATCCTGACCCTAACCCCTAGTCCTGACCTAACCCCTAGTTCTGATCCTATATACTAAACCTAACCCCTAATCCTGACCCTAACCCTGCCCCTATATGCTGGCCCTAACCCTAATCCTGTCCGTATATACTGGTCCTAATCCTGACCCTAACCCCTAGTCCTGACTCTAACCTCTAATCCTGACCTTAACCCCTTGTCCTGACCTAACCCCTAACCCTGACCCTATATACTGGCTCTAACCCTAATCCTGTCTCTATATACTGACCCTAATCCTGACCTTAACCCCTAGTCTTGACCCTAACCCCCAGTCCAGACCCTATTTACTAACTCTAATACTGACCCTAACCCCTAATCCTGCCCCCATATGCTGGCCCTAACCCTAATCCTGTCCGTATATACAGACCCTAATCCTGACCCTAACCCCTAGTCCTGACCCTAACCTCTAATCCTGACCCTAACCCCTAGTTCTGACCTAACCCCTAGTTCTGACCCTATATACTAAACCTAACCCCTAATCCTGACCCTAACCCTGCCCCTATATGCTGGCCCTAACCCTAATCCTGTCCGTATATACTGGTCCTAATCCTGACCCTAACCCCTAGTCCTGACTCTAACCTCTAATCCTGACCTTAACCCCTTGTCCTGACCTAACCCCTAGTTCTGACCCTATATACTAAACCTAACCCCTAACCCTGACCCTATATGCTGGCTCTAACCCTAATCCTGTCCCTATATACTGATCCTAACCTCTAATCCTGACCCTAACCCCTAATCCTGACAATAACCCCTAATCCTGACCCTATATACTGACACTAACCCCTAATCCTGACCCTATATCCTATATACTGGCCCTAACCCCTAATCCTGACTCCATATACTGACCCTAACTCCTAATCCTGATCTTATATACTAACCCCGACCCCTAATCCTATATACTGACTCTAACCCCTAACCCTGACCCTATATCCCAACCCCTAATCCTGCCCCTATATACTAGTCCCAACCCCTAATCCTGACACTATATATTAACCCTCTTACCCCTAATCCTGGCCCCAAATACTAACCCTCTAACCCTGAATCCTGACCCTATATACTAACCCTCTAACCCCTAATCCTAGCCCTATATACTAATCCTAACCCCTAATCCTGACCCTAAAATTAACCTTCTAACCCTAAATTGTTACACATGCACACTAACCCTAACATTGTAACCCTAAACATTAACCCTAAAATGTTAAACACGTACTAACCCTAACCCCTAATCCTGACCACGTATACTAACCTTCTAACCCTAAGGTGTTATACACACACACTGCCCCTAACTGTAACCCTCTAACCCTAACTCTAATCCTAACACACAGTAACCCCAACCCCTAATCCTAATCTTATTATCCTCTATGTCACTAAATGGCGGACCATGGTCCAGAACCTGACTGAGTGACAGTCCAGTCCGGACTGCGGCCACGGCTGGGTGTCCTCTCCCAAACTTTCCGGCCCGTCCACCAATGTCAACCTCACAGCGGGCAGGAGGAGCTGCAGATCGGGTCTGAGGGGCGGGAGCTGCCCAACTTATGTTAACAAGTGGCTGATTACCCGGCTTGTTAATATGAAAGGACTCCCGCTCTCTGTAGATCGGGACAGAGAGTGCAAGTCTTTCCATATTAAAGTGATAGTAAACTCAGTTTAATCGCTTGTACCTACAGGTAAGCCTACAATAAGGCTTACCTGTACAGTGAATATCTTCTAAACCTGCACTGCTTAGGAGATAGTCACCCTGCATGCACCGGCGCATGCGCTCTGAGGGTCCGGCATACCGTGCAGAGGGGTTGATTTACTAAAACTGGAGAATGCAAAATCCGGTGCAGCTGTGCATGGGAGCCAATCAGCTACCAGGTTTTCTTTTTTCAAAGCTTAATTGAAGAAGCTGATTGGCTCCCATGCACAGCTGCACCAGATTTTGCGCTCTCCAGTTTTAATAAATCCACCCCGGAATACTTTACATTACACACCAGCAGACCGACCCCCCCCCCTCCCCCCCAGATGATATTAAATCCCAGAACCACTACAATTCAGCGTCCAATCATTTGTACAGATCGGTTTTCATTGTCAATTTGTATCACATTTTCTCCTGCAGATCAAATTCTTTCATCATCGATTACCTCCTGTGTTACTTTTATACTTAGTCAGAATGATAAATGATTTTTAACGTCTTAGTAAATGAACGCATCAGTTAAAGGGCCCCTTCTACTATACTGCGCAAAGGCAGGACAAACCGCAGGGGCCCAGGTAGCCAATGACAGTTGGCGCCTGACTTCTGGGGGTTTTTTTTCTAGTCGTTGTCAGTGGAGCCGACTCCTACAAAACAAACCCTGCTGGTTCCCGGATGGGACAGACTGGCTCCTAAATTCTGCATCAAAGCTGGGTGCAGCGATTCGTGCTCAGAGCGCTTTTTCAGCGCTGTTTGACAGGCAGCAAGGAGCCGACGTGACATCTCCTCACCAATTGTTTTAAGGCCAGTTTCCACCATCGAAACGCAGTCCGGATGCGTTCCAGAGGCTTTTCTGCATGTGCGTTTTTGATGCGTTCCAGTGCGTTTTTGACGCAGTGCATCCCCCTCTTTTTTTTTAACCTTAAGGGCCAGTTCACACCACATGCAGTCCAGTGCGTTTTTTTTTTCTGCATCAAAAACGCATGGAAAGTAGGTTTTATAAATTACAATGGCATAGTTCACACCAGTGCTTGCAGTTTCAGTGCGTTCCAGTTCCAGAAAAAAAAAAAGTAGAATGTGCTCCATTTTTCTTGCACTGGACTGTACTGGAACGCTGTAAAAAGCATCAAAAATGCATGGGAACGCACCTAAATGCACCAAAAATGCACTGGAATACACATGACCTTGTTTGAGGTTAAGAAAAAAGAGGAGGGAAAAAAATGCACTGGACTGCATCAAAAACGCATAAAAATGCACTGGAACGCATCAAAAACGCATCAAAAATGCACTGGAACGCATCAAAAAACACGTCAAAAACACGCATGCAGAAAAGCATCTGGAACGCATCCGGACTGCGTTTCTATGGCGTGAACTGGTTCCAAATAAGTTCCACATGTGTGTTCCAGTGCGTTTTTTGGTTCGTTCCGGTGCGTTTTGATGCATTTTACAGCGTTCCAGTACAGTCCAGTGCAGGTAAAATGCAGCACGTTCTACTTTTTTTTCTGGAACTGGAACGCACTGGAACTGGAACGCACTGGTGTGAACTATGCCATTGGAAACCATATAACCTACTTTCCATGCGTTTTTTATGCAGAAGAAAAGCGCAGTGGACTGCATGTGGTGTGAACTGGCCCCATATTTGCCACACAAAAGCACCACAACCGCAGTTGCGGGGAGTTTGTGGCGCTTCTCCACCAAGGGCGGCATCGCAGATCGTTTTTGCCACAGGTGCAAAGCATCACAACCGCGCCATGTAAACCCCCCCCCCCCCCATTACAGCTTTGGGGGAGGCACAAATCTGAACGGGTCCCCGGACTGTGGGGCCGAAGTACTAAAGGAGTGGAGGATGTTCCCTTTGAAAAGTGAATTTTCGCTACATTTAGTAAATGAGGGGAAGCTGTGCCGGCTTCATCCAATCCCGTGCAAGGAAAAAAAATCCTGATTAGTTTTTTTGGGGGGCTTTTTTTGCACAGGATCCGGTATTTTTTACAAAGTAGACTTTCACTTAACTTCACCTCATTCACTAAGCTAAGCTCTATTCCTTTAGTAAATCGACTCCCAATGATTATCACTGGAGTCTGCACTGAGGTCAAATACCCAATCAGATTCTAAGGAGAAAACTGGTTGGCTAGATTGTAAGCTCTTTAGAACAAAGTTCTCATTCATGGCCATTCTTGTGTTAATGTGCTCTTTATACAGTTTATTGTTGTAGCCCTTACTTTGTGCAGCACTAGGGAATATGTTGGTGCTATAAACAAAGCCACACTGGTAGGTTAATGGGCTCCTGTCCCAAACTGACTGTGGTATGTGTTTGATTTGTGTCTGCATGTAACATAGGGACCTTAGATTGTAAGCTCCTTGTACGTTACATAGGGACCTTAGATTGTAAGCTCCTTGTACGTTACATAGGGACCTTAGATTGTAAGCTCCTTGTACGTTACATAGGGACCTTAGATTGTAAGCTCCTTGTACGTTACATAGGGACCTTAGATTGTAAGCTCCTCGCATGTAACATAGGGACCTTAGATTGTAAGCTCCTCGCATGTAACATAGGGACCTTAGATTGTAAGCTCCTTGTACGTAACATAGGGACCTTAAATTGTAAGCTCCTTGTACGTAACATAGGGACCTTAGATTGTAAGCTCCTTGTACGTTACATAGGGACCTTAGATTGTAAGCTCCTCGCATGTAACATAGGGACCTTAGATTGTAAGCTCCTCGCATGTAACATAGGGACCTTAGATTGTAAGCTCCTCGCATGTATCATAGGATCCTTAGATTGTAAGCTCCTCACATGTAACATAGGGACCTTAGATTTTAGGCTCCTTGTACGTAACATAGGGACCTTAGATTGTAAGCTCCTTGCACGTAACATAGGGACCTTAGATTTTAGGCTCCTTGCATGTAACATAGGGACCTTAGATTGTAAGCTCCTCGCATGTATCATAGGGACCTTAGATTGTAAGCTCCTTGTACGTAACATAGGGACCTTAAATTGTAAGCTCCTTGCACGTAACATAGGGACATTAGATTGTAAGCTCTTTGCATGTAACATAGGGACCTTAGATTGTAAGCGCCCTACATGTAGCATAGGGACCTTAGATTGTAAGCCCCTTGTACGTAACATAGGGACCTTAGATTGTAAGCTCCTTGTACGTAACATAGGGACCTTAGATTGTAAGCTCCTTGTACGTAACATAGGGACCTTAGATTGTAAGCCCCTTGTACGTAACATAGGGACCTTAGATTGTAAGCTCCTTGCATAGGGACCTTAGATTGTAAGCTCCTTGCATGTAACATAGGGACCTTAGATTGTAAGCTCCTCGCACGTAACATAGGGACCTTAGATTGTAAGCTCCTTGTACGTAACATAGGGACCTTAGATTGTAAGCTCCTTGTACGTAACATAGGGACCTTAGATTGTAAGCTCCTTGAAGGCAGGGACTGATGTGAATGTATAGTATGTAAAGCGCTGCATAAATTGTCAGTGCTATATACAGTAAACGCTTGTAGTACTCAAAAAATAAATACATAAAATAAAAATAGATATATAAATATATACAATACAAAAATGAAAATAAATAAATGTAAATAAATACAAAAATAAATAAGTAAATGGAAATAAATAAAATAAAATAAAAACGGATACATAAATACGGTAAATATCTGCCGGGAGTTTGCATGTTCTTCTCCCTGTGCCTGTGTGGGTTTCCTCCGGGTGCTCCGGTTTCCTCCCACACTCCAAAGACATGCTGGTAAGTTAATTGGCCACTGTCTAAAACTGGCCATACATTATACAATTTTCTTGTTCAATTTCCTTTAGATTTGCCTTCAACTATGTAGTGCAAGGGCCTGCCAGACTGCATACAAATTAAAAGTGTTTAGGTTTGACCTCAAATTATATGGTTTTGGTAAATCTAAAGAAAATTGTACAAGAAAGTTGTATATTGTATGGCCAGCCTTAATTGGCCCTAGTGTATGTATGTATGTATGAATGTGACTTAGGGACCTGAGATTGTAAACTCCACTGATGTGAATGTACAATATATATAAATATACCATATATAATTGTTGACAGCGCTATATAAGAACCTATGATAACTAAATAATAAATAAACTAAATAAAAATAAATAAATAATAATAATAAAAAATGAATGAATTAAAATAAATACATAAACAAATTTAAAAAAAAATACATAAATACAATGAAAATAAATAAAATAAAAATAGATACATAAATATCTGCCTGGAGTTCTCATGTTCTCCCTGTGCCTGCGTGGGTTTCCTCCGGGTAATCCGGTTTCCTCCCACACTAAAAAGACTTGCTGGTAGGTTAATTGGCTCCTGTCTAAATTGGCTCCAGTAGGTGTATCTATGAATGCGAGTTAGGGACCTTAGATTGTAAGCTCCTTGAGAGCATGGACTGATGTGAATGTACAATCAATATATATATATATGTGTGTGTGTGTAAATTGATGGCGCTATATAAGAACCCGTAATAAATGCATAATAAATAAAATATTTTAAAAATAAATAAATAAAAGTATATATGTATGTAAAGAGCTGCAAAAATTGACGGGCTATATAAGAACCTGTAAGCGCCCTGAGCAGGGCCCTCCTATTCCTTCTGTATTGTAATTGTACTGCCCCCCTTTTTATTGTAAAGGGCTGCGTGAACTGTTGGTAGCACTCTCGTATAGCAGTAAAAAGGGGTCACTGATTCAAATCCTGACCACAACACTACCTGCCTGGAGTTTGCATGTTCTCCCTGTGTCTGCCTGGGTTTCCTCCGGGTACTCCGGTTTCCTCCCACACTCCAAAGACATGCCGGTAGGTTAATTGGCTTCTGTCTAAATTGTCCCTAGTATGTATGAATGTGAGTTAGGGACCTTAGATTGTAAGCTCCTTGAGGGTAGGGACTGATGTCAATGTACAATGTATATGTAAAGCGCTGCGTAAATTGACAGCGCTATATAAGTACCATAATATTAATTAAAAAAATACATAAATAAAAATATAGAATGTGGAGTAAGCTAAGCTTTGGCGAGCACATGCCTTTTAGTAAATAAAATATTATATATATATATATATATATATATATATATATATATATATATATACATATATTATATATTATATTATATATATAACATTTATATAATAATATTATAATATCTCACTTGTCTTCTCAAGAGCAAAGGGGTTGATTTACTAAAGGAAAATAGACTGTGCACTTTTGCAAGTGCAGTTGCTCCAGAGCTTAGTAAATGAGGGGCAGCTCTGCTGACTTCCATCATCCAATCATGTGCAAGCAAAAATGCTGTTTTTTTTTATTTCTCCTTGAAGGTGATTGGCTATTCTTTGTAATGTGAAGCTTTATCTCATTTACTAAGCTTTGGAGCAACTGCACTTTGCAAAGTGCACAATCTATTCGCCTTTAGTAAATCAACCCCAAAGGGTTAAAGTTTCCCCGCACCAAGCTGTGCAGTTAATATATAAGTTCCCGGGTTTTTATAGGTGAGACTGACGGCTGGCAGGTCCTTATAACATTTTATGGTTAAGAAATAAGGATAATAATTGTACAAGCGAAATATTTCTATTTTATTCATTGCGCTCATTCCGCTTCTGCGAGAAATATTATTGTGGGGGAGGGGCGCACTGTTACATGGTAGCTGCAGAAATTGAAAGGTGTTAAATGATGGGATAAATACAGGTTTGGAGCTCGGGAAGTCCTCAGGGCCTCCATTAAGTTAAAAAAAAAAAAAAAAAAGCTGAGATGCAGCAGAATGTGAAGGGAGAGAAGCGGGCAGCCTGTCACTCCAAGCAGAGGACAGCTCAGTTGGGGGCTTCCTGGCATTTGTAGTGCCCCAGATAAGGGAGAGAATGGCGCTCTGCAGAAAGGGATGATCATTATTCAGCACAATCTGGGGATGTGAGAGGAACAAGCTGCTGGCAGCCAGAGTTTTTGTCTGCACAAAGTAAAAATGGAGTCATTGAGCAAAGTCTTAATTTGCCTGAACTGCAGCAGGATGCGTTGGAGGGGCGTCTCGCACATTGGGGGCAGTGTAACCCACCGCAAGCCCCGTCTCTCCCTTCGCCAGAGCTGTACATGACAATGAGCCGCCTGAGCCTCAGGACCTCAACTTCTCCATTGTTGGCGGTGAAATGTCCACACTTGACCCTTTCTTTGTGGCTGCCCACTGTGCCCATTCAACCCCCCCCCCCCCCCCTTTCAGCCACGTGCAACTAAACAGGTTATTTCACAGCATGAGGCAGGAATGAAAGGAGAAAGAAAATAAAGCCTTTTATTACCAGCCGGTGGCAGGGGGACCTGACTTCACCTGATATTTGTTTGGTAACAAGGACCCTCAAAAGACCCCTTTTTACATGTGACTTAGGGAGAACAATGATTGGCGGGTGGGGAGGAGGGACGCGCCCCGGGGGCTGCCACATCAAACATGGCTCAATTTGTACAAAAATCTTGTTAATGTGTTTTAGTAGTGAAATTCCCCAACCTGCATTTCCCTATCCAATATGTGGATGACATGGGGGGGGGGGGGGGGGTCAACATGACAAGACAGACCTACAGGGTTCTGTACTGGGGGGGCTTTCTGCTTACTGGACTGGGGGTCTTTCTGCTTTACTGTACTGGGGTCTTTCTGTTTCACTGTACTGGGGGGCTTTCTGTTTCATTGTACTGGGGGGCTTTCTGCTTTTACTGTACTGGGTCTTTCTGCTTCACTGTACTGGGGGTCTTTCTGCTTCACTGTACTGGGGGGCTTTCTGCTTCACTGTATTGGGGGGCTTTCTGCTTTTACTGTACGAGGGGCTTTCTGCTTCACTGGACTGGGGGGCTTTCTGCTTCACTGTACTGGGGGGGGGGGCCTTCTGCTAAACTGTATTGGGGGGCTTTCTGCTTCACAGTGCTGGGGGGGGGGCTTTCTGCTTCACTGGACTGGGGGGCTTTCTGCTTCACTGTACTGGGGGGGGGCCTTCTGCTAAACTGTACTGGGGGGCTTTCTGCTTCACAGTGCTGGGGGGGGGGGCTTTCTGCTTCACTGGACTGGGGGGCTTTCTGCTTCACTGTACTGGGGGGGCTTTCTGCTTCACTGGACTGGGGGACTTTCTGCTGCACTGGATTGGGGGGCTTTCTGGCTCATTGAACTGGGGGGGCAACATCACTGTACTGGGGGGCTTTCTGCTTTACTGTACTGGGGAAAGAGGTTTGCTGCTTCACTGTACTCGGGGGGGGGGGGCCGTGTGTTTCACAGTACTGGGGGGCTTTCTGGTTCACTGTACTTGGGGACTTTCTGATTCACTGGACTAGTGGGCTTTCTGCTTCGTTGGGCTGGGGGGCTTTCTGCTTCACTGTACAGGGGGGTGCTTTCTGCTTCACTTGACTTGTGAGGGGGGCTTTCTGTTTAACTGTACTAGGAGGGTTTCTCTCTTCAATGGACTGGTGGGCTTTCTGCTTCACTGTGGTGGGGGGGGGTTCACTAGACTGGGGGGCTTTCTGCTTCACTGTACTAAAGGCTTCTCTGCTTTACTGTATTGGGGGGCTTTCTACTTCATTTCTGCTTAACTGTACTGGGCAGTTTTCTGCTATACTGCAGGGGGGGTGCTTTCTGACTCACTAGAATCATTCACTGGGTCTGCTTAAATTGGACTGGGGGGGGCTTTCTGTCTTACTGTACAGGGGTGATGGTGGTGGAGGTGGAGGTGTGTGTGTGTGTGTGTGTGTGTGTGTGTGTGTGTGTGTGTGTGTGGGGGGGGGGGGGGGGGGGGTTCTGTCTGACAGATATCACAGATTGCACAAAGAAACTCACAATCCTTAATGCAGAACAATAAATAAACCCAAACATCTATCCTCCTTCTGTGATCTTTTGTGTTATCTTCTTTCTTACATTGTTCCAGCTGAATTTCAACACAAGCCGCCCTCAAACACAAGCTTCTTATACATTGCAACTAAACACACAGATTGTGTACACTGATCGGAGCAGCTCTTGTGTCAGTTCTTCAGAGTCATTCAGAGAAGAAATTCATAGAGAGAGAGAAAGAAAGAGGGAAAGAGAAGGGGGGGGGAGAGAGAGAGAGAGAGAGAGGAGAGAGAGAGAGAGAGAGAGAGAGAGAAAGGAGAGAGAGAGAGGAGAGAAAGAGAGAGAGAGAAGAGAGAGAGAGAGAGAGAGAGAGAGAGAGAGAGAGAGAGAGAGAGAGAGAGAGAGAGAGAGAGAGAGAGAGAAAGGAAGAGAGAGAGAGAGAGAGAGAAGAGAGAGAGAGAGAGAGAGAGAGAGAGAGAGAGAGAGAGGGAAGGAGGAGAGAGAGAGAGGGGGAAGAGAGAGAGAGAGAGAGAGAGAGAGAGAGAGAGAGAGAGAGAGAGAGAGAGAGAGAGAGAGAGAGAGAGAGAGAGGAGAGAAAGGAGAGAGAGAGAGAGAGAGAGAGAGAGAGAGAGAGAGAGAGAGAGAAAGGAAGAGAGAGATAGAAGAGGAGAGGAGAGGAGAAAGAAAGGGTCAGAGAAAGACAGACATATAGAGAGAGAGAGAGATAAAGAAGAGAGAAAGAAAGATCCATATAGGAGAGAGTGAGAGAGAGAGAAGGGGGATAGAAACAGAGAGACAGAGGGGAGAGGAGAAGGAGAAAGAGTCAGGGAAAGACAGATATATATAGAGAGAGAGAGGGGGGGGGGACAACGAAATATAAAGAGAGTCATAGAGAGAGAGAGAGAGAGAGAGAGAGAGAGAGAGAGAGAGAGAGAAGGGAGAAGAGAAAGAGAATAGGAAAAAAGAGTCAGAGAGAGAGGGAGAAAGAGAGACTTCAATCAGATGGGGACTCTGAGCCCCTCTCTGGGCAGAGGACATGCTGAAAGGAGATCTCTTCTCTGTCCCTCTCTCTCTTCTCTCTCTCTCTCTCCTCTCTTTTTCTGAATCTTTCGCTCTCCTTTCACCAGCAAAGAGCAGTAAGAAGGAGAGAGGAAATAGAAAGCAATAATGGAAGGGTGAGGGGGGAACACAGAGAGAAGGAAGGATCACAAATCACTTTACAACATTGAATGGATACAAAGTGACAACAAGTGTGACACTTCCAGGAGAGAGAGAGAGGAGACCCCAAGGAGGGTCCAGGAAGAGACTACCTGAAGGGGACATGGAGAGATCTTCTATGTATAATGTGGGAAGGAGGAGGATATGGAGAGTGACAGTACATAGAGCCCTTCATACTATGTTGGGGGTACACAGAGCCCCCCACAAGGTGTACAGGTAAATATTCAGAAGATCGCACTCACCTAACGCGACCCCCAGCCGTCCAGCGATCCTCCGTCTGCACAGCACAGCCTATATCCAGCCGTACAATGTCACCACACCGTGTCCTGTCGGGCCCGCCCGGCCGGTAATTCCATAGGAAGGGTCAGAAATCCAGGTGAGAGCTCCGGAACCCCCCGCACAGCCCGGACACAGCACAGCCAACCGCCGCTCATACCCCTCCGAGGAAACTGAGCCGCTCCGGCTGACAAAGTCAGGAGGAACTTGAGAGATTTCCATAGACCAGCCTCCTCCTCCAGAGGACCTCCCTCCCCTCACCTGGCTCTACACTCCACAAATCCACACACAGGGAGCTGCTATGGTATAGGGAGAGCGACATCCCTCTATAGGGGGACTGAGACAGGACGGGCAGGTGTGTGCAATGTGACTGCTACACCTAACAATCTCCTCTCTATCTCACTCCTCTCCTCTTCATCTCCCTCCTCTCCTCCTCATCTCCCTCCTCTCCATCCCCTCTTCTTCCTCTCCTCTCCCTCTCTCCTCTGCAGCTCCCTCCTCTCCATCTCCTTCCTCTTCTCTCTATCTCCCTCCTCTCCTCTATATCTCCCTCCTCTCCTCTCCATCTCCCTCCTCTCTATCTCCCTCTCTCCTCTAGATCTCCCTCCTCTCATCTCTATCTCCCTCCTCTCTCTTCTACATCTCCTTTTCCTCTCCTGTCCTCTCCCTCTCTCCTCTCCATCTCCCTCCTCAATCTCTATCTCCCTCCTCTGCTCTCTTCTCCATCTCCCTCATTTCTCCTCTCCATCTCCTTTTCTTCCTCTCCTCTCCCTGTCTCCTCTACATCTCCCTCCTCTCCTCTCCTCTCCTCTCCTCTCCTCTCCTCTCCTCTCCTCTCCTCTCCTCTCCATCTCCTTCCTCACCTCTCCTCTACATCTCCCTCTTCTATACCTCCCTCTTCTCCTC
>JBBGZY010002034.1:0-119364 GCA_037952925.1 Lithobates clamitans | reverse complement strand
GGACTATGAGACCCGGGACCATGAGACCAGGGACTATGAGACCCGGGACTATGAGACCGGGGACTATGAGATCAGGGACCATGAGACCCGGGACTATGAGACCAGAGACCAACACCCACCTTCTGGGGCCCCTGCAGTCTGAGACCCCCCCCCTGAACCGTCCGCTTGCCTTCAACATGGGGACAAGAGCCTCTCAAGAAAACTCTGCCATTGGTTGTCGGGGTCTGTGGGCAGGAGCCTGGAATCCCCCAGATCCCGCCCCCCCATGTGATTGGGTATCAGGTACATTGTGTCCGGCGATGTTCATCCCTCTTCAATGTTCATCCCTCTTCAATGTTCATCCCTCTTCAATGTTCATCCCTCTTCAATGTTCATCCCTCTTCAATGTTCATCCCTCTTCAATGTTCATCCCTCTTCAATGTTCATCCCTCTTCAATGTTCATCCCTCTTCAATGTTCATCCCTCTTCAATGTTCATCCCTCTTCAATGTTCATCCCTCTTCAATCTGCCGCCCGAAAGATCCGAAAAATAGAAAAAAAATCTCCGCCTTGATGGGAGGCGTCCCGCAGACTGCTATCTCTTGGTTGTGACAGCTGTTATATAGGCAGAGGGCGGGGCTACCCGGTGATGTAACCGAGTGACCCCGCCCCTTCTGACATCAGACGGGGGTGGGGTCATCCAGTTATGTCAGCAGAGGCGGAGCTCTTTTTTCTTTCTATTTTTCGGGTCCGTTGGGCGGAGTTCATTGTAAACTGTTTATTGTGGTTTTTACTTATTGAGACTTTTTTTGGTGAATGGGGGGGGGTGAATGGGGGGTTGGGGTGGTGAATGGAGGGTTGGGGTAGTGAATGGGGGTGGGGGGTGAATGGGGGGGTGAATGGGGGGTTGGGGTAGTGAATGGGGGTGGGGGGGTGAATGGAGGGGGGGGTGGTGAATGGGGGGTTGGGGTGGTGAATGTGGGGGTTGGGGTGGTGAATGGGGGGGTGAATGGGGGGTTGGGGTAGTGAATGGGGGTGGGGGGTGAATGGGGGGTTGGGGTGGTGAATGTGGGGTTGGGGTGGTGAATGTGGGGGTGGGGTGGTGAATGTGGGGGTGGGGTGGTGAATGGAGGGTTGGGGTGGTGAATGGGGGGGTAGGGTGGTGAATGTGGGGGGGTGAATGTGGGGTTGGGGTGGTGAATGTGGGGTATGGGGGGTTGGGGTAGTGAATGGGGGTGGGGGGGTGAATGGGGGGTTGGGGTGGTGAATGGGGGGTTGGGGTGGTGAATGTGGGGGTGGGGTGGGTGAATGGGGGGGTGAATGGGGGGTTGGGGTAGTGAATGGGGGTGGGGGGGGTGAATGGGGGGTTGGGGTAGTGAATGGGGGTGGGGGGGTGAATGGGGGGTTGGGGTGGTGAATGGGGGGTTGGGGTGGTGAATGTGGGGGTGGGTGAATGGGGGGGGTGAATGGGGGGTTGGGGTAGTGAATGGGGGTGGGGGGGTGAATGGGGGGTTGGGGTGGTGAATGTGGGGGTGGGGGTGGTGAATGTGGGGGTGGGGGGGTGAATGTGGGGTTGGGGTGGTGAATGGAGGGTTGGGGTGGTGAATGTGGGGGTTGGGGTTGGTGAATGGGGGGGTGAATGGGGTTGGGGTGGTGAATGGGGGGTTGGGGTGGTGAATGGGGGGTTGGGGTGGTGAATGTGGGGTGGGGGGTGGTGAATGTGGGGGTGGGGGGGTGAATGTGGGTTGGGGTGGTGAATGGAGGGTTGGGGTGGTGAATGTGGGGGTGGGGTGGTGTGTGGGGGTTGGGGTGGTGATGGTGGGTGGGGGTTGGGGGGTGGGGTGGTGAATGGGGGGTTGGGGTGGTGAATGTGGGGGGTGGGGGGGGTGAATGTGGGGGGGGGGTGAATGGGGGGGTGAATGGGGTGGGGTAGTGAATGGGGGTGGGGGGGTGAATGGGGGTGGGGTGTGGTGACTCGAGCCTCATCTGCATTCAATCAGTCTCAGAACCCGAGTATTCAGATGTGTCTGGATTAAAGGGATGAGGTGGAAACCCTAATGGGTGGGGGTACAATGTACCCGATACCCATTCACATGGGGGGGGAACCTGGGGGTCCCCTTGTTAAAGGGGGCTTCCTGATTCTGATAAGCCCCCCGACAACCAATGGCCAGGGTTGTTGGGAAGAGGCTCTTGTCCCCATCAACATGGGTGGGACTCCAAAGCACCGTTTCCATGTTGAGGGCATGTGGCCTGGAATGGTTCGGGGGGGGGGTGGGGTGCTCGCTCGTCCCCCCCCCATCCTGACCTCCAGGCTACATGCTCAGATAAGGATCAAAAAGTCGCGCTATAGGAAAAAATTGGCAGCAGGCTAATGCCCAAACAGCAATCATATGAATGAAAGAGTGACGAGTGAACAATAAGTGAATAAATTATGAATAAAAATAAGAAAAAAAAGAAAAAGTGCCAAGTAATAATAAAAGCACTAAACAAACACAATGAAGCTAAAAGTGAAATTAGTACATAATAAAATGACACAATTGGCAAACCAATATCTGAAGTAATGATAAGGTGATGAGAAAAATAAATTAGTGGCTGTGACAACTAAACCAAAATAACCATAAGGGGAAAATGAACCCAAAAAAAGTCCATGACTAGAAAAATTGATATTAGTTCATCAGTGCAAATAAACATGCATAAATGGTAGCTTGTCTCCAGGTGCTCTGTGGATAGTTAAAACGAAAATCTTGCTGTGATGAAACCAAAGTGTGTAAAAAGACCTCCACCTCTTAGGGAATAACTGCCTCTTACCAGATGGAATTGGTCTCTTAATTACAGGAGACCTAAGGGGGCGGATGGCTGCATCCCCAGCCAGGGGTCTTTAAACAGAACACTCAGCGCTCAACTCCAGGGGACTTTCTCCACCAGCATCAGCAGATAAGGAAATGAGACCATGCAAGACACAAAATGCTCCACATAGCATAAAATCCAGCGATTTATTAAGTAAAAATAAGAGTTGCACTTACAAGCAGGTTGTAGTAAACAGCATGTAAAAAAAGCCGGCCGGCTCCAAAGTATCCCGTGTCTTCCGGGTGTAAGAATCGCGGTGTCGTCGGGACGTGGCTCCTCCTCCCATTACATGCTGTTTACTACAACCTGCTTGTAAGTGCAACTCTTATTTTTACTTAATAAATCGCTGGATTTTATGCTATGTGGAGCATTTTGTGTCTTGCATGGTCTCATTTCCTTATCTGCTGATGCTGGTGGAGAAAGTCCCTGGAGTTGAGCGCTGAGTGTTCTGTTTAAAGACCCCTGGCTGGGGATGCAGCCATCCGCCCCCTTAGGTCTCCTGTAATTAAGAGACCAATTCCATCTGGTAAGAGGCAGTTATTCCCTAAGAGGTGGAGGTCTTTTTACACACTTTGGTTTCATCACAGCAAGATTTTCGTTTTAACTATCCACAGAGCACCTGGAGACAAGCTACCATTTATGCATGTTTATTTGCACTGATGAACTAATATCAATTTTTCTAGTCATGGACTTTTTTTGGGTTCATTTTCCCCTTATGGTTATTTTGGTTTAGTTGTCACAGCCACTAATTTATTTTTCTCATCACCTTATCATTACTTCAGATATTGGTTTGCCAATTGTGTCATTTTATTATGTACTAATTTCACTTTTAGCTTCATTGTGTTTGTTTAGTGCTTTTATTATTACTTGGCACTTTTTTCTTTTTTTTCTTATTTTTATTCATAATTTATTCACTTATTGTTCACTCGTCACTCTTTCATTCATATGATTGCTGTTTGGGCATTAGCCTGCTGCCAATTTTTTCCTATAGCGCGACTTTTTGATTCTTATATGGTTTATGGTTTACTACTTTCTAGTCGCAGCTCATACCAATTAGTGTAAGCGCAATTTTTGTCTTTTTAATGCTCAGATAAGGGTCTGCTATGGACTGGGGGGGACCCTACGCTATTTTTTTCCTTGATTTTTCGTCTATATTGCGGCGAGCCGATAATACATTACAGCCGCAAGCAAATTCTAATGACATTTTTTCCTTTAGAAATGTAATTTTGCTGCGGCATGTTCTATACATCACACAGATGCGCCACTTTACAGGCAGAATAAGGGAACCCCCCCGGCACGATATTTAAAGGAATATTTCATTTTTATTGTTTCACTTTAAGCATTATTAAAATCACTGCTCCCGAAAAAACGGCCATTTTAAAAACCTTTTCTTGCATTGATCCATGTCCCCTGGGGCAGGACCCGGGTCCCCAGACACCTTTTATGACAATACCATGAATATAAGCCTTTAAAATTAGCACTTTTGATTTTTCATGTTCATGTCCCATACAGTATCTGACAAAAGTAAGTACACCCCTCAGTGACATTTGTGTAAATCTTTTCTTCTCTCTTTTCATGTGACAACACTGAAGAAATGACACTTGTCTACAATGTAAAGTAGTGAGTGTACAGCTTGTATAACAGTGTAAATTTGCTGTCCCCTCAAAATAACTCAACACACAGCCATTAATGTCTAAACCGCTGGCAACAAAAGTCAGTACACCCCTAAGTGAAAATCTCCAAATTGGGCCCAAAGTGTCAATATTTTGTGTGGCCACCATTATTTCCCAGCACTGCCTTAACCCTCTTGGGCATGGAGGTCACCAGAGCTTCACAGGTTGTCACTGGAGTCCTCTTCCCCTCCCCCATGATGACATCACAGAGCTGGTGGATGTTAGAGACCTTGTGCTCCTCCACCTTCTGTTTGAGGATGTCCCACAGATGATCAATAGGGTTTAGGTCTGGAGACATGCTTGGCCAGTCCATCACCTTTACCCTCAGCTTCTTTAGCAAGGCAGTGGTGGTCTTGGAGGTGTGTTTGGGGTGGTTATCATGTTGGAATACTGCCCTGCGGTCCAGTCTCTGAAGGGAGGGGATCATGCTCTGCTTCAGTATGTCACAGTATATGTTGGCATTTATGGTTCCCTCAATGATCTGTAGCCCCCCAGTGCCGGCAGCACTCATGCAGCCCCAGACCATGACACTCCCACCACCATGCTTGACTGTAGACAAGACACACTTGTCTTTGTCCTCCTCACCTGGTTGCCCCCACACACGCTTGTCACCATCTGAACCAAATACGTTTATCTTGGTCTCATCAGACCACAGGACATGGTTCCAGTAATCCATCTCCTTAGTCTGCTTGTCTTCAGCAAACTGTTTGTGGTCTTTCTTGTGCATCATCTTTAGAAGAGGCTTCCTTCTGGGATGACAGCCATGCAGACCAATTTGATGCAGTGTGCGGCGTATGGTCTGAGCACTGACAGGCTGACCCCCCACCCCTACAACCTCTGCAGCAATGCTGGCAGCACTCATACGTCTATTTCCCAAAGACAACCTCTGGATATGACGCTGAGCACGTGACCTCAACTTCTTTGGTGGACCATGGAGAGGCCTGTTCTGAGTGGAACCTGTCCTGTTATACCGCTGTATGGTCTTGGCCACCGTGCTGCAGCTCAGTTTCAGGGTCTTGGCAATCTTCTTATAGCCTAGGCCATCTTTATGTAGAGCAACAATTCTTTCTTCAGATCCTCAGAGAGTTCTTTGCCATGAGGTGCCATGTTGTACTTCCAGTGACCAGTATGAGAGAGTGAGAGCGATAACACCAAATTTAACACACCTGCTCCCCATTCACACCTGAGACCTTGTAACACTAACGAGTCACATGACACCGGGGAGGGAAAATGGCTAATTGGGTCCAATTTGTAGCTTTTCACTTAGGGGTGTACTGACTTTTGTTGCCAGCGGTTTAGACATTAATGGCTGTGTGTTGAGTTATTTTGAGGGGACAGCAAATTTACACTGTTATACAAGCTGTACACTCACTACTTTACATTGTAGACAAGTGTCATTTCTTCAGTGTTGTCACATGAAAAGATAGAAGAAAAGATTTACACAAATGTGAGGGGTGTACTTACTTTTGTCAGATACTGTAGACTTTTTTAGGGTTCACATGTTCTGGTGCGAACCAGAGTAGGGACTATAGGATAATGGAGGAGGGACTATGGTACTATAGAGTAAGGACTATAGGATAATGGAGGAGGGACTATGGTACTATAGAGTAGGGACTATAGGATAATGGAGGAGGGACTATGGTACTATAGAGTAGGGACTATAGGATAATGGAGGAGGGACTATGGTACTATAGAGTAGGGACTATAGGATAATGGAGGAGGGACTCTGGTACTATAGAGTAGGGACTATAGGATAATAGAGGAGGGACTATGGTACTATAGAGTAGGGACTGTAGGATAATGGAGGAGGGACTATGGTACTATAGAGTAGGGACTATAGGATAATGGAGGAGGGACTATGGTACTATAGAGTAGGGACTGTAGGATAATGGAGGAGGGACTATAGGATAATGGAGGAGGGACTATGGTACTATAGAGTAGGGACTATAGGATAATGGAGGAGGGACTATGGTACTATAGAGTAGGGACTGTAGGATAATGGAGGAGGGACTATGGTACTATAGAGTAGGGACTGTAGGATAATGGAGGAGGGACTATGGTACTATAGAGTAGGGACTGTAGGATAATGGAGGAGGGACTATGGTACTATAGAGTAGGGACTATAGGATAATGGAGGAGGGACTATGGTACTATAGAGTAGGGACTATAGGATAATGGAGGAGGGACTATGGTACTATAGAGTAGGGACTGTAGGATAATGGAGGAGGGACTATGGTACTATAGAGTAGGGACTATAGGATAATGGAGGAGGGACTATGGTACTATAGAGTAGGGACTATAGGATAATGGAGGAGGGACTATGGTACTATAGAGTAGGGACTATAGGATAATGGAGGAGGGACTATGGTACTATAGAGTAGGGACTATAGGATAATGGAGGAGGGACTATGGTACTATAGAGTAGGGACTATAGGATAATGGAGGAGGGACTATGGTACTATAGAGTAGGGACTATAGGATAATGGAGGAGGGACTATGGTACTATAGAGTAGGGACTGTAGGATAATGGAGGAGGGACTATGGTACTATAGAGTAGGGACTATAGGATAATGGAGGAGGGACTATGGTACTATAGAGTAGGGACTATAGGATAATGGAGGAGGGACTATGGTACTATAGAGTAGGGACTATAGGATAATGGAGGAGGGACTATGGTACTATAGAGTAGGGACTATAGGATAATGGAGGAGGGACTATGGTACTATAGAGTAGGGACTGTAGGATAATGGAGGAGGGACTATGGTACTATAGAGTAGGGACTATAGGATAATGGAGGAGGGACTATGGTACTATAGAGTAGGGACTATAGGATAATGGAGGAGGGACTATGGTACTATAGAGTAGGGACTATAGGATAATGGAGGAGGGACTATGGTACTATAGAGTAGGGACTATAGGATAATGGAGGAGGGACTATGGTACTATAGAGTAGGGACTATAGGATAATGGAGGAGGGACTATGGTACTATAGAGTAGGGACTGTAGGATAATGGAGGAGGGACTATGGTACTATAGAGTAGGGACTATAGGATAATGGAGGAGGGACTATGGTACTATAGAGTAGGGACTATAGGATAATGGAGGAGGGACTATGGTACTATAGAGTAGGGACTATAGGATAATGGAGGAGGGACTATGGTACTATAGAGTAGGGACTATAGGATAATGGAGGAGGGACTATGGTACTATAGAGTAGGGACTATAGGATAATGGAGGAGGGACTATGGTACTATAGAGTAGGGACTATAGGATAATGGAGGAGGGACTATGGTACTATAGAGTAGGGACTATAGGATAATGGAGGAGGGACTATGGTACTATAGAGTAGGGACTGTAGGATAATGGAGGAGGGACTATGGTACTATAGAGTAGGGACTATAGGATAATGGAGGAGGGACTATGGTACTATAGAGTAGGGACTATAGGATAATGGAGGAGGGACTATGGTACTATAGAGTAGGGACTGTAGGATAATGGAGGAGGGACTATGGTACTATAGAGTAGGGACTATAGGATAATGGAGGAGGGACTATGGTACTATAGAGTAGGGACTGTAGGATAATGGAGGAGGGACTATGGTACTATAGAGTAGGGACTATAGGATAATGGAGGAGGGACTATGGTACTATAGAGTAGGGACTATAGGATAATGGAGGAGGGACTATGGTACTATAGAGTAGGGACTGTAGGATAATGGAGGAGGGACTATGGTACTATAGAGTAGGGACTATAGGATAATGGAGGAGGGACTATGGTACTATAGAGTAGGGACTGTAGGATAATGGAGGAGGGACTATGGTACTATAGAGTAGGGACTATAGGATAATGGAGGAGGGACTATGGTACTATAGAGTAGGGACTGTAGGATAATGGAGGAGGGACTATGGTACTATAGAGTAGGGACTATAGGATAATGGAGGAGGGACTATGGTACTATAGAGTAGGGACTATAGGATAATGGAGGAGGGACTATGGTACTATAGAGTAGGGACTGTAGGATAATGGAGGAGGGACTATGGTACTATAGAGTAGGGACTATAGGATAATGGAGGAGGGACTATGGTACTATAGAGTAGGGACTGTAGGATAATGGAGGAGGGACTATGGTACTATAGAGTAGGGACTATAGGATAATGGAGGAGGGACTATGGTACTATAGAGTAGGGACTATAGGATAATGGAGGAGGGACTATGGTACTATAGAGTAGGGACTGTAGGATAATGGAGGAGGGACTATGGTACTATAGAGTAGGGACTATAGGATAATGGAGGAGGGACTATGGTACTATAGAGTAGGGACTGTAGGATAATGGAGGAGGGACTATGGTACTATAGAGTAGGGACTATAGGATAATGGAGGAGGGACTATGGTACTATAGAGTAGGGACTATAGGATAATGGAGGAGGGACTATGGTACTATAGAGTAGGGACTATAGGATAATGGAGGAGGGACTATGGTACTATAGAGTAGGGACTATAGGATAATGGAGGAGGGACTATGGTACTATAGAGTAGGGACTATAGGATAATGGAGGAGGGACTATGGTACTATAGAGTAGGGACTATAGGATAATGGAGGAGGGACTATGGTACTATAGAGTAGGGACTATAGGATAATGGAGGAGGGACTATGGTACTATAGAGTAGGGACTGTAGGATAATGGAGGAGGGACTATGGTACTATAGAGTAGGGACTATAGGATAATGGAGGAGGGACTATGGTACTATAGAGTAGGGACTATAGGATAATGGAGGAGGGACTATGGTACTATAGAGTAGGGACTATAGGATAATGGAGGAGGGACTATGGTACTATAGAGTAGGGACTATAGGATAATGGAGGAGGGACTATGGTACTATAGAGTAGGGACTATAGGATAATGGAGGAGGGACTATGGTACTATAGAGTAGGGACTATAGGATAATGGAGGAGGGACTATGGTACTATAGAGTAGGGACTATAGGATAATGGAGGAGGGACTATGGTACTACTATAGAGTAGGGACTATAGGATAATGGAGGAGGGACTATGGTACTACTATAGAGTAGGGACTATAGGATAATGGAGGAGGGACTATGGTACTATAGAGTAGGGACTATGACCTGCTGGGATCCAAATACAACAAATGACATTGTGTCTAATTGAGGTGTGGATGTGGGTGGGGTCTAACCCTCGGAAGGGGAGGGGCTCTGAGCGTGTGGGTGGGGCCCCGTAGAAGGAATGGTGATGGGGTCCCTGTACATCCCGCACACTATTGTACATCTACACGTAGCTCAGCGTGCGTCCAATCCGAGGGATTCCTTCCATCCCCCGCAGATCACCATTTTGGGGGTTTATTAGAGATGAAATATAATCCTTCTGATAGGACGACCCCCAGAAATAATCGAATACCTGTGATGTCACACCTCTTCTATATACAAATCTCACCAATCAGTGTATGCTCCTCCCACACAGGAAGAAGAGGCGGCCGCAGAGACACAGAAAGGACCAATGAGATCCAAGAAGAGCTTTGTGTGGTCAGAGCTGGATGATGTGGAAAGTAGGTGACACAATCTGATTGGACAATCTCTGACCAGTCCAGTACGAGGATTACTGAGAGGGGAGGTCTAATCTGTGAACATTCCCTCCCCCTCATCATCATGATAATTACATATTTTAATAAAACACAACTCGGTAGTCGGTGACCCGTGTGATTTTCTGACAGGCAGGGGGCGGTCCTCGGTAGTCGGTGACCCGTGTGATTTTCTGGCAGGGGGCGGTCCTCGGTGCTCGGTGACCCGTGTGATTTTCTGGCAGGGGGCGGTCCTCGGTAGTCGGTGACCCGTGTGATTTTCTGGCAGGGGGCGGTCCTCGGTAGTCGGTGACCCGTGTGATTTTCTGGCAGGGGGCAGTCCTCAGTAGTCGGTGACCCGTGTGATTTTCTGACAGGGGGCGGTCCTCGGTAGTCGGTGACCCGTGTGATTTTCTGGCGGGGGGGCGGTCCTCGGTAGTCGGTGACCCGTGTGATTTCCTGGCAGGGGGCGGTCCTCAGTAGTCGGTGACCCGTGTGATTTTCTGACAGGGGGCGGTCCTCGGTAGTCGGTGACCCGTGTGATTTTCTGGCAGGGGGCGGTCCTCGGTAGTCGGTGACCCGTGTGATTTTCTGGCAGGGGGTGGTCCTCAGTAGTCGGTGACCCGTGTGATTTTCTGACAGGGGGCGGTCCTCAGTAGTCGGTGACCCGTGTGATTTTCTGGCAGGCAGGGGGCGGTCCTCGGTAGTCAGTGACCCGTGTGATTTTCTGGCAGGCAGGGGGCGGTCCTCGGTAGTCGGTGACCCGTGTGATTTTCTGGCAGGGGGCGGTCCTCGGTGCTCGGTGACCCGTGTGATTTTCTGGCAGGGGGCGGTCCTCGGTAGTCGGTGACCCGTGTGATTTTCTGGCAGGGGGCGGTCCTCGGTAGTCGGTGACCCGTGTGATTTTCTGGCAGGGGGCGGTCCTCGGTAGTCGGTGACCCGTGTGATTTTCTGGCAGGGGGCAGTCCTCAGTAGTCGGTGACCCGTGTGATTTTCTGGCAGGGGGCGGTCCTCGGTAGTCGGTGACCCGTGTGATTTCCTGGCAGGGGGCGGTCCTCAGTAGTCGGTGACCCGTGTGATTTTCTGACAGGGGGCGGTCCTCGGTAGTCGGTGACCCGTGTGATTTTCTGGCAGGGGGCGGTCCTCGGTAGTCGGTGACCCGTGTGATTTTCTGGCAGGGGGTGGTCCTCAGTAGTCGGTGACCCGTGTGATTTTCTGACAGGGGGCGGTCCTCAGTAGTCGGTGACCCGTGTGATTTTCTGGCAGGCAGGGGGCGGTCCTCGGTAGTCGGTGACCCGTGTGATTTTCTGGCAGGGGGCGGTCCTCGGTAGTCGGTGACCCGTGTGATTTTCTGGCAGGGGGCGGTCCTCGGTAGTCGGTGACCCGTGTGATTTTCTGGCAGCGGGCGGTCCTCAGTAGTCGGTGACCCGTGTGATTTTCTGGCGGGGGGCGGTCCTCGGTAGTCGGTGACCCGTGTGATTTTCTGGCAGGGGGCGGTCCTCGGTAGTCGGTGACCCGTGTGATTTTCTGGCAGTGGGCGGTCCTCAGTAGTCGGTGACCCGTGTGATTTTCTGGCAGGGGGCGGTCCTCGGTAGTCGGTGACCCGTGTGATTTTCTGGCAGGGGGCAGTCCTCAGTAGTCGGTGACCCGTGTGATTTTCTGACAGGGGGCGGTCCTCGGTAGTCGGTGACCCGTGTGATTTCCTGGCAGGCAGGGGGCGGTCCTCGGTAGTCGGTGACCCGTGTGATTTTCTGGCAGGGGGTGGTCCTCAGTAGTCGGTGACCCGTGTGATTTTCTGGCAGGGGGCGGTCCTCGGTAGTCGGTGACCTGTGTGATTTTCTGACAGGGGGCGGTCCTCGGTAGTCGGTGACCCGTGTGATTTCCTGGCAGGCAGGGGGCGGTCCTCGGTAGTCGGTGACCCGTGTGATTTTCTGGCAGGGGGCGGTCCTCGGTAGTCGGTGACCCGTGTGATTTTCTGGCAGGGGGCGGTCCTCGGTAGTCGGTGACCCGTGTGATTTTCTGGCAGGGGGCGGTCCTCGGTAGTCGGTGACCCGTGTGATTTTCTGGCAGGGAGCGGTCCTCGGTAGTCGGTGACCCGTGTGATTTTCTGGCAGGGGGCGGTCCTCGGTAGTCGGTGACCCGTGTGATTTTCTGGCAGGGGGCGGTCCTCGGTAGTCGGTGACCCGTGTGATTTTCTGGCAGGGGGCGGTCCTCGGTAGTCGGTGACCCGTGTGATTTTCTGGCAGGGGGCGGTCCTCGGTAGTCGGTGACCCGTGTGATTTTCTGGCAGGGGGCGGTCCTCGGTAGTCGGTGACCCGTGTGATTTTCTGGCAGGGGGCGGTCCTCGGTAGTCGGTGACCCGTGTGATTTTCTGGCAGGGGGCGGTCCTCGGTAGTCGGTGACCCGTGTGATTTTCTGGCAGTGGGCGGTCCTCAGTAGTCGGTGACCCGTGTGATTTTCTGGCAGGGGGCGGTCCTCGGTAGTCGGTGACCCGAGTGATTTTTTGGCAGGGGGTGGTCCTCGGTAGTTGGTGACCCGTGTGATTTTCTGGCAGGGGGCGGTCCTCGGTAGTCGGTGACCCGTGTGATTTTCTGGCAGGGGGCGGTCCTCGGTAGTCGGTGACCCGTGTGATTTTCTGGCAGTGGGCGGTCCTCAGTAGTCGGTGACCCGTGTGATTTTCTGGCAGTGGGCGGTCCTCAGTAGTCGGTGACCCGTGTGATTTTCTGGCAGTGGGCGGTCCTCAGTAGTCGGTGACCCGTGTGATTTTCTGGCAGTGGGCGGTCCTCAGTAGTCGGTGACCCGTGTGATTTTCTGGCAGTGGGCGGTCCTCAGTAGTCGGTGACCCGTGTGATTTTCTGGCAGGGGGCGGTCCTCGGTAGTCGGTGACCCGTGTGATTTTCTGGCAGGGGACGGTCCTCGGTAGTCGGTGACCCGTGTGATCTTCTGGCAGTGGGCGGTCCTTGGTAGTCGGTGACCCGTGTGATTTTCTGGCAGGGGGCGGTCCTCGGTAGTCGGTGACCCGTGTGATTTTCTGGCAGTGGGCGGTCCTCAGTAGTCGGTGACCCGTGTGATTTTCTGGCAGGGGGCGGTCCTCGGTAGTCGGTGACCCGTGTGATTTTCTGGCAGTGGGCGGTCCTCAGTAGTCGGTGACCCGTGTGATTTTCTGGCAGTGGGCGGTCCTCAGTAGTCGGTGACCCGTGTGATTTTCTGGCAGTGGGCGGTCCTCGGTAGTCGGTGACCCGTGTAATTTTCTGGCAGAGGGCGGTCCTCGGTAGTCGGTGACCCGTGTGATTTTCTGGCAGTGGGCGGTCCTCAGTAGTCGGTGACCCGTGTGATTTTCTGGCAGGGGGCGGTCCTCGGTAGTCGGTGACCCGTGTGATTTTCTGGCAGGGGGCGGTCCTCGGTGGTCGGTGACCCGTGTGATTTTCTGGCAGTGGGCGGTCCTCAGTAGTCGGTGACCCGTGTGATTTTCTGGCAGTGGGCGGTCCTCAGTAGTCGGTGACCCGTGTGATTTTCTGGCAGTGGGCGGTCCTCAGTAGTCGGTGACCCGTGTGATTTTCTGGCAGTGGGCGGTCCTCAGTAGTCGGTGACCCGTGTGATTTTCTGGCAGGGGGCGGTCCTCGGTAGTCGGTGACCCGTGTGATTTTCTGGCAGGGGGCGGTCCTCGGTAGTCGGTGATCCGTGTGATTTTCTGGCAGGGGGCGGTCCTCGGTAGTCGGTGACCCGTGTGATTTTCTGGCAGGGGGCGGTCCTCGGTAGTCGGTGACCCGTGTGATTTTCTGGCAGGGGGTGGTCCTCGGTAGTCGGTGACCCGTGTGATTTTCTGGCAGGGGGCGGTCCTCGGTGGTCGGTGACCTGTGTGATTTTCTGGCAGGGGGGCGGTCCTCGGTAGTCGGTGACCCGTGTGATTTTCTGGCAGGGGGGCGGTCCTCGGTAGTCGGTGACCCGTGTGATTTTCTGGCAGTGGGCGGTCCTCAGTAGTCGGTGACCCGTGTGATTTTCTGGCAGGGGGCGGTCCTCGGTAGTCGGTGACCCGTGTGATTTTCTGGCAGTGGGCGGTCCTCAGTAGTCGGTGACCCGTGTGATTTTCTGGCAGTGGGCGGTCCTCAGTAGTCGGTGACCCGTGTGATTTTCTGGCAGGGGGCGGTCCTCGGTAGTCGGTGACCCGTGTGATTTTCTGGCAGGGGGCGGTCCTCGGTAGTCGGTGATCCGTGTGATTTTCTGGCAGGGGGCGGTCCTCGGTAGTCGGTGACCCGTGTGATTTTCTGGCAGGGGGCGGTCCTCGGTAGTCGGTGACCCGTGTGATTTTCTGGCAGGGGGTGGTCCTCGGTAGTCGGTGACCCGTGTGATTTTCTGGCAGGGGGCGGTCCTCGGTGGTCGGTGACCCGTGTGATTTTCTGGCAGGGGGCGGTCCTCGGTAGTCGGTGACCCGTGTGATCTTCTGGCAGGGGGCGGTCCTCGGTAGTCGGTGACCCGTGTGATCTTCTGGCAGTGGGCGGTCCTCGGTAGTCGTTGACCCGTGTGATTTTCTGGCAGGCAGTGGGCGGTCCTTGGTAGTCGGTGACCCGTGTGATTTTCTGGCAGGGGGCGGTCCTCGGTAGTTGGTGACCCGTGTGATTTTCTGGCAGGGGGCGGTCCTCGGTAGTCGGTGACCCGTGTGATTTTCTGGCAGGGGGCGGTCCTCAGTAGTCGGTGACCCGTGTGATTTTCTGGCAGGGGGCGGTCCTCGGTGGTCGGTGACCCGTGTGATTTTCTGGCAGGGGGCGGTCCTCGGTAGTCGGTGACCCGTGTGATTTTCTGGCAGGGGGCGGTCCTCGGTGGTCGGTGACCCGTGTGATTTTCTGGCAGGGGACGGTCCTCGGTAGTCGGTGACCCGTGTGATTTTCTGGCAGGGGGTGGTCCTCGGTAGTCGGTGACCCGTGTGATTTTCTGGCAGGGGGCGGTCCTCGGTAGTTGGTGACCCGTGTGATTTCCTGGCAGGCAGGGGGCGGTCCTCAGTAGTCGGTGACCCGTGTGATTTTCTGGCAGGGGGCGGTCCTCGGTAGTCGGTGACCCGTGTGATCTTCTGGCAGTGGGCGGTCCTCGGTAGTTGGTGACCCGTGTGATTTTCTGGCAGGGGGCGGTCCTCGGTAGTCGGTGACCCGTGTGATTTTCTGGCAGGGGGCGGTCCTCGGTAGTCGGTGACCCGTGTGATTTTCTGGCAGGGGGCGGTCCTCGGTAGTCGGTGACCCGTGTGATTTTCTGGCAGGCAGTGGGCGGTCCTCGGTAGTCGGTGACCTGTGTGATTTTCTGGCGGGGGGCGGTGCTCGGTGACCCGTGTGATTTTCTGGCAGGGGGCGGTCCTCGGTAGTCGGTGACCCGTGTGATTTTCTGGCAGGGGGCGGTCCTCGGTAGTCGGTGACCCGTGTGATTTTCTGGCAGGCAGTGGGCGGTCCTCGGTAGTCGGTGACCCGTGTGATTTTCTGGCGGGGGGCGGTGCTCGGTGACCCGTGTGATTTTCTGGCAGGGGGCGGTCCTCGGTAGTCGGTGACCCGTGTGATTTTCTGGCAGGGGGCGGTCCTCGGTAGTCGGTGACCCGTGTGATCTTCTGGCAGGGGGCGGTCCTCGGTAGTTGGTGACACGTGTGATTTTCTGGCAGGGGGCGGTCCTCGGTAGTCGGTGACCCGTGTGATTTTCTGGCAGGGGGCGGTCCTCGGTAGTCGGTGACCAGTGTGATTTTCTGGCAGGGGGCGGTCCTCGGTAGTCGGTGACCCGTGTGATTTTCTGGCAGGCAGTGGGCGGTCCTCGGTAGTCGGTGACCCGTGTGATTTTCTGGCAGGGGGGCGGTCCTCGGTAGTCGGTGACCCGTGTGATTTTCTGGCAGGGGGCGGTCCTCGGTGGTCGGTGACCCGTGTGATTTTCTGGCAGGGGGCGGTCCTCGGTAGTCGGTGACCCGTGTGATCTTCTGGCAGTGGGCGGTCCTCGGTAGTCGGTGACCCGTGTGATCTTCTGGCAGGGGGCGGTCCTCAGTAGTCGGTGACCCGTGTGATTTTCTGGCAGGGGGCGGTCCTCGGTAGTCGGTGACCCGTGTGATCTTCTGGCAGTGGGCGGTCCTCGGTAGTCGGTGACCCGTGTGATTTTCTGGCAGGGGGCGGTCCTCGGTAGTTGGTGACCCGTGTGATTTTCTGGCAGGGGGCGGTCCTCGGTAGTCGGTGACCCGTGTGATTTTCTGGCAGGGGGCGGTCCTCGGTAGTCGGTGACCCGTGTGATTTTCTGGCAGGGGGGCGGTCCTCGGTAGTCGGTGACCCGTGTGATTTTCTGGCAGGGGGCGGTCCTCGGTAGTCGGTGACCCGTGTGATTTTCTGGCAGGGGGCGGTCCTCGGTAGTCGGTGATCCGTGTGATTTTCTGGCAGGGGGCGGTCCTCGGTAGTCGGTGACCCGTGTGATTTTCTGGCAGGGGGCGGTCCTCGGTAGTCGGTGACCCGTGTGATTTTCTGGCAGGGGGTGGTCCTCGGTAGTCGGTGACCCGTGTGATTTTCTGGCAGGGGGCGGTCCTCGGTGGTCGGTGACCCGTGTGATTTTCTGGCAGGGGGCGGTCCTCGGTAGTCGGTGACCCGTGTGATCTTCTGGCAGGGGGCGGTCCTCGGTAGTCGGTGACCCGTGTGATCTTCTGGCAGTGGGCGGTCCTCGGTAGTCGTTGACCCGTGTGATTTTCTGGCAGGGGGCGGTCCTCGGTAGTTGGTGACCCGTGTGATTTTCTGGCAGGGGGCGGTCCTCGGTAGTTGGTGACCCGTGTGATTTTCTGGCAGGGGGCGGTCCTCGGTAGTCGGTGACCCGTGTGATTTTCTGGCAGGGGGCGGTCCTCGGTAGTCGGTGACCCGTGTGATTTTCTGCCAGGGGGCGGTCCTCAGTAGTCGGTGACCCGTGTGATTTTCTGGCAGGGGGCGGTCCTCGGTGGTCGGTGACCCGTGTGATTTTCTGGCAGGGGACGGTCCTCGGTAGTCGGTGACCCGTGTGATTTTCTGGCAGGGGGCGGTCCTCGGTAGTCGGTGACCCGTGTGATTTTCTGGCAGGGGGTGGTCCTCGGTAGTCGGTGACCCGTGTGATTTTCTGGCAGGGGGCGGTCCTCGGTAGTCGGTGACCCGTGTGATTTTCTGGCAGGGGGCGGTCCTCGGTAGTCGGTGACCCGTGTGATTTCCTGGCAGGGGGCGGTAGTCGGTGACCCGTGTGATTTTCTGGCAGGGGGCGGTCCTCGGTAGTCGGTGACCCGTGTGATTTTCTGGCAGGGGGCGGTCCTCGGTAGTCGGTGACCCGTGTGATTTTCTGGCAGGGGGCGGTCCTCGGTAGTCGGTGACCTGTGTGATTTCCTGGCAGGGGGCGGTCCTCGGTAGTCGGTGACCCGTGTGATCTTCTGGCAGGGGGCGGTCCTCGGTAGTTGGTGACCCGTGTGATTTCCTGGCAGGCAGGGGGCGGTCCTCAGTAGTCGGTGACCCGTGTGATTTTCTGGCAGGGGGCGGTCCTCGGTAGTCGGTGACCCGTGTGATCTTCTGGCAGTGGGCGGTCCTCGGTAGTTGGTGACCCGTGTGATTTTCTGGCAGGGGGCGGTCCTCGGTAGTCGGTGACCCGTGTGATTTTCTGGCAGGGGGCGGTCCTCGGTAGTCGGTGACCCGTGTGATTTTCTGGCAGGGGGCGGTCCTCGGTAGTCGGTGACCCGTGTGATTTTCTGGCAGGCAGTGGGCGGTCCTCGGTAGTCGGTGACCCGTGTGATTTTCTGGCGGGGGGCGGTGCTCGGTGACCCGTGTGATTTTCTGGCAGGGGGCGGTCCTCGGTAGTCGGTGACCCGTGTGATTTTCTGGCAGGGGGCGGTCCTCGGTAGTCGGTGACCCGTGTGATTTTCTGGCAGGGGGCGGTCCTCGGTAGTCGGTGACCCGTGTGATCTTCTGGCAGGGGGCGGTCCTCGGTAGTTGGTGACCCGTGTGATTTTCTGGCAGGGGGCGGTCCTCGGTAGTCGGTGACCCGTGTGATTTTCTGGCAGGGGGCGGTCCTCGGTAGTCGGTGACCAGTGTGATTTTCTGGCAGGGGGCGGTCCTCGGTAGTCGGTGACCCGTGTGATTTTCTGGCAGGGGGCGGTCCTCGGTAGTCGGTGACCCGTGTGATTTTCTGGCAGGCAGTGGGCGGTCCTCGGTAGTCGGTGACCCGTGTGATTTTCTGGCAGGGGGCGCTCCTCGGTAGTCGGTGACCCGTGTGATTTTCTGGCAGGGGGCGGTCCTCGGTAGTCGGTGACCCGTGTGATTTTCTGGCAGGCAGGGGGTGGTCCTCGGTAGTCGGTGACCCGTGTGATTTTCTGGCAGGCAGGGGGCGGTCCTCGGTAGTCGGTGACCCATGTGATTTTCTGGCAGGGGGTGGTCCTCGGTAGTCGTGACCCGTGTGATTTCCTGGCAGGGGGCGGTCCTCGGTAGTCGGTGACCCGTGTGATTTTCTGGCAGGGGGCGGTCCTCGGTAGTCAGTGACCCGTGTGATCTTCTGGCAGGGGGCGGTCCTCGGTAGTCGGTGACCCGTGTGATCTTCTGGCAGTGGGCGGTCCTCGGTAGTCGGTGACCCGTGTGATTTTCTGGCAGGGGGCGGTCCTCGGTAGTTGGTGACCCGTGTGATTTTCTGGCAGGGGGCGGTCCTCGGTAGTCGGTGACCCGTGTGATTTTCTGGCAGGGGGCGGTCCTCGGTAGTCGGTGACCCGTGTGATTTTCTGGCAGGGGGGCGGTCCTCGGTAGTCGGTGACCCGTGTGATTTTCTGGCAGGGGGCGGTCCTCGGTAGTCGGTGACCCGTGTGATTTTCTGGCAGGGGGCGGTCCTCGGTAGTCGGTGATCCGTGTGATTTTCTGGCAGGGGGCGGTCCTCGGTAGTCGGTGACCCGTGTGATTTTCTGGCAGGGGGCGGTCCTCGGTAGTCGGTGACCCGTGTGATTTTCTGGCAGGGGGTGGTCCTCGGTAGTCGGTGACCCGTGTGATTTTCTGGCAGGGGGCGGTCCTCGGTGGTCGGTGACCCGTGTGATTTTCTGGCAGGGGGCGGTCCTCGGTAGTCGGTGACCCGTGTGATCTTCTGGCAGGGGGCGGTCCTCGGTAGTCGTTGACCCGTGTGATTTTCTGGCAGGGGGCGGTCCTCGGTAGTTGGTGACCCGTGTGATTTTCTGGCAGGGGGCGGTCCTCGGTAGTTGGTGACCCGTGTGATTTTCTGGCAGGGGGCGGTCCTCGGTAGTCGGTGACCCGTGTGATTTTCTGGCAGGGGGCGGTCCTCGGTAGTCGGTGACCCGTGTGATTTTCTGCCAGGGGGCGGTCCTCAGTAGTCGGTGACCCGTGTGATTTTCTGGCAGGGGGCGGTCCTCGGTGGTCGGTGACCCGTGTGATTTTCTGGCAGGGGACGGTCCTCGGTAGTCGGTGACCCGTGTGATTTTCTGGCAGGGGGTGGTCCTCGGTAGTCGGTGACCCGTGTGATTTTCTGGCAGGGGGCGGTCCTCGGTAGTCGGTGACCCGTGTGATTTTCTGGCAGGGGGCGGTCCTCGGTAGTCGGTGACCCGTGTGATTTCCTGGCAGGGGGCGGTAGTCGGTGACCCGTGTGATTTTCTGGCAGGGGGCGGTCCTCGGTAGTCGGTGACCCGTGTGATTTTCTGGCAGGGGGCGGTCCTCGGTAGTCGGTGACCCGTGTGATTTTCTGGCAGGGGGCGGTCCTCGGTAGTCGGTGACCCGTGTGATTTTCTGGCAGGGGGCGGTCCTCGGTAGTCGGTGACCTGTGTGATTTCCTGGCAGGGGGCGGTCCTCGGTAGTCGGTGACCCGTGTGATCTTCTGGCAGGGGGCGGTCCTCGGTAGTTGGTGACCCGTGTGATTTCCTGGCAGGCAGGGGGCGGTCCTCAGTAGTCGGTGACCCGTGTGATTTTCTGGCAGGGGGCGGTCCTCGGTAGTCGGTGACCCGTGTGATCTTCTGGCAGTGGGCGGTCCTCGGTAGTTGGTGACCCGTGTGATTTTCTGGCAGGGGGCGGTCCTCGGTAGTCGGTGACCCGTGTGATTTTCTGGCAGGGGGCGGTCCTCGGTAGTCGGTGACCCGTGTGATTTTCTGGCAGGCAGTGGGCGGTCCTCGGTAGTCGGTGACCCGTGTGATTTTCTGGCGGGGGGCGGTGCTCGGTGACCCGTGTGATTTTCTGGCAGGGGGCGGTCCTCGGTAGTCGGTGACCCGTGTGATTTTCTGGCAGGGGGCGGTCCTCGGTAGTCGGTGACCCGTGTGATCTTCTGGCAGGGGGCGGTCCTCGGTAGTTGGTGACCCGTGTGATTTTCTGGCAGGGGGCGGTCCTCGGTAGTCGGTGACCCGTGTGATTTTCTGGCAGGGGGCGGTCCTCGGTAGTCGGTGACCAGTGTGATTTTCTGGCAGGGGGCGGTCCTCGGTAGTCGGTGACCCGTGTGATTTTCTGGCAGGCAGGGGGTGGTCCTCGGTAGTCGGTGACCCGTGTGATTTTCTGGCAGGCAGGGGGCGGTCCTCGGTAGTCGGTGACCCATGTGATTTTCTGGCAGGGGGTGGTCCTCGGTAGTCGTGACCCGTGTGATTTCCTGGCAGGGGGCGGTCCTCGGTAGTCGGTGACCCGTGTGATTTTCTGGCAGGGGGCGGTCCTCGGTAGTCAGTGACCCGTGTGATTTTCTGGCAGGGGGCGGTCCTCGGTAGTCGGTGACCCGTGTGATTTTCTGGCAGGGGGCGGTCCTCGGTAGTCGGTGACCCGTGTGATTTCCTGGCAGGGGGCGGTCCTCGGTAGTCGGTGACCCGTGTGATTTTCTGGCAGGGGGCGGTTCTCGGTAGTCGGTGACCCGTGTGATTTCCTGGCAGGGGGCGGTCCTCGGTAGTCGGTGACCCGTGTGATTTCCTGGCAGGGGGCGGTACTCGGTGACCCGTGTGATTTCCTGGCAGGGGGCGGTAGTCGGTGACCCGTGTGATTTTCTGGCAGGGGGCGGTCCTCGGTAGTCGGTGACCCGTGTGATTTTCTGGCAGGGGGCGGTCCTCGGTAGTCGGTGACCCGTGTGATCTTCTGGCAGGGGGCGGTCCTCGGTAGTCGGTGACCCGTGTGATTTTCTGGCAGGCAGTGGGCGGTCCTCGGTAGTCGGTGACCCGTGTGATTTTCTGGCAGGGGGGCGGTCCTCGGTAGTCGGTGACCCGTGTGATTTTCTGGCAGGGGGCGGTCCTCGGTAGTCGGTGACCCGTGTGATTTTCTGCCAGGGGGCGGTCCTCAGTAGTCGGTGACCCGTGTGATTTTCTGGCAGGGGGCGGTCCTCGGTAGTTGGTGACCCGTGTGATTTTCTGCCAGGGGGCGGTCCTCGGTAGTCGGTGACCCGTGTGATTTTCTGGCAGGGGGCGGTCCTCGGTAGTCGGTGACCCGTGTGATTTTCTGGCAGGGGCGGTCCTCGGTAGTCGGTGACCCGTGTGATTTTCTGGCAGGGGGCGGTCCTCGGTAGTCGGTGACCCGTGTGATTTTCTGGCAGGGGGCGGTCCTCGGTAGTCGGTGACCCGTGTGATTTTCTGGCAGGCAGGGGGTGGTCCTCGGTAGTCGGTGACCCGTGTGATTTTCTGCAGGGGGTGGTCCTCGGTAGTCGGTGACCCGTGTGATTTCCTGGCAGGGGGTGGTCCTCGGTAGTCGGTGACCCGTGTGATTTCCTGGCAGGCAGGGGGCGGTCCTCGGTAGTCGGTGACCCGTGTGATTTTCTGGCAGGGGGTGGTCCTCGGTAGTCGGTGACCCGTGTGATTTTCTGGCAGGGGGCGGTCCTCGGTAGTCGGTGACCCGTGTGATTTTCTGGCAGGGGGCGGTCCTCGGTAGTCGGTGACCCGTGTGATTTTCTGGCAGGGGGTGGTGCTCGGTAGTCGGTGACCCGTGTGATTTTCTGGCAGGGGGTGGTCCTCGGTAGTCGGTGACCCGTGTGATTTTCTGGCAGGGGCGGTCCTCGGTAGTCGGTGACCCGTGTGATTTTCTGGCAGGGGGCGGTCCTCGGTAGTCAGTGACCTGTGTGATTTTCTGGCAGGGGGTGGTCCTCGGTAGTCGGTGACCCGTGTGATTTTCTGGCAGGGGGGCGGTCCTCGGTAGTCGGTGACCCGTGTGATTTTCTGGCAGGGGGTGGTCCTCGGTAGTCGGTGACCCATGTGATTTTCTGGCAGGGGGGCGGTCCTCGGTAGTCGGTGACCCGTGTGATTTCCTGGCAGGCAGGGGGCGGTCCTCGGTAGTCGGTGACCCGTGTGATTTCCTGGCAGGGGGCGGTCCTCGGTAGTCGGTGACCCGTGTGATTTCCTGGCAGGCAGGGGGCGGTCCTCGGTAGTCGGTGACCCGTGTGATTTTCTGGCAGGGGGCGGTCCTCGGTAGTCGGTGACCCGTGTGATTTTCTGGCAGGGGGCGGTCCTCGGTAGTCGGTGACCCGTGTGATTTTCTGGCGGGGGGCGGTGCTCGGTGACCTGTGTGATTTTCTGGCAGGGGGCGGTCCTCGGTAGTCGGTGACCCGTGTGATTTCCTGGCAGGCAGTGGGCGGTCCTCGGTAGTCGGTGACCCGTGTGATTTTCTGGCAGGGGGCGGTCCTCGGTAGTCGGTGACCCGTGTGATTTTCTGGCAGGGGGCGGTCCTCGGTAGTCGGTGACCCGTGTGATTTTCTGGCAGGGGGTGGTCCTCGGTAGTCGGTGACCCGTGTGATTTTCTGGCAGGGGGCGGTCCTCGGTAGTCGGTGAGCCGTGTGATTTTCTGGCAGGGGGTGGTCCTCTGTAGTCGGTGACCCGTGTGATTTTCTGGCAGGCAGGGGGTGGTCCTCGGTAGTCGGTGACCCGTGTGATTTTCTGGCAGGGGGCGGTCCTCGGTAGTCAGTGACCTGTGTGATTTTCTGGCAGGGGGCGGTCCTCGGTAGTCAGTGACCTGTGTGATTTTCTGGCAGGGGGCGGTCCTCTGTAGTCGGTGACCCGTGTGATTTTCTGGCAGGCAGGGGGCGGTTCTCGGTAGTCAGTGACCCGTGTGATTTTCTGGCAGGGGGCGGTCCTCTGTAGTCGGTGACCCGTGTGATTTTCTGGCAGGCAGGGGGTGGTCCTCGGTAGTCGGTGACCCGTGTGATTTTCTGGCAGGCAGGGGGCGGTCCTCGGTAGTCAGTGACCCGTGTGATTTTCTGGCAGGGGGTGGTGCTCGGTAGTCGGTGACCCGTGTGATTTTCTGGCAGGGGGTGGTGCTCGGTAGTCGGTGACCCGTGTGATTTTCTGGCAGGGGGTGGTCCTCGGTAGTCGGTGACCCGTGTGATTTTCTGGCAGGGGGTGGTCCTCGGTAGTCGGTGACCCGTGTGATTTTCTGGCAGGGGGCGGTCCTCGGTAGTCGGTGAGCCGTGTGATTTTCTGGCAGGGGGCGGTCCTCGGTAGTCGGTGACCCATGTGATTTTCTGGCAGGGGGCGGTCCTCGGTAGTCGGTGACCCGTGTGATTTTCTGGCAGGGGGCGGTCCTCGGTAGTCGGTGACCCGTGTGATTTTCTGGCAGGGGGCGGTCCTCGGTAGTCGGTGACCCGTGTGATTTTCTGGCAGGGGGCGGTCCTCGGTAGTCAGTGACCTGTGTGATTTTCTGGCAGGGGGTGGTCCTCGGTAGTCGGTGACCCGTGTGATTTTCTGGCAGGGGGGCGGTCCTCGGTAGTCGGTGACCCGTGTGATTTTCTGGCAGGGGGTGGTCCTCGGTAGTCGGTGACCCATGTGATTTTCTGGCAGGGGGGCGGTCCTCGGTAGTCGGTGACCCGTGTGATTTCCTGGCAGGCATGGGGCGGTCCTCGGTAGTCGGTGACCCGTGTGATTTTCTGGCAGGGGGTGGTCCTCGGTAGTCGGTGACCCGTGTGATTTTCTGGCAGGGGGCGGTCCTCGGTAGTCGGTGACCCGTGTGATTTTCTGGCAGGCAGGGGGCGGTCCTCGGTAGTCGGTGACCCGTGTGATTTCCTGGCAGGCATGGGGCGGTCCTCGGTAGTCGGTGACCCGTGTGATTTTCTGGCAGGGGGTGGTCCTCGGTAGTCGGTGACCCGTGTGATTTTCTGGCAGGGGGCGGTCCTCGGTAGTCGGTGACCCGTGTGATTTTCTGGCAGGCAGGGGGCGGTCCTCGGTAGTTGGTGACCCGTGTGATTTTCTGGCAGGGGGCGGTCCTCGGTAGTCAGTGACCCGTGTGATTTTCTGGCAGGGGGCGGTTCTCGGTAGTCAGTGACCCGTGTGATTTTCTGGCAGGGGGCGGTCCTCGGTAGTCGGTGACCCGTGTGATTTTCTGGCAGGGGGCGGTCCTCAGTAGTCGGTGACCCGTGTGATTTTCTGGCAGGGGGCGGTCCTCGGTAGTCGGTGACCCGTGTGATTTTCTGGCAGGGGGCGGTCCTCAGTAGTCGGTGCCCCTCGTGATTTTCTGGCAGGGGGCGGTCCTCTGTAGTCGGTGACCCGTGTGATTTTCTGGCAGGGGGCGGTCCTCTGTAGTCGGTGACCCGTGTGATTTTCTGGCAGGGGGCGGTCCTCTGTAGTCGGTGACCCGTGTGATTTTCTGGCAGGCAGTGGGCGGTCCTCGGTAGTCGGTGACCCGTGTGATTTTCTGGCAGGCAGGGGGCGGTCCTCGGTAGTCGGTGACCTGTGTGATTTTCTGGCAGGCAGGGGGCTGTCCTCGGTAGTCGGTGACCCGTGTGATTTTCTGGCAGGGGGCGGTCCTCGGTAGTCAGTGACCCGTGTGATTTTCTGGCAGGCAGGGGGCGGTCCTCGGTAGTCGGTGACCCGTGTGATTTTCTGGCAGGGGGCGGTCCTCGGTGCTCGGTGACCCGTGTGATTTTCTGGCAGGGGGAGGTCCTCGGTAGTCGGTGAGCCGTGTGATTTTCTGGCAGAAGGCGGTCCTCGGTAGTCGGTGACCCGTGTGATTTTCTGGCAGGGGGCGGTCCTCGGTAGTCGGTGACCCGTGTGATTTTCTGGCAGGGGGCGGTCCTCGGTAGTCGGTGACCCGTGTGATTTTCTGGCAGGGGGCGGTCCTCGGTAGTTGGTGACCCGTGTGATTTTCTGGCAGGGGGTGGTCCTCGGTAGTCGGTGATCCGTGTGATTTCCTGGCAGGCAGTGGGCGGTCCTCGGTAGTCGGTGACCCGTGTGATTTTCTGGCAGGGGGCGGTCCTCGGTAGTTGGTGACCCGTGTGATTTTCTGGCAGTGGGCGGTCCTCGGTAGTCGGTGACCCGTGTGATTTTCTGGCAGTGGGTGGTCCTCGGTAGTCGGTGACCCGTGTGATTTTCTGGCAGGGGGCGGTCCTCGGTAGTCGGTGACCCGTGTGATTTTCTGGCAGGGGGCGGTCCTCGGTAGTCGTGACCCGTGTGATTTTCTGACAGGGGGCGGTCCTCGGTAGTCGGTGACCCGTGTAATTTTCTGGCAGAGGGCGGTCCTCGGTAGTCGTGACCCGTGTGATTTTCTGGCAGGCAGGGGGTGGTCCTCGGTAGTCGGTGACCCGTGTGATTTCCTGGCAGGCAGGGGGTGGTCCTCGGTAGATGGTGACCCGTGTGATTTTCTGGCAGTGGGCGGTCCTCGGTAGTCGGTGACCCGTGTGATTTTCTGGCAGTGGGCGGTCCTCAGTAGTCGGTGACCCGTGTGATTTTCTGGCAGTGGGTGGTCCTCGGTAGATGGTGACCCGTGTGATTTTCTGGCAGTGGGCGGTCCTCGGTAGTCGGTGACCCGTGTGATTTTCTGGCAGGGGGCGGTCCTCGGTAGTCGGTGACCCGTGTGATTTTCTGGCAGGGGGCGGTCCTCGGTAGTCGGTGACCCGTGTGATTTTCTGGCAGGGGGCGGTCCTCGGTAGTCGGTGACCCGTGTGATTTTCTGGCAGGGGGCGGTCCTCGGTAGTCGGTGACCCGTGTGATTTTCTGGCAGGGGGCGGTCCTCGGTAGTCGGTGACCCGTGTGATTTTCTGGCAGGGGGTGGTCCTCGGTAGTCGGTGACCCGTGTGATTTTCTGGCAGGGGGCGGTCCTCGGTAGTCGGTGACCCATGTGATTTTCTGGCAGGGGGCGGTCCTCGGTAGTCGGTGACCCGTGTGATTTTCTGGCAGGGGGCGGTCCTCGGTAGTCGGTGACCCGTGTGATTTTCTGGCAGGGGGCGGTCCTCGGTAGTCGGTGACCCGTGTGATTTTCTGGCAGGGGGCGGTCCTCGGTAGTCGGTGACCCGTGTGATTTTCTGGCAGGGGGTGGTCCTCGGTAGTCGGTGACCCGTGTGATTTTCTGGCAGGGGGCGGTCCTCGGTAGTCGGTGACCCGTGTGATTTTCTGGCAGGGGGCGGTCCTCGGTAGTCGGTGACCCGTGTGATTTTCTGGCGGGGGGCGGTCCTCGGTAGTCGGTGACCCGTGTGATTTTCTGGCAGGGGGCGGTCCTCGGTAGTCGGTGACCCGTGTGATTTTCTGGCAGGGGGCGGTCCTCGGTAGTCGGTGACCCGTGTGATTTTCTGGCAGGCAGGGGGCGGTCCTCGGTAGTCGGTGACCCGTGTGATTTCCTGGCAGGCAGGGGGCGGTCCTCGGTAGTCGGTGACCCGTGTGATTTTCTGGCAGGGGGCGGTCCTCGGTAGTCGGTGACCCGTGTGATTTTCTGGCAGGGGGCGGTCCTCGGTAGTCGGTGACCCGTGTGATTTTCTGGCAGGGGGCGGTCCTGAGTAGTTGGTGACCCGTGTGATTTTCTGGCAGGGGGCGGTCCTCGGTAGTCGGTGACCCGTGTGATTTTCTGGCAGGGGGTGGTCCTCGGTAGTCGGTGACCCGTGTGATCTTCTGGCAGGGGGCGGTCCTCAGTAGTCAGTGACCCGTGTGATTTTCTGGCAGGGGGCGGTACTCGGTGACCCATGTGATTTTCTGGCAGGGGGCGGTCCTCGGTAGTCGGTGACCCGTGTGATTTTCTGGCAGGGGGCGGTCCTCGGTGACCCGTGTGATTTTCTGGCAGGGGGCGGTCCTCGGTAGTCGGTGACCCGTGTGATTTTCTGGCAGAAGGCGGTCCTCAGTAGTCGGTGACCCGTGTGATTTTCTGGCAGGGGGCGGTCCTCGGTAGTCAGTGACCCGTGTGATTTTCTGGCAGGCAGGGGGCGGTCCTCGGTAGTCGGTGACCCGTGTGATTTCCTGGCAGGCGGGGGGCGGTCCTCAGTAGTCTGTGACCCTTTTGATTTTCTGGCAGGGGACGGTCCTCGGTAGTCGGTGACCCGAGTGATTTTTTGGCAGGGGGCGGTCCTCGGTAGTCGGTGACCCGTGTGATTTTCTGGCACAGGGCGGTCCTCGGTAGTCGGTGACCCGTGTGATTTTCTGGCAGGGGGCGGTCCTCGGTAGTCGGTGACCCGTGTGATTTTCTGGCAGGGGGCGGTCCTCGGTAGTCGGTGACCCGTGTGATTTTCTGGCACAGGGCGGTCCTCGGTAGTCGGTGACCCGTGTGATTTTCTGGCAGGGGGCGGTCCTCGGTAGTCGGTGACCCGTGTGATTTTCTGGCAGGGGGCGGTCCTCGGTAGTCGGTGACCCGTGTGATTTTCTGGCAGGGGGCGGTCCTCGGTAGTCGGTGACCCGTGTGATTTTCTGGCAGGGGGCGGTCCTCGGTAGTCGGTGACCCGTGTGATTTTCTGGCAGGGGGCGGTCCTCGGTAGTCGGTGACCCGTGTGATTTTCTGGCAGGGGGCGGTCCTCGGTAGTCGGTGACCCGTGTGATTTTCTGGCAGGGGGCGGTCCTCGGTAGTCGGTGACCCGTGTGATTTTCTGGCAGGGGGTGGTCCTCGGTAGTCGGTGACCCGTGTGATTTTCTGGCAGGGGGCGGTCCTCGGTAGTCGGTGACCCGTGTGATTTTCTGGCAGGGGGCGGTCCTCGGTAGTCGGTGACCCGTGTGATTTTCTGGCAGGGGGCGGTCCTCCGTAGTCGGTGACCCGTGTGATTTTCTGGCAGGGGGCGGTCCTCGGTAGTCGGTGACCCGTGTGATTTTCTGGCAGGGGGCGGTCCTCGGTAGTCGGTGACCCGTGTGATTTTCTGGCAGTGGGCGGTCCTCGGTAGTCGGTGACCCGTGTGATTTTCTGGCAGGGGGCGGTCCTCGGTAGTCGGTGACCCGTGTGATTTTCTGGCAGGGGGGCGGTCCTCGGTAGTCGGTGACCTGTGTGATTTTCTGGCGGGGGGCGGTGCTCGGTGACCCGTGTGATTTCCTGGCAGGCAGGGGGCGGTCCTCGGTAGTCGGTGACCCGTGTGATTTCCTGGCAGGCAGTGGGCGGTCCTCGGTAGTCGGTGACCCGTGTGATTTTCTGGCAGGGGGCGGTCCTCGGTAGTCGGTGACACGTGTGATTTTCTGGCAGGGGGCGGTCCTCGGTAGCCGTTGACCCGTGTGATTTCCTGGCAGGCAGTGGGCGGTCCTCGGTAGTCGGTGACCCGTGTGATTTTCTGGCAGGGGGCGGTCCTCGGTAGTCGGTGACACGTGTGATTTTCTGGCAGGGGGCGGTCCTCGGTAGTCGGTGACCCGTGTGATTTTCTGGCAGGGGGGCGGTCCTCGGTAGTCGGTGACCTGTGTGATTTTCTGGCGGGGGGCGGTGCTCGGTGACCTGTGTGATTGTCTGGCAGGCAGGGGGCGGTCCTCGGTAGTCGGTGACCCATGTGATTTTCTGGCAGGGGGAGGTCCTCGGTGGTCGGTGACCCGTGTGATTTTCTGGCAGGGGGGCGGTCCTCGGTAGTCGGTGACCTGTGTGATTTTCTGGCGGGGGGCGGTGCTCGGTGACCCGTGTGATTTCCTGGCAGGCAGGGGGCGGTCCTCGGTAGTCGGTGACCCGTGTGATTTCCTGGCAGGCAGTGGGCGGTCCTCGGTAGTCGGTGACCCGTGTAATTTTCTGGCAGAGGGCGGTCCTCGGTAGTCGGTGACCCGTGTGATTTCCTGGCAGGCAGGGGGCGGTCCTCGGTAGTCGGTGACCCGTGTGATTTCCTGGCAGGCAGGGGGCGGTCCTCGGTAGTCGGTGACCCATGTGATTTTCTGGCAGGGGGCGGTCCTCGGTAGTCGGTGACCCGTGTGATTTTCTGGCAGGGGGCGGTCCTCGGTAGTCGGTGACCCGTGTGATTTTCTGGCGGGGGGCGGTCCTCGGTAGTCGGTGACCCGTGTGATTTTCTGGCAGGGGGCGGTCCTCGGTAGTCGGTGATCCGTGTGATTTCCTGGCAGGCAGTGGGCGGTCCTCGGTAGTCGGTGACCCGTGTAATTTTCTGGCAGAGGGCGGTCCTCGGTAGTCGGTGACCCGTGTGATTTTCTGGCGGGGGGCGGTCCTCGGTAGTCGGTGACCCGTGTGATTTTCTGGCAGGGGGCGGTCCTCGGTAGTCGGTGACCCGTGTGATTTCCTGGCAGGCAGGGGGCGGTCCTCGGTAGATGGTGACCTGTGTGATTTTCTGGCAGTGGGCGGTCCTCGGTAGTCGGTGACCCGTGTGATTTTCTGGCGGGGGGCGGTCCTCGGTAGTCGGTGACCCGTGTGATTTTCTGGCAGGGGGTGGTCCTCGGTAGTCGGTGACCCGTGTGATTTTCTGGCAGTGGGCGGTCCTCGGTAGTCGGTGAGCCGTGTGATTTTCTGGCAGGGGGCGGTCCTCGGTAGTCGGTGACCCGTGTGATTTTCTGGCAGTGGGCGGTCCTCGGTAGTCGGTGACCCTTGTGATTTTCTGGCAGGGGGCGGTCCTCGGTAGTCGGTGAGCCGTGTGATTTTCTGGCAGGGGGCGGTCCTCGGTAGTCGGTGACCCGTGTGATTTTCTGGCAGGAGGTGGTCCTCGGTAGTCGGTGACCCGTGTGATTTTCTGGCAGGGGGCGGTCCTCGGTAGTCGGTGACCCGTGTGATTTTCTGGCAGGGGGCGGTCCTGAGTAGTTGGTGACCCGTGTGATTTTCTGGCAGGGGGCGGTCCTCGGTAGTCGGTGACCCGTGTGATTTTCTGGCAGGGGGCGGTCCTCAGTAGTCGGTGACCCGTGTGATTTTCTGGCAGGGGGCGGTCCTCGGTAGTCGGTGACCCGTGTGATTTTCTGGCAGGGGGCGGTCCTGAGTAGTTGGTGACCCGTGTGATTTTCTGGCAGGGGGCGGTCCTCGGTAGTCGGTGACCCGTGTGATTTTCTGGCAGGGGGCGGTCCTCGGTAGTCGGTGACCCGTGTGATTTTCTGGCAGGGGGCGGTCCTCGGTACTCGGTGACCCATGTGATTTTCTGGCAGGGGGCGGTCCTCGGTAGTCGGTGACCCGGGTGATTTCCTGACAGGCAGGGGGCGGTCCTCGGTAGTCGGTGACCCGTGTGATTTTCTGGCAGGCAGGGGGCGGTCCTCGGTAGTCGGTGACCCGTGTGATTTTCTGGCAGGGGGCGGTCCTCGGTAGTCGGTGACCCGGGTGATTTCCTGACAGGCAGGGGGCGGTCCTCGGTAGTCAGTGACCCGTGTGATTTTCTGGCAGGCAGGGGGCGGTCCTCGGTAGTCGGTGACCCGTGTGATTTCCTGGCAGGCAGGGGGCGGTCCTCAGTAGTCTGTGACCCTTTTGATTTTCTGGCAGGGGACGGTCCTCGGTAGTCGGTGACCCGAGTGATTTTTTGGCAGGGGGCGGTCCTCGGTAGTCGGTGACCCGTGTGATTTTCTGGCACAGGGCGGTCCTCGGTAGTCGGTGACCCGTGTGATTTTCTGGCAGGGGGCGGTCCTCGGTAGTCGGTGACCCGTGTGATTTTCTGGCAGGGGGCGGTCCTCGGTAGTCGGTGACCCGTGTGATTTTCTGGCAGGGGGCGGTCCTCGGTAGTCGGTGACCCGTGTGATTTTCTGGCAGGGGGCGGTCCTCGGTAGTCGGTGACCCGTGTGATTTTCTGGCAGGGGGCGGTCCTCGGTAGTCGGTGACCCGTGTGATTTCCTGGCAGGCAGGGGGCGGTCCTCGGTAGCCGTTGACCCGTGTGATTTTCTGGCAGGGGGCGGTCCTCGGTAGTCGGTGACCCGTGTGATTTTCTGGCAGGGGGAGGTTCTCGGTGGTCGGTGACCCGTGTGATTTTCTGGCAGGGGGCGGTCCTCGGTAGCCGTTGACCCGTGTGATTTTCTGGCAGGGGGCGGTCCTCGGTAGTCGGTGACCCGTGTGATTTTCTGGCAGGGGGCGGTCCTCAGTAGTCGGTGACCCGTGTGATTTTCTGGCAGGGGGCGGTCCTCGGTAGTCGGTGACCCGTGTGATTTTCTGGCAGGGGGCGGTCCTCGGTAGTCGGTGACCCGTGTGATTTTCTGGCAGGGGGCGGTCCTCGGTAGTCGGTGACCCGTGTAATTTTCTGGCAGGGGGCGGTCCTCGGTAGTCGGTGACCCGTGTGATTTTCTGGCAGGGGGTGGTCCTCGGTAGTCGGTGACCCGTGTGATTTTCTGGCAGGGGGCGGTCCTCGGTAGTCGGTGACCCGTGTGATTTTCTGGCAGGGGGCAGTCCTCGGTAGTCGGTGACCCGTGTGATTTTCTGGCAGGGGGCGGTCCTCCGTAGTCGGTGACCCGTGTGATTTTCTGGCAGGGGGCGGTCCTCGGTAGTCGGTGACCCATGTGATTTTCTTGCAGGGGGCGGTCCTCGGTAGTCGGTGACCCGTGTGATTTTCTGGCAGGGGGCGGTCCTTGGTAGTCGGTGACCCGTGTGATTTTCTGGCAGGGGGGCGGTCCTCGGTAGTCGGTGACCTGTGTGATTTTCTGGCGGGGGGCGGTGCTCGGTGACCTGTGTGATTTTCTGGCAGGGGGCGGTCCTCGGTAGTCGGTGACCCGTGTGATTTTCTGGCAGGGGGCGGTCCTCGGTAGTCGGTGACCCGTGTGATTTTCTGGCAAGGGGCGGTCCTCGGTAGTCGGTGACCCGTGTGATTTTCTGGCAGGGGGGCGGTCCTCGGTAGTCGGTGACCTGTGTGATTTTCTGGCGGGGGGCGGTGCTCGGTGACCCGTGTGATTTCCTGGCAGGCAGGGGGTGGTCCTCGGTAGTCGGTGATCCGTGTGATTTCCTGGCAGGCAGTGGGCGGTCCTTGGTAGTCGGTGATCCGTGTGATTTTCTGGCAGGCAGTGGGCGGTCCTTGGTAGTCGGTGACCCGTGTGATTTTCTGGCAGGGGGTGGTCCTCGGTAGTCGGTGACCCGTGTGATTTCCTGGCAGGCAGTGGGCGGTCCTCGGTAGTCGGTGACCCGTGTGATTTCCTGGCAGGCAGTGGGCGGTCCTTGGTAGTCGGTGACCCGTGTGATTTTCTGGCAGGGGGTGGTCCTCGGTAGTCGGTGACCCGTGTGATTTTCTGGCAGGGGGCGGTCTTGGTAGTCGGTGACCCGTGTGATTTTCTGGCAGGGGGCGGTCCTCGGTAGTCGGTGACCCGTGTGATTTTCTGCCAGGGGGCGGTCCTCAGTAGTCGGTGACCCGTGTGATTTTCTGGCAGGGGGCGGTCCTCGGTGGTCGGTGACCCGTGTGATTTTCTGGCAGGGGGCGGTCCTCGGTAGCCGTTGACCCGTGTGATTTTCTGGCAGGGGGCGGTCCTCGGTAGTCGGTGACCCGTGTGATTTTCTGGCAGTGGGTGGTCCTCGGTAGTCGGTGACCCGTGTGATTTTCTGGCAGGCAGGGGGCGTTCCTCGGTAGTCAGTGACCCGTGTGATTTTCTGGCAGGGGGCGGTCCTCGGTAGTCGGTGACCCGTGTGATTTTCTGACAGGGGGCGGTCCTCGGTAGTCGGTGACCCGTGTGATTTTCTGACAGGGGGCGGTCCTCGGTAGTCGGTGACCCGTGTGATTTTCTGGCACGGGGCGGTCCTCGGTAGTCGGTGACCCGTGTGATTTTCTGACAGGGGGCGGTCCTCGGTAGTCGGTGAGCCGTGTGATTTTCTGACAGGGGGCGGTCCTCGGTAGTCGGTGACCCGTGTGATTTTCTGGCAGGCAGTGGGTGGTCCTCGGTAGTCGGTGACCCGTGTGATTTTCTGGCAGGCAGTGGGTGGTCCTCGGTAGTCGGTGACCCATGTGATTTCCTCACGGGGCGGTCCTCGGTAGTCGGTGACCCGTGTGATTTTCTGACAGGGGGCGGTCCTCGGTAGTCGGTGACCCGTGTGATTTTCTGGCAGGGGGCGGTCCTCGGTAGTCGGTGACCCGTGTGATTTTCTGGCAGGGGGCGGTCCTCGGTAGTCGGTGACCCGTGTGATTTTCTGGCAGGGGGCGGTCCTCGGTAGTCGGTGACCCGTGTGATTTTCTGGCAGGGGGCGGTCCTCGGTAGTCGGTGACCCGTGTGATTTTCTGGCAGGGGGCGGTCCTCGGTAGTCGGTGACCCGTGTGATTTTCTGGCAGGGGGCGGTCCTCGGTAGTCGGTGACCCGTGTGATTTTCTGGCAGGGGGCGGTCCTCGGTAGTCGGTGACCCGTGTGATTTTCTGGCAGGGGGCGGTCCTCGGTAGTCGGTGACCCGTGTGATTTTCTGGCAGGGGGGCGGTCCTCGGTAGTCGGTGACCCGTGTGATTTTCTGGCAGGGGGGGTCCTCGGTAGTCGGTGACCCGTGTGATTTTCTGGCAGGCAGGGGGCGGTCCTCGGTAGTCGGTGACCCGTGTGATTTTCTGGCAGCGGGCGGTCCTCGGTAGTCGGTGACCCGTGTGATTTCCTGGCAGGCAGGGGGCGGTCCTCGGTAGTCGGTGACCCGTGTGATTTCCTGGCAGGCAGTGGGCGGTCCTCGGTAGTCGGTGACCCGTGTGATTTTCTGGCAGGGGGCGGTCCTCGGTAGTCGGTGACACGTGTGATTTTCTGGCAGGCAGTGGGCGGTCCTCGGTAGTCGGTGACCCGTGTGATTTCCTGGCAGGCAGTGGGCGGTCCTCGGTAGTCGGTGACCCGTGTGATTTTCTGGCAGGGGGCGGTCCTCGGTAGCCGTTGACCCGTGTGATTTCCTGGCAGGCAGTGGGCGGTCCTCGGTAGTCGGTGACCCGTGTGATTTTCTGGCAGGGGGCGGTCCTCGGTAGTCGGTGACACGTGTGATTTTCTGGCAGGGGGCGGTCCTCGGTAGTCGGTGACCCGTGTGATTTTCTGGCAGGGGGGCGGTCCTCGGTAGTCGGTGACCTGTGTGATTTTCTGGCGGGGGGCGGTGCTCGGTGACCTGTGTGATTGTCTGGCAGGCAGGGGGCGGTCCTCGGTAGTCGGTGACCCATGTGATTTTCTGGCAGGGGGAGGTCCTCGGTGGTCGGTGACCCGTGTGATTTTCTGGCAGGGGGGCGGTCCTCGGTAGTCGGTGACCTGTGTGATTTTCTGGCGGGGGGCGGTGCTCGGTGACCCGTGTGATTTCCTGGCAGGCAGGGGGCGGTCCTCGGTAGTCGGTGACCCGTGTGATTTCCTGGCAGGCAGTGGGCGGTCCTCGGTAGTCGGTGACCCGTGTAATTTTCTGGCAGAGGGCGGTCCTCGGTAGTCGGTGACCCGTGTGATTTCCTGGCAGGCAGTGGGCGGTCCTCGGTAGTCGGTGACCCGTGTAATTTTCTGGCAGAGGGCGGTCCTCGGTAGTCGGTGACCCGTGTGATTTTCTGGCGGGGGGCGGTCCTCGGTAGTCGGTGACCCGTGTGATTTTCTGGCAGGGGGCGGTCCTCGGTAGTCGGTGACCCGTGTGATTTCCTGGCAGGCAGGGGGCGGTCCTCGGTAGATGGTGACCCGTGTGATTTTCTGGCAGTGGGCGGTCCTCGGTAGTCGGTGACCCGTGTGATTTTCTGGCGGGGGGCGGTCCTCGGTAGTCGGTGACCCGTGTGATTTTCTGGCAGTGGGCGGTCCTCGGTAGTCGGTGAGCCGTGTGATTTTCTGGCAGGGGGTGGTCCTCGGTAGTCGGTGACCCGTGTGATTTTCTGGCAGGGGGTGGTCCTCGGTAGTCGGTGACCCGTGTGATTTTCTGGCAGTGGGCGGTCCTCGGTAGTCGGTGACCCGTGTGATTTTCTGGCAGGGGGTGGTCCTCGGTAGTCGGTGACCCGTGTGATTTTCTGGCAGTGGGCGGTCCTCGGTAGTCGGTGACCCGTGTGATTTTCTGGCAGGGGGCGGTCCTCGGTAGTCGGTGAGCCGTGTGATTTTCTGGCAGGGGGCGGTCCTCGGTAGTCGGTGACCCGTGTGATTTTCTGGCAGGGGGTGGTCCTCGGTAGTCGGTGACCCGTGTGATTTTCTGGCAGGGGGCGGTCCTCGGTAGTCGGTGACCCGTGTGATTTTCTGGCAGGGGGCGGTCCTGAGTAGTTGGTGACCCGTGTGATTTTCTGGCAGGGGGCGGTCCTCGGTAGTCGGTGACCCGTGTGATTTTCTGGCAGGGGGCGGTCCTCAGTAGTCGGTGACCCGTGTGATTTTCTGGCAGGGGGCGGTCCTCGGTAGTCGGTGACCCGTGTGATTTTCTGGCAGGGGGCGGTCCTGAGTAGTTGGTGACCCGTGTGATTTTCTGGCAGGGGGCGGTCCTCGGTAGTCGGTGACCCGTGTGATTTTCTGGCAGGGGGCGGTCCTCGGTAGTCGGTGACCCGTGTGATTTTCTGGCAGGGGGCGGTCCTCGGTACTCGGTGACCCATGTGATTTTCTGGCAGGGGGCGGTCCTCGGTAGTCGGTGACCCGGGTGATTTCCTGACAGGCAGGGGCGGTCCTCGGTAGTCAGTGACCCGTGTGATTTTCTGGCAGGCAGGGGGCGGTCCTCGGTAGTCGGTGACCCGTGTGATTTTCTGGCAGGGGGCGGTCCTCGGTAGTCGGTGACCCGGGTGATTTCCTGACAGGCAGGGGGCGGTCCTCGGTAGTCAGTGACCCGTGTGATTTTCTGGCAGGCAGGGGGCGGTCCTCGGTGTCGGTGACCCGTGTGATTTCCTGGCAGGCAGGGGGCGGTCCTCAGTAGTCTGTGACCCTTTTGATTTTCTGGCAGGGGACGGTCCTCGGTAGTCGGTGACCCGAGTGATTTTTGGCAGGGGGCGGTCCTCGGTAGTCGGTGACCCGTGTGATTTTCTGGCAGGCAGTGGGCGGTCCTCGGTAGTCGGTGACCCGTGTTTATTTTCTGGCAGGGGGCGGTCCTCGGTAGTCGGTGACCCGTGTTATTTTCTGCAGGGGGCGGTCCTCGGTAGTCGGTGACCCGTGTGATTTTCTGGCGGGGGGCGGTCCTCGGTAGTCGGTGACCCGTGTGATTTTCTGGCAGGGGGCGGTCCTCGGTAGTCGGTGACCCGTGTGATTTTCTGGCAGGGGCGGTCCTCGGTAGTCGGTGACCCGTGTGATTTTCTGGCAGGGGGCGGTCCTCGGTAGTCGGTGACCCGTGTGATTTTCTGGCAGGGGGCGGTCCTCGGTAGTCGGTGACCCGTGTGATTTTCTGGCAGGGGGCGGTCCTCGGTAGTCGGTGACCCGTGTGATTTTCTGGCAGGGGTGGTCCTCGGTAGTCGGTGACCCGTGTGATTTTCTGGCAGGGGGCGGTCCTCGGTAGTCGGTGACCCGTGTGATTTTCTGGCAGGGGGCGGTCCTCGGTAGTCGGTGACCCGTGTGATTTTCTGGCAGGGGGCGGTCCTCGGTAGTCGGTGACCCGTGTGATTTTCTGGCAGGGGGCGGTCCTCGGTAGTCGGTGACCCGTGTGATTTTCTGGCAGGGGGCGGTCCTCGGTAGTCGGTGACCCGTGTGATTTTCTGGCAGGGGGCGGTCCTCGGTAGTCGGTGACCCGTGTGATTTTCTGGCAGGGGGTGGTCCTCGGTAGTCGGTGACCTGTGTGATTTTCTGGCGGGGGGCGGTGCTCGGTGACCCGTGTGATTTCCTGGCAGGCAGGGGGCGGTCCTCGGTAGTCGGTGATCCGTGTGATTTCCTGGCAGGCAGTGGGCGGTCCTTGGTAGTCGGTGATCCGTGTGATTTCCTGGCAGGCAGTGGGCGGTCCTCGGTAGTCGGTGACCCGTGTGATTTTCTGGCAGGGGGCGGTCCTCGGTAGTCGGTGACCCGTGTGATTTTCTGGCAGGGGGCGGTCCTCGGTAGTCGGTGACCCGTGTGATTTTCTGGCAGGGGGCGGTCCTCGGTAGTCGGTGACCCGTGTGATTTCTGGCAGGGGGCGGTCCTCGGTAGTCGGTGACCCGTGTGATTTTCTGGCAGGGGGCGGTCCTCGGTAGTCGGTGACCCGTGTGATTTTCTGGCAGGGGGCGGTCCTCGGTAGTCGGTGACCCGTGTGATTTTCTGGCAGGGGGTGGTCCTCGGTAGTCGGTGACCCGTGTGATTTTCTGGCAGGGGGCGGTCCTCGGTGGTCGGTGACCCGTGTGATTTCTGGCAGGGGGCGGGTCCTCGGTAGTCGGTGACCCGTGTGATCTTCTGGCAGGGGGCGGTCCTCGGTAGTCGGTGACCCGTGTGATCTTCTGGCAGTGGGCGGTCCTCGGTAGTCGTTGACCCGTGTGATTTTCTGGCAGGGGGCGGTCCTCGGTAGTTGGTGACCCGTGTGATTTTCTGGCAGGGGGCGGTCCTCGGTAGTCGGTGACCCGTGTGATTTTCTGGCAGGGGGCGGTCCTCGGTAGTCGGTGACCCGTGTGATTTTCTGGCAGGGGGCGGTCCTCGGTAGTCGGTGACCCGTGTGATTTTCTGGCAGGGGGTGGTCCTCGGTAGTCGGTGACCTGTGTGATTTCTGGCGGGGGGCGGTGCTCGGTGACCCGTGTGATTTCCTGGCAGGCAGGGGGCGGTCTCGGTAGTCGGTGATCCGTGTGATTTCCTGGCAGGCAGTGGGCGGTCCTTGGTAGTCGGTGATCCGTGTGATTTCCTGGCAGGCAGTGGGCGGTCCTCGGTAGTCGGTGACCCGTGTGATTTCCTGGCAGGCAGGGGGCGGTCCTCGGTAGCCGTTGACCCGTGTGATTTTCTGGCAGGGGGCGGTCCTCGGTAGTCGGTGACCCGTGTGATTTTCTGGCAGGGGGCGGTCCTCGGTAGTCGGTGACCCGTGTGATTTTCTGGCAGGGGACGGTCCTCGGTAGTCGGTGACCCGTGTGATTTTCTGGCAGGGGGTGGTCCTCGGTAGTCGGTGACCCGTGTGATTTTCTGGCAGGGGGCGGTCCTCGGTAGTCGGTGACCTGTGTGATTTTCTGGCAGGGGGCGGTCTTGGTAGTCGGTGACCCGTGTGATTTTCTGGCAGGGGGAGGTCCTCGGTGGTCGGTGACCCGTGTGATTTTCTGGCACAGGGCGGTCCTCGGTAGTCGGTGACCCGTGTGATTTTCTGGCAGGGGGCGGTCCTCGGTAGCCGTTGACCCGTGTGATTTTCTGGCAGGGGGCGGTCCTCGGTAGTCGGTGACCCGTGTGATTTTCTGGCAGGGGGCGGTCCTCAGTAGTCGGTGACCCGTGTGATTTTCTGGCAGGGGGCGGTCCTCGGTAGTCGGTGACCCGTGTGATTTTCTGGCAGGGGGCGGTCCTCGGTAGTCGGTGACCCGTGTGATTTTCTGGCAGGGGCGGTCCTCGGTAGTCGGTGACCCGTGTAATTTTCTGGCAGGGGGCGGTCCTCGGTAGTCGGTGACCCGTGTGATTTTCTGGCAGGGGGTGGTCCTCGGTAGTTGGTGACCCGTGTGATTTTCTGGCAGGGGCGGTCCTCGGTAGTCGGTGACCCGTGTGATTTTCTGGCAGGGGGCAGTCCTCGGTAGTCGGTGACCCGTGTGATTTTCTGGCAGGGGGCGGTCCTCCGTAGTCGGTGACCCGTGTGATTTTCTGGCAGGGGGCGGTCCTCGGTAGTCGGTGACCCATGTGATTTTCTTGCAGGGGGCGGTCCTCGGTAGTCGGTGACCCGTGTGATTTTCTTGCAGGGGGCGGTCCTCGGTAGTCGGTGACCCGTGTGATTTTTCTGACAGGGGGCGGTCCTCGGTAGATGGTGACCCGTGTGATTTTCTGGCAGTGGGCGGTCCTCGGTGGTCGGTGACCCGTGTGATTTTCTGGCAGGGGGCGGTCCTTGGTAGTCGGTGACCCGTGTGATTTTCTGGCAGGGGGGCGGTCCTCGGTAGTCGGTGACCTGTGTGATTTTCTGGCGGGGGGCGGTGCTCGGTGACCTGTGTGATTTTCTGGCAGGGGGCGGTCCTCGGTAGTCGGTGACCCGTGTGATTTTCTGGCAGGGGGCGGTCCTCGGTAGTCGGTGACCCGTGTGATTTTCTGGCAAGGGGCGGTCCTCGGTAGTCGGTGACCCGTGTGATTTTCTGGCAGGGGGGCGGTCCTCGGTAGTCGGTGACCTGTGTGATTTTCTGGCGGGGGGCGGTGCTCGGTGACCCGTGTGATTTCCTGGCAGGCAGTGGGCGGTCCTTGGTAGTCGGTGATCCGTGTGATTTTCTGGCAGGCAGTGGGTGGTCCTCGGTAGTCGGTGACCCGTGTGATTTTCTGGCAGGGGGTGGTCCTCGGTAGTCGGTGACCCGTGTGATTTCCTGGCAGGCAGTGGGCGGTCCTTGGTAGTCGGTGATCCGTGTGATTTTTCTGGCAGGCAGTGGGTGGTCCTCGGTAGTCGGTGACCCGTGTGATTTTCTGGCAGGGGGTGGTCCTCGGTAGTCGGTGACCCGTGTGATTTCCTGGCAGGCAGTGGGCGGTCCTCGGTAGATCGGTGACCCGTGTGATTTCCTGGCAGGCAGTGGGCGGTCCTTGGTAGTCGGTGACCCGTGTGATTTTCTGGCAGGGGGTGGTCCTCGGTAGTCGGTGACCCGTGTGATTTCTGGCAGGGGGCGGTCTTGGTAGTCGGTGACCCGTGTGATTTTCTGGCAGGGGGCGGTCCTCGGTAGTCGGTGACCCGTGTGATTTTCTGCCAGGGGCGGTCCTCAGTAGTCGGTGACCCGTGTGATTTTCTGGCAGGGGGCGGTCCTCGGTGGTCGGTGACCCGTGTGATTTTCTGGCAGGGGCGGTCCTCGGTAGCCGTTGACCCGTGTGATTTTCTGGCAGGGGGCGGTCCTCGGTAGTCGGTGACCCGTGTGATTTTCTGGCAGTGGGTGGTCCTCGGTAGTCGGTGACCCGTGTGATTTTCTGGCAGGCAGGGGGCGTTCCTCGGTAGTCAGTGACCCGTGTGATTTTCTGGCAGGGGGCGGTCCTCGGTAGTCGGTGACCTGTGTGATTTTCTGGCGGGGGGCGGTGCTCGGTGACCTGTGTGATTGTCTGGCAGGCAGGGGGCGGTCCTCGGTAGTCGGTGACCCATGTGATTTTCTGGCAGGGGGAGGTCCTCGGTGGTCGGTGACCGTGTGATTTTCTGGCAGGGGGGCGGTCCTCGGTAGTCGGTGACCTGTGTGATTTTCTGGCGGGGGGCGGTGCTCGGTGACCCGTGTGATTTCCTGGCAGGCAGGGGGCGGTCCTCGGTAGTCGGTGACCCGTGTGATTTCCTGGCAGGCAGTGGGCCGGTCCTCGGTAGTCGGTGACCCGTGTAATTTTCTGGCAGAGGGCGGTCCTCGGTAGTCGGTGACCCGTGTGATTTTCTGGCAGGGGGGCGGTCCTCGGTAGTCGGTGACCCGTGTGATTTTCTGGCAGTGGGTGGTCCTCGGTAGTCGGTGACCCGTGTGATTTTCTGGCAGGCAGGGGGCGTTCCTCGGTAGTCAGTGACCCGTGTGATTTTCTGGCAGGGGGCGGTCCTCGGTAGTCGGTGACCTGTGTGATTTTTCTGGCGGGGGGCGGTGCTCGGTGACCTGTGTGATTGTCTGGCAGGCAGGGGGCGGTCCTCGGTAGTCGGTGACCCATGTGATTTTCTGGCAGGGGGAGGTCCTCGGTGGTCGGTGACCCGTGTGATTTTCTGGCAGGGGGGCGGTCCTCGGTAGTCGGTGACCTGTGTGATTTTCTGGCGGGGGCGGTGCTCGGTGACCCGTGTGATTTCCTGGCAGGCAGGGGGCGGTCCTCGGTAGTCGGTGACCCGTGTGATTTCCTGGCAGGCAGGGGGCGGTCCTCGGTAGTCGGTGATCCGTGTGATTTCCTGGCAGGCAGTGGGCGGTCCTCGGTAGTCGGTGACCCGTGTAATTTTCTGGCAGAGGGCGGTCCTCGGTAGTCGGTGACCCGTGTGATTTTCTGGCGGGGGGCGGTCCTCGGTAGTCGGTGACCCGTGTGATTTTCTGGCAGGGGGCGGTCCTCGGTAGTCGGTGACCCGTGTGATTTCCTGGCAGGCAGGGGGCGGTCCTCGGTAGATGGTGACCCGTGTGATTTTCTGGCAGTGGGCGGTCCTCGGTAGTCGGTGACCCGTGTGATTTTCTGGCGGGGGGCGTCCTCGGTAGTCGGTGACCCGTGTGATTTTCTGGCAGGGGGTGGTCCTCGGTAGTCGGTGACCCGTGTGATTTTCTGGCAGTGGGCGGTCCTCGGTAGTCGGTGAGCCGTGTGATTTTCTGGCAGGGGGCGGTCCTCGGTAGTCGGTGACCCGTGTGATTTTCTGGCAGGGGGTGGTCCTCGGTAGTCGGTGACCCGTGTGATTTTCTGGCAGTGGGCGGTCCTCGGTAGTCGGTGACCCGTGTGATTTTCTGGCAGGGGGCGGTCCTCGGTAGTCGGTGAGCCGTGTGATTTTCTGGCAGGGGCGGTCCTCGGTAGTCGGTGACCCGTGTGATTTTCTGGCAGGGGGTGGTCCTCGGTAGTCGGTGACCCGTGTGATTTTCTGGCAGGGGGCGGTCCTCGGTAGTCGGTGACCCGTGTGATTTTCTGGCAGGGGGCGGTCCTCGGTAGTCGGTGACCCGTGTGATTTTCTGGCAGGGGGCGGTCCTGAGTAGTTGGTGACCCGTGTGATTTTCTGGCAGGGGGCGGTCCTCGGTAGTCGGTGACCCGTGTGATTTTCTGGCAGGGGGCGGTCCTCGGTAGTCGGTGACCCGTGTGATTTTCTGGCAGGGGGCGGTCCTCGGTACTCGGTGACCCATGTGATTTCTGGCAGGGGGCGGTCTCGGTAGTCGGTGACCCGTGTGATTTTCTGGCAGGGGGCGGTCCTCGGTAGTCGGTGACCCGGGTGATTTCCTGACAGGCAGGGGGCGGTCCTCGGTAGTCAGTGACCCGTGTGATTTTCTGGCAGGCAGGGGGCGGTCCTCGGTAGTCGGTGACCCGTGTGATTTCCTGGCAGGGGGCGGTCCTCAGTAGTCTGTGACCCTTTTGATTTTCTGGCAGGGGACGGTCCTCGGTAGTCGGTGACCCGAGTGATTTTTTGGCAGGGGGCGGTCCTCGGTAGTCGGTGACCCGTGTGATTTTCTGGGCACAGGGCGGTCCTCGGTAGTCGGTGACCCGTGTGATTTTCTGGCAGGGGGTGGTCCTCGGTAGTCGGTGACCCGTGTGATTTTCTGGCAGGGGGCGGTCCTCGGTAGTCGGTGACCCGTGTGATTTTCTGGCAGGGGGCGGTCCTGAGTAGTTGGTGACCCGTGTGATTTTCTGGCAGGGGGCGGTCCTCGGTAGTCGGTGACCCGTGTGATTTTCTGGCAGGGGGTGGTCCTCGGTAGTCGGTGACCCGTGTGATTTTCTGGCAGGGGCGGTCCTCGGTAGTCGGTGACCCGTGTGATTTTCTGGCAGGGGGCGGTCCTCGGTAGTCGGTGACCCGTGTGATTTTCTGGCAGGGGGCGGTCCTCGGTAGTCGGTGACCCATGTGATTTTCTGGCAGGGGGCGGTCCTCGGTAGTCGGTGACCCGTGTGATTTTCTGGCAGGGGGGCGGTCCTCGGTAGTCGGTGACCCGTGTGATTTTCTGGCGGGGGGCGGTGCTCGGTGACCTGTGTGATTTTCTGGCGGGGGGCGGTGCTCGGTGACCTGTGTGATTTTCTGGCAGGGGGCGGTCCTCGGTAGTCGGTGACCCGTGTGATTTTCTGGCAGGGGGCGGTCCTCGGTAGTCGGTGACCCGTGTGATTTTCTGGCAGGGGGCGGTCCTCGGTAGTCGGTGACCGTGTGATTTTCTGGCAGGGGGCGGTCCTCGGTAGTCGGTGACCCGTGTGATTTTCTGGCAGGGGGCGGTCCTCGGTAGTCGGTGACCCGTGTGATTTTCTGGCAGGGGGCGGTCCTCGGTAGTCGGTGACCTGTGTGATTTTCTGGCGGGGGGCGGTGCTCGGTGACCCGTGTGATTTCCTGGCAGGCAGGGGGCGGTCCTCGGTAGTCGGTGATCCGTGTGATTTCCTGGCAGGCAGTGGGCGGTCCTTGGTAGTCGGTGATCCGTGTGATTTCCTGGCAGGCAGTGGGCGGTCCTCGGTAGTCGGTGACCCGTGTGATTTCCTGGCAGGCAGGGGGCGGTCCTCGGTAGCCGTTGACCCGTGTGATTTTCTGGCAGGGGGCGGTCCTCGGTAGTCGTGACCCGTGTGATTTTCTGGCAGGGGGAGGTCCTCGGTGGTCGGTGACCCGTGTGGATTTTCTGGCAGGGGGCGGTCCTCGGTAGCCGTTGACCCGTGTGATTTTCTGGCAGGGGGCGGTCCTCGGTAGTCGGTGACCCGTGTGATTTTCTGGCAGGGGGCGGTCCTCAGTAGTCGGTGACCCGTGTGATTTTCTGGCAGGGGGCGGTGCTCGGTAGTCGGTGACCCGTGTGATTTTCTGGCAGGGGCGGTCCTCGGTAGTCGGTGACCCGTGTGATTTTCTGGCAGGGGGCGGTCCTCGGGTAGTCGGTGACCCGTGTAATTTTCTGGCAGGGGGCGGTCCTCGGTAGTCGGTGACCCGTGTGATTTTCTGGCAGGGGGTGGTCCTCGGTAGTTGGTGACCCGTGTGATTTTCTGGCAGGGGGCGGTCCTCGGTAGTCGGTGACCCGTGTGATTTTCTGGCAGGGGGCAGTCCTCGGTAGTCGGTGACCCGTGTGATTTTCTGGCAGGGGCGGTCCTCCGTAGTCGGTGACCCGTGTGATTTTCTGGCAGGGGGCGGTCCTCGGTAGTCGGTGACCCATGTGATTTTCTTGCAGGGGGCGGTCCTCGGTAGTCGGTGACCCGTGTGATTTTCTGGCAGGGGGCGGTCCTTGGTAGTCGGTGACCCGTGTGATTTTCTGGCAGGGGGGCGGTCCTCGGTAGTCGGTGACCTGTGTGATTTTCTGGCGGGGGGCGGTGCTCGGTGACCTGTGTGATTTTCTGGCAGGGGGCGGTCCTCGGTAGTCGGTGACCCGTGTGATTTTCTGGCAGGGGGCGGTCCTCGGTAGTCGGTGACCCGTGTGATTTCTGGCAGGGGGCGGTCCTCGGTAGTCGGTGACCCGTGTGATTTTCTGGCAAGGGGCGGTCCTCGGTAGTCGGTGACCCGTGTGATTTTCTGGCGGGGGGCGGTGCTCGGTAGTCGGTGACCTGTGTGATTTTCTGGCGGGGGGGCGGTGCTCGGTGACCCGTGTGATTTCCTGGCAGGCAGGGGGTGGTCCTCGGTAGTCGGTGATCCGTGTGATTTCCTGGCAGGCAGTGGGCGGTCCTTGGTAGTCGGTGATCCGTGTGATTTTCTGGCAGGCAGTGGGCGGTCCTTGGTAGTCGGTGACCCGTGTGATTTTCTGGGCAGGGGGTGGTCCTCGGTAGTCGGTGACCCGTGTGATTTCCTGGCAGGCAGTGGGCGGTCCTCGGTAGTCGGTGACCCGTGTGATTTCCTGGCAGGCAGTGGGCGGTCCTTGGTAGTCGGTGACCCGTGTGATTTTCTGGCAGGGGGTGGTCCTCGGTAGTCGGTGACCCGTGTGATTTTCTGGGCAGGGGGCGGTCTTGGTAGTCGGTGACCCGTGTGATTTTCTGGCAGGGGGCGGTCCTCGGTAGTCGGTGACCCGTGTGATTTTCTGCCAGGGGGCGGTCCTCAGTAGTCGGTGACCCGTGTGATTTTCTGGCAGGGGGCGGTCTCGGTGGTCGGTGACCCGTGTGATTTTCTGGCAGGGGGCGGTCCTCGGTAGCCGTTGACCCGTGTGATTTTCTGGCAGGGGGCGGGTCCTCGGTAGTCGGTGACCCGTGTGATTTTCTGGCAGTGGGTGGTCCTCGGTAGTCGGTGACCCGTGTGATTTTCTGGCAGGCAGGGGGCGGTCCTCGGTAGTCGGTGACCCGTGTGATTTTCTGGCAGTGGGTGGTCCTCGGTGGTCGGTGACCCGTGTGATTTTCTGGCAGGGGGGCGGTCCTCGGTAGTCGGTGACCCGTGTGATTTTCTGGCAGGAGGCGGTCCTCGGTAGTCGGTGACCCGTGTGATTTTCTGGCAGGGGGCGGTCCTCGGTAGTCAGTGACCCGTGTGATTTTCTGGCAGGGGGCGGTCCTCGGTAGTCGGTGACCCGTGTGATTTTCTGACAGGGGGCGGTCCTCGGTAGTCGGTGACCCGTGTGATTTTCTGACAGGGGGCGGTCCTCGGTAGTCGGTGACCCGTGTGATTTTCTGGCACGGGGCGGTCCTCGGTAGTCGGTGACCCGTGTGATTTTCTGACAGGGGGCGGTCCTCGGTAGTCGGTGAGCCGTGTGATTTTCTGCCAGGGGGCGGTCCTCGGTAGTCGGTGACACGTGTGATTTTCTGCCAGGGGGCGTTCCTCGGTAGTCGGTGACCCGTGTGATTTTCTGGCAGCGGGCGGTCCTCGGTAGTCGGTGACCCGTGTGATTTTCTGGCAGGCAGTGGGTGGTCCTCGGTAGTCGGTGACCCGTGTGATTTTCTGGCAGGCAGTGGGTGGTCCTCGGTAGTCGGTGACCCGTGTGATTTTCTGGCAGGGGGCGGTCCTCGGTAGTCGGTGACCCATGTGATTTTCTGGCAGGGGGCGGTCCTCGGTAGTCGGTGACCCGTGTGATTTTCTTGAAGCGGGCGGTCCTCGGTAGTCGGTGACCTGTGTGATTTTCTGGCTGGGGCGGTCCTCGGTAGTCGGTGACCCGTGTGATTTTCTGGCAGGGGGCGGTCCTCGGTAGTTGGTGACCCGTGTGATTTTCTGGCAGGGGGCGGTCCTCGGTAGTCGGTGACCCGTGTGATTTTCTGGCAGGGGGAGGTCCTCGGTAGTCGGTGACCCATGTGATTTTCTGGCAGGGGGCGGTCCTCGGTAGTCGGTGACCCGTGTGATTTTCTTGAAGCGGGCGGTCCTCGGTAGTCGGTGACCTGTGTGATTTTCTGGCTGGGGCGGTCCTCGGTAGTCGGTGACCCGTGTGATTTTCTGGCAGGGGGCGGTCCTCGGTAGTCGGTGACCCGTGTGATTTTCTGGCAGGCAGTGGGTGGTCCTCGGTAGTCGGTGACCCGTGTGATTTTCTGGCAGGGGGCGGTCCTCGGTAGTCGTGACCCGTGTGATTTTCTGGCAGGGGGCGGTCCTCGGTAGTCGGTGACCCGTGTGATTTTCTGGCAGGCAGTGGGTGGTCCTCGGTAGTCGGTGACCCATGTGATTTCCTCACGGGGCGGTCCTCGGTAGTCGGTGACCCGTGTGATTTTCTGACAGGGGGCGGTCCTCGGTAGTCGGTGACCCGTGTGATTTTCTGGCAGGGGGCGGTCCTCGGTAGTCGGTGACCCGTGTGATTTTCTGGCAGGGGGCGGTCCTCGGTAGTCGGTGACCCGTGTGATTTTCTGGCAGGGGGCGGTCCTCGGTAGTCGGTGACCCGTGTGATTTTCTGGCAGGGGGCGGTCCTCGGTAGTCGGTGACCCGTGTGATTTTCTGGCAGGGGGCGGTCCTCGGTAGTCGGTGACCCGTGTGATTTTCTGGCAGGGGGTGGTCCTCGGTAGTCGGTGACCCGTGTGATTTTCTGGCAGGGGGCGGTCCTCGGTAGTCGGTGACCCGTGTGATTTTCTGGCAGGGGGCGGTCCTCGGTAGTCGGTGACCCGTGTGATTTTCTGGCAGGGGGCGGTCCTCGGTAGTCGGTGACCCGTGTGATTTTCTGGCAGGGGGCGGTCCTCGGTAGTCGGTGACCCGTGTGATTTTCTGGCAGGGGGCGGTCCTCGGTAGTCGGTGACCCATGTGATTTTCTGGCAGGGGGCGGTCCTCGGTAGTCGGTGACCCGTGTGATTTTCTGGCAGGGGGGCGGTCCTCGGTAGTCGGTGACCTGTGTGATTTTCTGGCAGGGGGCGGTGCTCGGTGACCTGTGTGATTTTCTGGCAGGGGGCGGTCCTCGGTAGTCGGTGACCCGTGTGATTTTCTGGCAGGGGGCGGTCCTCGGTAGTCGGTGACCCGTGTGATTTTCTGGCAGGGGGCGGTCCTCGGTAGTCGGTGACCCGTGTGATTTTCTGGCAGGGGGCGGTCCTCGGTAGTCGGTGACCCGTGTGATTTTCTGGCAGGGGGCGGTCCTCGGTAGTCGGTGATCCGTGTGATTTCCTGGCAGGCAGTGGGCGGTCCTCGGTAGTCGGTGACCCGTGTGATTTCCTGGCAGGCAGGGGGCGGTCCTCGGTAGCCGTTGACCCGTGTGATTTTCTGGCAGGGGGCGGTCCTCGGTAGTCGGTGACCCGTGTGATTTTCTGGCAGGGGGCGGTCCTCGGTAGTCGGTGACCCGTGTGATTTTCTGGCAGGGGGAGGTCCTCGGTGGTCGGTGACCCGTGTGATTTTCTGGCAGGGGGAGGTCCTCGGTGGTCGGTGACCCGTGTGATTTTCTGGCGGGGGGCGGTGCTCGGTGACCCGTGTGATTTCCTGGCAGGCAGGGGGTGGTCCTCGGTAGTCGGTGATCCGTGTGATTTCCTGGCAGGCAGTGGGCGGTCCTTGGTAGTCGGTGATCCGTGTGATTTCCTGGCAGGCAGTGGGCGGTCCTCGGTAGTCGGTGACCCGTGTGATTTCCTGGCAGGCAGTGGGCGGTCCTTGGTAGTCGGTGACCCGTGTGATTTTCTGGCAGGGGGTGGTCCTCGGTAGTCGGTGACCCGTGTGATTTTCTGGCAGGGGGCGGTCCTTGGTAGTCGGTGACCCGTGTGATTTTCTGGCAAGGGGCGGTCCTCGGTAGTCGGTGACCCGTGTGATTTTCTGGCAGGGGGGCGGTCCTCGGTAGTCGGTGACCTGTGTGATTTTCTGGCGGGGGGCGGTGCTCGGTGACCCGTGTGATTTCCTGGCAGGCAGGGGGTGGTCCTCGGTAGTCGGTGATCCGTGTGATTTCCTGGCAGGCAGTGGGCGGTCCTCGGTAGTCGGTGACCCGTGTGATTTCCTGGCAGGCAGTGGGCGGTCCTTGGTAGTCGGTGACCCGTGTGATTTTCTGGCAGGGGGTGGTCCTCGGTAGTCGGTGACCTGTGTGATTTTCTGGCAGGGGGCGGTCTTGGTAGTCGGTGACCCGTGTGATTTTCTGGCAGGGGGCGGTCCTCGGTAGTCGGTGACCCGTGTGATTTTCTGCCAGGGGGCGGTCCTCAGTAGTCGGTGACCCGTGTGATTTTCTGGCAGGGGGCGGTCCTCGGTAGTCGGTGACCCGTGTGATTTTCTGGCAGGGGGTGGTCCTCGGTAGTCGGTGACCCGTGTGATTTTCTGGCAGGGGGCGGTCCTCGGTAGTCGGTGACCCGTGTGATTTTCTGGCAGGGGGCGGTCCTCGGTAGTCGGTGACCCGTGTGATTTTCTGCCAGGGGGCGGTCCTCAGTAGTCGGTGACCCCTGTGATTTTCTGGCAGGGGGCGGTCCTCGGTGGTCGGTGACCCGTGTGATTTTCTGGCAGGGGGCGGTCCTCGGTAGCCGTTGACCCGTGTGATTTTCTGGCAGGGGGCGGTCCTCGGTAGTCGGTGACCCGTGTGATTTTCTGGCAGGGGGCGGTCCTCGGTAGTCGGTGACCCGTGTGATTTTCTGGCAGTGGGTAGTCCTCGGTAGTCGGTGACCCGTGTGATTTTCTGGCAGGCAGGGGGCGTTCCTCGGTAGTCAGTGACCCGTGTAATTTTCTGGCAGGGGGCGGTCCTCGGTAGTCGGTGACCCGTGTGATTTTCTGACAGGGGGCGGTCCTCGGTAGTCGGTGACCCGTGTGATTTTCTGACAGGGGGCGGTCCTCGGTAGTCAGTGACCCGTGTGATTTTCTGGCAGGGGGCGGTCCTCGGTAGTCGGTGACCCGTGTGATTTTCTGACAGGGGGCGGTCCTCGGTAGTCGGTGACCCGTGTGATTTTCTGACAGGGGGCGGTCCTCGGTAGTCGGTGAGCCGTGTGATTTTCTGCCAGGGGGCGGTCCTCGGTAGTCGGTGACCCGTGTGATTTTCTGGCAGGGGGCGGTCCTCGGTAGTCGGTGACCTGTGTGATTTTCTGGCTGGGGCGGTCCTCGGTAGTCGGTGACCCGTGTGATTTTCTGGCAGGCAGTGGGTGGTCCTCGGTAGTCGGTGACCCGTGTGATTTTCTGGCAGGGGGCGGTCCTCGGTAGTCGGTGACCCATGTGATTTTCTGGCAGGGGGCGGTCCTCGGTAGTCGGTGACCCGTGTGATTTTCTGGCAGCGGGCGGTCCTCGGTAGTCAGTGACCCGTGTGATTTTCTGGCAGGGGGCGGTCCTCGGTAGTCGGTGACACGTGTGATTTTCTGGCAGGGGGCGGTCCTCGGTAGTTGGTGACCCGTGTGATTTTCTGGCAGGGGGCGGTCCTCTGTAGTCGGTGACCCGTGTGATTTTCTGGCAGGGGGCGGTCCTCGGTAGTCGGTGACCCGTGTGATTTTCTGGCAGGGGGCGGTCCTCGGTAGTCGGTGACACGTGTGATTTTCTGGCAGGGGGCGGTCCTCGGTAGTCGGTGACCCGTGTGATTTTCTGACAGGGGGCGGTCCTCGGTAGTCGGTGACCCGTGTGATTTTCTGGCAGGCAGGGGGCGTTCCTCAGTAGTCGGTGACCCGTGTGATTTTCTGGCAGGGGGCGGTCCTCGGTAGTCGGTGACCCGTGTGATTTTCTGGCAGGGGGCGGTCCTCGGTAGTTGGTGACCCGTGTGATTTTCTGGCAGGGGGCGGTCCTCGGTAGTCGGTGACCCGTGTGATTTTCTGGCAGGCAGCGATGAAAGTGACGGGAGCTCCGGATCAGAAGACGAAGTGGGCGGAGTTGGGGATCAATGTCTGGACGATATCTCCTCCCCCCTCACCGAGTTCCTGGCCTTTAAGCAGGAGACGGAAAGATCGACATCTGCCGCTCCAAATCCCGGGAAGGTAAATCCTGACTGATCTCTATTGGAACCACACAGCTTACAATCTGATTCTACAACCGACTTCCAGAGCCCTGATTGGATGTAAATAGATGCATTGTGTAAACAAAGATTGTAATCTGCCCGTGTGTGAGATGATTGGATGACGTTCTCAGAAATCTTCCAATCTGATGAGTCCGGGCAAAATATTTATCAGAAGACTGGACAGGAAGTTTCCAGATTTATCCAATCAGATTGTACTGTGTGAATACATCTGTCCCCTCCCCCGCAGGTCTCCTCTCCGCTCCTCACCTTCATACATCTGTCCCCTCCCCCGCAGGTCTCCTCTCCTCACCTTCATACATCTGTCCCCTCCCCCGCAGGTCTCCTCTCCGCTCCTCACCTTCATACATCTGTCCCCTCCCCCGCAGATCTCCTCTCCACTCCTCACCTTCATATATCTGTCCCCTCCCCCGCAGGTCTCCTCTCCTCACCACCTTCAGATATCTGTCCCCTCCCCTGCACGTATCCTCTCCGCACCTTCATATATCTGTCCCCTCCCCCACAGGTCTCATCTCCTTCATATATCTGTCCCCTCCCCCGCAAGTCTCCTCACCTTCATACATCTGTCCCCTCCCCCGCAGGTCTCCTTTCCTCTCCTCACCTTTATATATCTGTCCCCTCCCCCACAGATCTCCTTTCCGCTCCTGACCTTTATATATCTGTCCCCTCCCCCGCAGGTCTCCTCTCCTCTATATATCTGTCCCCTCCCCCGCAGGTCTCCTTTCCGCTCCTCACCTTCATATATCTGTCCCCTCCCCCGCAGGTCTCCTCTCCTTCATATATCTGTCCCCTCCCCCGCAGGTCTCCTCTCTGCACCTGCATATATCTGTCCCCTCCCCCGCAGATCTCCTTTCTGCTCTTCACCTTCATATATCTGTCCCCTCCCCCACAGGTCTCCTCTCCGCTCCTCACTGTCATGTCTCACCTGATCACCTTCCTGGAGCAGTACTCCCAGATGCAGCGCCTGCAGGGAAAGGCGGAGGAGTACCGCACTCAGCTCCGCAGGGAGGAGCGCCGCCGCAAGAGGCAGATGAGGAGCCTGCGCCACGCCCACCGACAGCGCATGACAGACAAATTCAGCCTCATTGAGAGCCTGGAGAGCGTCATCTGCGAGCAACAGAGCCTCCTGGTGAGGCTGCAGAGAGGTGAGACTGCAGCCAGAGGAGGGAGACCACAATGATCAGTGTCATCTCCTTGTCATCAAGTAGCAGTGCCCCCACAGTATGCCCCCTAGGTGTGTGCCCCCCACAATGTGCCCCCCTAGGTGTGTGCCCCCCACAATATGCACCCTAGGTGTGTGCCCCCCACAATATGCCCCCCTAGGTGTGTGCCCCCCACAATATGCCCCCCTAGGTGTGTGCCCCCACAATGTGCCCCCCTAGGTGTGTGCCCCCCACAATATGCCCCCCTAGGTGTGTGCCCCCACAATATGCCCCCCTAGGTGTGTCCCTCCTAGCTGTGTGCCCCCACAATATGCCCCCTAGGTGTGTGCCCCCCACATTATGCCCCCTAGGTGTGTGCCCCCCACAGTATGCCCCCTAGGTGTGTGCCCCCCACAGTATGCCCTGTAAGTGTGTGCCCGCCACAGTATGCTCCCTAGGTGTGTGCCCCCCACAGTATGCCCCCTAGGTGTGTGCCCCCCACAATATGCCCCACTAGGTGTGTGCCCCCCACAATATGCCCCACTAGGTGTGTGCCCCCCACAGTATGCCCCCCTAGGTGTGTGCCCCCCACAGTATGCCCCCCTAGGTGTGTGCCCCCCACAATATGCCCCACTAGGTGTGTGCCCCCCACAATATGCCCCACTAGGTGTGTGCCCCCCACAGTATGCCCCCCTAGGTGTGTGCCCCCTACAGTATGCCCCCCTAGGTGTGTGCCCCCCACAGTATGCCCCCTAGGTGTGTGACCCCACAGTATGCCCCCCTCGGTGTGTGCCCCCCACAGTATGCCTCCCTCGGTGTGTGCCCCCCACAATGTGCCCCCCACAATATGCCCCCTAGGTGTGTGCCCCCACAATATGCCCCCCTAGGTGTGTGCCCCCACAATATGCCCCCCTAGGTGTGTGCCCCCACAATATGCCCCCCTAGGTGTGTGCCCCCCACAATATGCCCTCCTAGGTGTGCGCCCCCCACAATATGCACCACTAGGTGTGTGCCCCCACAATATGCCCCCTAGGTGTGTGCCCCCCACAGTATGCCCCCTAGGTGTGTGCCCCCCACAGTATGCCCTGTAAGTGTGTGCCCACCACAGTATGCCCCCTAGGTGTGTGCCCCCCACAGTATGCCCCCTAGGTGTGTGCCCCCCACAATATGCCCCACTAGGTGTGTGCCCCCCACAATATGCCCCCTAGGTGTGTGCCCCCCACAATATGCCCCCTAGGTGTGTGCCCCCCCCACAGTATGCCCCCCTAGGTGCGTGCCCCTCACAGTATGCCCCCTAGGTGTGTGCCCCCCCACAGTATGCCCCCCTAGGTGTGTGCCCCCTACAGTATGCCCCTAGGTGTGTGCCCCCCACAGTATGCCCCCTTGGTGTGTGCCCCCCACAGTATGCCCCCCTCGGTGTGTGCCCCCCCACAGTATGCCTCCCTCGGTGTGTGCCCCCCACAGTATGCCCCCTAGGTTGAGGCCAGTTTTAATCATCACAACACATATGAGTGCATTGTTCCTCTACCCACAGGTGTGCTGTACCCAGCGTACCCGCTCTCCGCCCTGCCCCCGGTTGGGGTTCACAAGCTGGTGGAGTCGATCAGCGTGTTGCAGGGGGAGCGAGCGCAGTTACAAGTAGAGATTGGAGAGCTGAAGCAGGACATGGAGGAGAAGGACAGGCAACGCCAGAGGCTCTCCAATGATTTGCAGCAACAGGCGAGTGTCCGGGGGGAGGGGGTGTCCGGGGTTAGGAGAGGGAGGTATGTGGGGTGAAAAGAGGGATTCTGGGGTAAAAAGGGGACACACAAAATTTAGGGGCTATCCAGTGTAAGGAGGGGGTACCCAGAATGTACAGGGGTATTCGGAGTGAGAAGGGGGTACTCAGGATGTCCCTGACTAAGAAGGGTGGAGTTTGACATTGAAAAGGCCAGTGCCATAACAGCAAGGAGGCTAGAGGTCTGACAATGAGGAGACAGAGGTCTGACTGTGAGGAGGCTGAACACTGATGAGACCAGGCCCTGACAAGGATGAAGCAAGGCCTTGAATATAGGAATTCTGGCTATGCGGAGGCCAAGCCTTGACTATGGTAAGTCCGGGGGTCTGAATATGAGGAGGCCAGAGATCTGACTTTGAGGAGGCCAGAGATCTGACTTTGAGGAGGCCAGAGATCTGACTTTGAGGAATCCAGAGATCTGACTTTGAGGAGGCCAGAGATCTGACTTTGAGGAAGCCAGAGGTCTGACTATGAGAAGGCCAGGCTTCTACTATGGAGAGTCCAGGGGTCTCTGAGGGGGCCAGAGGTCTGACTATGAGGAGGCCAGGCTTCTACCATGGAGAGTCCAGGGGTCTCTGAGGGGGCCAGAGGTCTGACTATGAGAAGGCCAGGCTTCTACTATGGAGAGTCCAGGGGTCTCTGAGGGGGCCAGAGGTCTGACTTTGAGGAGGCCAGAGGTCTGACTTTGAGGAGGCCAGAGGTCTGACTTTGAGGAGGCCAGAGGTCTGACTTTGAGGAGGCCAGAGATCTGACTTTGAGGAGGCCAGAGGTCTGACTATGGGAAGGCCAGGCTTCTACTATGGAGAGTCCAGGGGTCTCTGAGGAGGCCAGAGGTCTGACTATGAGGAGGACAGGCCCTGACTGTGGTACCGGCACAGTTTCTATGTTCTCCTCTTTTCTCTCCATCAGATAGAAGAGTTGAAGGAGAAGATTCAGCAGAGAGAGGAGGAACTGTCTGAGCTCCGGGCAGAAATGGTGAGCGATGACGATGTTGGGCATGGGGGTGATTAGGATCCTGGCCTCCGTGGTGATGGATCGATGTCTAACATTGAGGGGTGATGGAGATGATTAATGATGGAGCAGCTGAGGAATTATAAATCCTGATTTAGGGTCCTAAGATATCATGGTGTCCCCGCAGGGTGTCACAGACTCAGAGAAGCACATCCAGAACCTCAGTGTGGAGAACCAGGGCCTGAAGAGAAGTCTGAGCGTTACTCAGGGCCTGCTGGAGAAACTGGCCGCCGTCAACTCCCAGCCCTCCGCCCACCTCATGAAGGTACCACCTGCTCCACCTTTCCATGACAGTCATGTGACTACACAACTCTTCCAAATAATAGAGGATTATGGGAAAGAGGGAGCAAAAATTGATGACTCAGCAGGAAGTCATGTGACTACACACCGAGACCATCTTCCCTGTAACGGGGGTTTATGGGAAAGTCTGGCAGCCATGACAGTTCAGTGGTCACCGTACTGCTGTGTTGGTGAATTAGTATTAGGGATGAGCTTCCTGTTCGAATGGAACATTGCCTGTTTGGCCATTCGCCGAATTCCGAACGAAATTCGAGTGGCGCGTCATGGCCCATAATTCACTGCGGCATCGCAGTGGCTTTGGCCAATTATGGCTCAGGGGATTTAGTACACGCCCCACACTATATAAGGCCGCCTGCACGGTGGCCCTGTGTAGTGTGTTCTGGCGTTGAGAGAGAGACAGAGAGACGGTGTCATTTGATTTATGTTAGATAGAGTAGGCAGGCGAGTCAGTTAGCTGCACTTACAGTGTATTGTGTATATATATATATACATCCCAGGTGTTGTGTGTGTGTGTATATATATATATGCACTGTATTCAGTTTAGCTAGATCCGTTCCTGTTATTATCTTCCTACTGACAGGCAGGCTTGTGTTTTTACAGTATTTACAGCTACCTGAAGAAAATTGCTGGTGTTCTTCTGATCCTATTAGCTGCAGTGTTTACAATCTAGTGTAGTGCGTCCTCTGCACAGTGTGCACCTAAAGCTACCTGGAGACAATTGCTGTTGTTCTGATTCTATTAGTACCACAGGCAGGCAGCTGCAGTATTTACAGTTAGTGTACTGTGTCCTATGCACAGTGTGCACCTAAAGCTACCTGAAGGGTCCTTTCACACTGGGCCGGTTTGCAGGCGCTATTGCGCTAATAATAGCGCCTGCAAACCGACCCGAAAGTGCCGCTGCTTTGCTTTCACACTGGAGCGGTGCGCTAGCAGGATGGGAAAAAAAGTCCTGCTAGCAGCGTCTTCGGAGCGGTGATGGGACAGAGGCGCTTTGCAGTGGTTTTTAACCCTTTCTCGGCCGCTAGCGGGGGGTAAAACCGGCCCGCTAGCGGCCGAATACCGGCGGTAAAGCGCCGCTTACAATAGCGGCGCTTTACCACCGACGCCGCCCTGCCCCAGTGTGAAAGGGGCCGAAGAAAATTAGTGGTGTTCTTCTGATCCTATTAATACCACAGGCAGGCAGCCACAGCATTTACAGTTAGTGTAGTGCGTCCTCTGCATAGTGTGCACCTAAAGCTACCTGAAGACAATTGCTGGTGTTCTCATACTAATAATACTACAGGCAGGCAGTTGATTCTGCTAGCTGCAGTATCAGTATATATATATGTATATATCCCAGCTTAGTGCAGCCACATCTCACTGCAGGCCATTAGTATGTCTGGAAGGCCAACAAGGAGAGGCAGACAGTCACAAGCCAATAAAAGAGCTCTGTGTCTAGAGGCAACAGTGCTGGTCGTGGAGACGGTGCATCCTCATCAGCACGTGGCCGTGGGACACGCTTGGCCTTTTTTTCGGCAGTGTTGAGCCGCAACATGCGGAAGACTTGGTCGAGTGGATGACCAAGCCGTCCTCATCCTCCTCATCCTCTCTCACCCATGCTCAGGGTACTTTGTCTGACAAAGCAGCGGCCTCTTCCCTCGGCTCAATGGCATCAGTCACTCCTTCCTTAGCCCCACCATGTCCTCCTGAGGAGTCCCCCAAACTGTTTGACCACAGTATTGGGTGCATGCTCCAGGAGGATGCCCAGCGTTTTGAAGGCTCCGATGATGGTACCCAGCTAGATGAAGGCAGTAACGTGAGCCCAGAGAGAGGGGGGTGCCCAAGAAGGACAGCAATCTGGCAGTTATGCTCCCCCTGCTGCAACATACTGCCAGGTTTGCTCCAGTGATGAGGGAGGGAGGGGATGATGAGGTCACTGACTCAACGTGGTTGCTTGATAGGAGAGAGGAGGAGGAGGAGGAGGAGGAGGAGGCACATCACCAACGAGGCAGGATGCCCTCTAGGGGCCAGCCTAAGGGCAGCACATTGACTGCATCACACCCCAAAGCTCCACATGTGCAGGGCGCTGCAGTCTCTGCGCGTTATTCCAAAAGTTCTTTGGTGTGGGCCTTTTTTGAGACGAGTGCATCAGATGGCACCGCTGCTATTTGCAACATATGTCTCAAGCGTATCTCGTGTGGCCAAAACATCTCCCGCTTGGGCACCACATGCTTGGCCAGACATATGTTGACCTGTCATGCAGTTTGTTGGCAAGTGTATCTAAAAGACCCACACCAAAGAACAAAGAGGACCTCTCCTTGCTCCTCATCAGCTGAGATCTCCAACCCCACTATACCTTCAGTCCTCTCTGAGACCTGCACTGAGAGGAATGAAGGTGTAGAATTAGGTGTGTCACAGCCAAGTACTTGTGGGCAATCTGCTATCGGTACACCGACGTCAGATTGTACCAGGCAAATTTCCCTGCCCTAGCTGCTGCACCGCAGAAAGAAGTTTGCTCCCAGCCATCCACATGCCCAGCGGTTGAATGCTAGCTTGGCAAAATTGCTAGCACTTCAACTGCTACCTTTTCAGTTGGTAGACTCTGCCCCCTTCCGTGAGTTTGTGGAATGTGCGGTTCCTCAGTGGCAGTTTCCCAAACGCCACTTTTTCTCATGGAAGGTGATTCCGGCTCTCTACCAGCATGTGGAAGGCAATGTCTTGGCCTCGCTGGACAGAGTGGTCAGAGGTAAGGTGCATATTACCCCTGACTCATGGTCCAGCAGGCATGGACAGGGACGTTACCTAAGTATCACGGCGCATTGGGTGAATCTGCTGGCAGCTGGGAAAGATGCAGGACAAGGTGCAGTAGTGTTGGAGGTTGTTCCGCCACCACGCCTCCAAAATGCCACTACTGGTGATTCTGCCACACCTCTCTCCTCCACCCCCTCCTCTTCTTCTTCCTCCATGGCCTCTTCCTGTGCTGATTTGACTTCGGAACCAGCGGTGCTCCGTAGGAGTTCAAGAGGCTATGCAAGCACCCAGGCCAAAAGATGCCATGCAGTGCTTGAGCTGGTGTGCTTGGGGGACAGGAGCCACACTGGGGCAGAGATTCTGTCAGCTCTGCAGGGGCAGGTTCAGAGGTGGTTGACGCCACGCCAACTTAAGGCAGGAATGGTGGTTTGCAACAATGGCACCAACCTCCTCTCTGCCCTCTGATAGGGACAACTGACCCATGTGCCCTGTTTGGCTCACGTCCTTAACTTGGTGGTGCAGTGGTTCTTGGGCAGGTACCCGGGCTTACAGGATGTCCTGAGGCAGGCCAGGAAAGTCTGTGTGCATTTCCACCGGTCATATAATGCCAGTGCTCGGCTGGCAGACCTCCAAAAGAAGTTTAACCTGCCCAAGAACCGCCTAATCTCTGACATGCCCACCAGGTGGAACTCAATGTTGGCCATGCTGCAGCGGCTGCACACGCAGCAGAGGGCCATCAATGAGTACCTGTGCGACTATGGCACCAGGACAGGGTCTGGGGAGCTTGTTTTTTTTTCCCCACACCAGTGGGCCATAATCAGGGATGCATGCACTGTCCTGTCACCATTTGAGGAGGCCACGAGGATAGTGAGCAGTGACAGTGCATGCATCAGTGACACTGTCCCCCTTGTCCACCTGTTGGAGCACATGTTGCGTGGAATAATGGATAGGGCACTTGAGGCAGAACAGAGGCAGGAAGAGGAGGACTTCCTTAGCTCTCAAGGCCCCCTTTATCCAGACAGTGTTCCTGCGTGCCCGCTGATCACACAGGAAGAGGAGGAGGAGGAGGAGGAAGATTGTGTCAGTATGAAGGTGGAGCCTGGCACTCAGCATCAGCAGCAGTCTTTAATAGATCATTTACAGTCCCAAGAAACCCATGGACTTGTACGTGGCTGGGAGGAGGTGGCTGCGGATTATGTTGTCCTTAGTGACCCAGAGGACTCCGGACTGAATGCCTCAGCAAACCTACGCTGCATGGCCTCCCTGATCCTGCAAAGCCTGCGGAAGGATCCTCGTATTCATGGTATCAAGGAGAGGGATCAATACTGGCTGGCAACCCTCCTTGATCCACGTTACAAGGGTAAGGTTGCGGACCTTATCTTGCCGTCGCAGAGGGAGCAGAGGATGAAACATCTTCGGGAGGCCTTGCAGAAAGGTCTGTGCAACGCGTTCCCAGAGACTGGGAGGTTACAAACTCCTGTTTCTGGACAACGTGTTGCTGAGGCTTCGGTCAGTCAAAGAAGGAGCGGTGGAGAAGGTGGCCGTCTGACCGATGCATTCAGACAATTTTTTAGTCCGGAGCCCCAAGGTATGATTGATTCCAGCAACCATCGCCAGCGTCTGTTTTACATGGTGCAGGAATACCTAGGGGCAAGATCAGACTTGGACACCTTTCCCACCGAAAATCCTCTGGGTTACTGGGTCTTGAGGATGGATCTCTGGCCAGAGCTTGCACAGTATGCAATTGAGCTACTGGCCTGTCCTGCATCCAGCGTTCTTTCGGAACGCACATTCAGTGCTGCTGGAGGCGTGGTAACCGATCACAGGGTGCGTCTGTCCACTGACTCGGTCGATCGACTGACCTTCATAAAAATGAATCAGTCTTGGATCACCACCAGCTACCAAGCACCTGATGCTGATGTAACTGAATAATTTTTTTTGAAATGTTAGATCCCTTCAAAGACTGCCTAAGCTGATGCTGAGTGACTATCCCTGAGTAATTATCCTCTTCCTCCTCAATGATCACGCTGATAGCTTGTAAGAACATTTTTGTTTCTGGGCGCCACCACCAGTGCCTAAGGCACAATTCTTCAGCCCCTGTTCAACAGGGGCATGTAATTACAATTCTTGATCTAATATTTCACAGCAGGGCCCTGTGAGGGCTTACAGTGTTTTGGCCACAGCAACACCTAAGGCCCAAATTTCTGCTGAGTATATAGGGCAGGCCCCTACTTTCAAACATCTAACTTACAAACGACTCCTACTTGCAAACGGAAGGAAACAACAGGAAGTGAGATGAAATCTACCCCTAGGAAGGGAAATTCTCTCCTGTAAGAGTTAATATGGGAAAAAACATTTCTCCTTTCCACTGATGCTTTCCAATCCTTGTTCCACAAAAAACCCCAAATTTTCAAAAAACATTTGTCATTGGGACAAAAAGTGAGGTGAAATCTTCTAAAGAGGAGGAAAGACAGCAAAACAAATGTCACAGGGGTGATAACCCTTCCCTGTTTTCCAAAAAGCTTAAAAAAGATTTTTTTGGCTGGAGCTAAACACGTTAAAAATGTACCCGTTCAAAATGACAAACAGATTCTACTTAACAACAAACCTACAGTCCCTGTCTTGTTTGCAGCGCCTGTATACTGCTGTTCAGAGTATATAGGGACCTTTCCTTATTTTAATTTGGGTGCGGGGTTCCCCTTAATATCCATACAAGACCCAAAGGGCCTGGTAATGGACTGGGGGGTACCCATGCCGTTTGTCTCACTGATTTTCATCCATATTGCCAGGACCCGACATTACATTAAACCCGCAAGCAGTTTTAAATGACTTTTTTTTCCTTTAGAAATGTAATTTTGTGCAGAGACTGTTCTAAACATGGGAAACACGCGTCACTTTACAGGCATACTATAGACACCCCCCAGGTACGATATTTAAAGGAATATTTCACTTTTTTTTTTCACTTTAAGCATTATTAAAATCACTGCTCCCGAAAAACAGCCATTTTTAAAACTTTTTTTTGCATTGATACATGTCCCCTGGGGTAGGACCCGGGTCCCCACACCCTTTTTAGGACAATACCATGCAAATTAGCCTTTAAAATGAGCACTTTTGATTTCGAACATTCGAGTCCCATAGACTTCAATGGGGTTCTAACGTTCTTGCGAATATTCGGTCCGTTTGCAGGTTCTGGTGCGAACCGAACCGGGGGGGTGTTTGGCTCATCCCTAATAAGTATAAAGGGGCCCCTTTCCTTCCTCTTAGCCCAGCCTTTAATATCCCCTCCCACCCTGATCTATCAGTCCAATGAGAATTGGCCTGTTAGGGGCCTGTACATATACAGTATTATTCCATCCTATACACACTAACCTTCAGAGACAGGAAGTAAGGGGGATCCCTCCAGTGGGGTCAGTTTTTCTTTGTTTGTGTCCCACTTGAACACTTCCCCCCCACTTCCTGTGTGGTCACTACGACAGGAAGTGAGGGAAATACTGATGTTAGTAGTCATTGTTGCCATCCCAGGAGAACGAGGATCTGCGCAGTAAGGTACTCCACCTGGAGACAACCCTGCAAGAGAAGGTGGAGCAGCTGGTCTACACCAAGGGTCACATGGACACCCTGCAGTGGCGGCGGGAGGAGGAGACGCGTCATCTGGAGGAGAAGATTCAGGATCTGGAACTGTCGCTGGAGAGCGAGAAACACAAAGCTCCAGATGTGCAGGTGAGAGCGGGGGGCTGCAGTGCCACACTGGTGGATTGTGGGTATCAGAGGGCCCCACCCTCATATAACCTTTCCCTGTCTCTGTAGTACGTGACGCAGACGGTGGAGGTGGAATCCCCCACATTGCTGCAAAATTTAGCCCAGGCGGAGGAGAGGAATCGAACACTCATGGACCAAGTGTCCAATCACGGAGAGCGATGCCACCAGCTGGAGGAACAGCTCAAGAGATCCAATGACCTCACCAGTGGCCTGCACACCAAGGTAAGGACCTGGATAAAAGGGAGCTCCACCCAAAACGGTATTACTTACTTTGGCAGAAGTGGTGCTCGGTGCGCAAAGTGAAATTTACCTTTTTACCTTCAATGATTAATACGAGTAGCAGTGCTGTAAGCTGGTAGAGAAACATCTTCCTGAGCCCAGGACATCATGTGATTACAAAGGGACAGAGCTTTAAAGGAAGAAGCAGGGCTTCCAATAAGGAGGAGACTTCATAGGAAGAGGTGGGGTCCAATAAAAGGAGCGGGGCTTCAAGGAAGAAAAAGCAGGGCTTTAAAGGAAGGGCAACGATTTAAAGGAAGGGGCAGAGCTTCAATGAGCTTTAAAGGAAGAAGTAGGGCTACAAATGAGAGGGCAGGGCATCAATGGAAGGAGCAGAACTTCAAAGGAAGAGGTAGGGCTCAAATAAAAGGAACAGGGCTTCAAATGAAGGGGCACAGTTTTAAAGGAATGAAGTGAGGCTTCAAAAGAAGAGGCAGGATTTCAGTGAAATGAGCAGGGGTTCAAAGGGGGAGGTAGAGCAGGAATATGCTATTAGCGGACCTCCAGCTGTTGCAGAACTACAAGTCCCATGAGGCATAGCAAGACTCTGACAGCCACAAACATGACACCCAGAGGCAGAGGCATGATGAGACTCGTAGTTTTGCAACAGCTAGCGGTCCGCTAATTGCATATCCCTGAGGTAGAGCTTCAAAGGTGGAGGAAGGACTTCAATGGAATTAGAAGGGCTTCAAAGGAATAGGCAGGACTCAAATTGAACCAGCAGGCCTTCAAAAGGATGGGCAGAGCTTTAAAGGAAGGGTGGCAAGTCAAAGGAAAGGGTAGTGCTTCAATGGAAGAAGCAGGGTTTCAAAAAAGAGGAAGACTTCAAAAAAGAAAGGCAAGCTTTCAAAAAGAAAGGGTAGAACGTCAATGGAAGGGATGAGGCTTCAAAGGGGCAGAGCTTCAGGAAGGAGCAGGGCTTAAAAAGGAGAGGCAAGGTTTCAAAGGAAAAGGTAGGGCTTTAGTGGAAGGGACAGGGCTTTAAAATAGAAAGTAGGGCTTCAATGAAAGGAGCATGGCTTCAACAGAATGGAGTAGAAAGAGCATGACTTCAAATGAAGTGGCAGGGCTTCAATAGAGGGGGTAGGATTTGAAAGGAAAGAGCATGGCTTAAAAGTAAAGGGAAGGGCAGGACTTCAAAGAAAGAGGTGGTGCTTCAAAGGAAGGGCAAGGAGCCAGTTTTCCTGGGGCACTGGGAACATTCGGTCACTGACTCTGAGGGTGGGGGTGTGTGTGTGTGGGGGGGGGGGGGTGGGGGGGGGGTCTGTCCAGAATGCAGGTGCAGCACAAGAGAAGTCTTCAGTGTGAAGAAAGCAAAGAAAGCAAGAAGATGATTGGCAGAGGACATATTTCAGACTACAAACAGGGACCATTGATGGACAAATGCTGCATTTTAGTTGAGGACTAGATGTAGCTGGGACTGACAGACGGTGGAGACAATGGTGAAGAGGCCACCCAGAAAGGAAAGACCGGCATCTCATTAGCGATTGGGTAAAACTGTTTAAGGTTTGTTAGTTTAGTTACAGTAGAGCAGATGGGAAATGATTCCTGAGTCAGATGTCAGCAGCTTCATGATGACCTGTGTCCCGAGACTTCGGGTTGCAAAGCTGTGTGCTTTTCACTTCATTCTGACACAATTCCAAGATCATTCAGAATTCAATGACAGGTACATTTGATCTCCGTTAAGCTGCTTTCCATAGACTGTATGGGGAGAGTTTATGGACAAAAGTTCATCAACACTGGCACCTATAAGTTAGGGGTTAAAACAAGGAGTATGAAAGATTCCAGTATCTGATAGAGCTTTGATAGCAGGACAGGACAGAAGCAAATATAGACCTGAGACACCAACATTGTAGGTGGAATAGTGACATAATTTTACCATGTGGTGGCGCAGTGCTCTGACCATATGTAGATTCAAGGCAGAGAAGCGGAAGGGGGGTCTTTTGATGTAATGCTCTTGCTGTGACTTCAGATTTCCAGCTACGAGATGGAGATCGAGAAGCTGAAGGAGCATCTGATGCAGGAGATTCAGCAGCTGGAGGCCCAGAAGGAAGAAGCCATCAAAGAGGCTTCAGAATGCTCCGAGCAGCACATGGACACTCTACGCGATCAGCTCATAGGTTGGTGGTCACAGGAGGACCTGCCCCATCTCTATGGGTGGTGGTCACGGAAGGACCTGCCGTGTCTTTGGGAAATGGGGATCTCCATAAAAACAAAAATGCTTCCACAATAGAAGAAGCAGAGTCTATGTCTCATGGCCACCATGTATGTCACCTGGCCAGTGGGTCTATGTTTTGTATGAGGTAACCTATTGGCAGAGCCTGAATAGAGGAGATGAACTGAGGCCATGTGGATGGTGCTTTAGGCAGGGCAGGCGTGACTTGGAGATTCTGTGTTCACATATTATAAGATGCCAGATTGCAGTAGATATCACTTTAGATCTGTGCCTAACCCATAATCCAGAGTTCCCAGAGGACAAACTATTAGTCTGTATGATCTGTAGGTGTGCAGAGTCGCCTGGTGTCACTGCAGCCTGTCCTGAAGAACATGAAGACCAACTACAACAGTCTGAGGAGCCAAGTGAGGAACTTCTCCCAGTTCTATGAAGCCTCTATCCGGGAGGCCCGGAGACAGGTGAGGGGTCCAGACACCAGGCAAGAGTGTGAAGCAAAAATGGGGCTCTGGCCTAGGAGACAGAATAGAAAGGGGGAATCCAGTGTATGACAGTGTGAAGGGAAAAGGAAGTCGTACAGGGGAAGTGGAACCCATAATCTGCCGTCATTGACGTGTCTTGTGTTCTATAGATATGTAACGCCGTGACAAATGTGTCAGAAGCCAACAAAGATCTCCTGCAGAAATATCAGCGGGAGGTGCAGCTACGCAAGAGATATCACAACCAGCTGGTGGAGCTAAAGGGTGAGTGTGCCATTATATCTCCACCAATTTATCGCCACCATTATATCTCCACCATTATATCTCCACCAATATATCGCCACCATTATATCTCCACCATTATTTCTCCACCAAAATATCTCCACCATTATATCTCCACCAATATACTGTATCTCCACTATTATACCTCCACTAGTATACATCTCCACCAATATATCTCCACCAATATACAGTATCTCCACTATTATACCTCCACTAGTATACATCTCCACCAATATATCTCCACCAATATACAGTATCTCCACTATTATACATCTCCACCATTATATTGCCACCGTTATATCTCTACCAATATATCTCTACCATTATATCTCCATCAATATATCTACATCATTTTATCTCCAACAAGGTCCAACTCCAGCCCCCTGCAAGTCTGCATCTGAGGTCAAATTGTACGAAGGTGTAATAATAAGATCTTCTGATTGTTGGGAGGACTGGGGCTGAGGAACATGTTATTGTGGAAATTAAGGTGAACATATAATGTACGGTGGTGATTCAATGCCGACCTTTCTGCTTTGGTCAGGAAATATCCGGGTGCTGTGCCGAGTCCGGCCACACAAGGACCTCACTGACCAGACAGGTTCCGGAATCTCCTCCATCATTACCGATGTCAACGATGACACCAGACTGTCCATCACCTATAAAGGGAAGGAGAAAAGCTTCGAGCTGGACAAAGTCTTCTTACCGGAAGCCACCCAAGAAGAGGTCAGCTGACTCATTACTATTGATAAATTCAGAGCGTGAAGACAAAGATGAGGATATACTGATATTGTAGTGGAAATGATTGCTGGGTGTATATTGGGGTTTCTGCTCTCCTGTTGCTGAATGTTACATCTACATGGAGAATTCCATGGTGAAGGTTTTCATTAATGGCACAACTCTCTTTTGGTCTTCAGGTATTCATGGAGATTGAGCCTGTGGTAACCTCCTGCATCAATGGCTACAACGTCTGTATCTTTGCTTATGGACAGACTGGTTCCGGAAAGACATACACCATGGAGGTAAGTCTATCCATCTCATTCCTAGGAGATGTGCCCTGTTCATTCATAACATCTCACATCCAAGGGAGGCAAGTGCCCTCTCCATCCATCTCATCCCTAGTAGGTGAGTGTCCAATCTGTCCATCTCATCCCAGGGAGGTAAGTGCCCTCTCCATCCATCTCACCCCTCGTAGGTAAGTGTCCAATCTGTCCATCTCATCCCAGAGATATATAGGTAATTGTCCTCTCCATCCATCTCATCTCATAGAGGTAAGTGTCCAATCTGTCCATCTCATCCCAGAGATATATAGGTAATTGTCCTCTCCATCCATCTCATCTCATCTCATAGAGGTAAGTGTCCAATCGGTCCCTCCTATTCCAGGAAGGTAAGTATTCTCTCTGTCCATCTCATCCCAGCAAGGTACTATATGTGTCCTCACCATCTACATCATCCCAGGGAGGTAAATATCGGCTCCATCCATCTCAAAGGGGTTTCCCCTCCTTCCATCTCATCCCAGGGAGGTAATTTTCCCCCTCATTTATCCCAAGGAGTTAAGTGTTTTTTTCTGTCCATCTTATCCCAAGGAGGTGAGTGTCTTCTCCATCAATCTCATTTCAAGTAGGTAAGTATCCTCTCAATCTATCTCATCCCAGGGAGAAAAGTATCCTCTCTATCCATTTCATTACAGGGAGGTAAGTGTCCTCTACATCCGTCTTATCCCTGGGAGGTAATTTTCCCATCCATCAATCGTATCCCATGAAGGTAAGTAACGTCTCCCTCCATCTAATCCAAGAGAGGTAAGTGTTATTAGTCTATTCCATGCTAGAGAGGTTAAGTGCACTTGTAATCTATCTCACCCAAGAGAGATAAGTGTCCTCTCCATCCACCTCATTCCAGGGAGGTAAGTGTCCTCTACATCCATTTTATCCTTGAAAGGTAAGGGCCACTTTATCCATTTCATCCCAGGGACGTAATTTTCCCATCCGTCAATCTTATCCCATGGAGGTAAGTGTCCCCTCCATCCATCTAATACCAGGGGTGTGAAAATCCCCTCTGTAAGTATCCCCTCCCTCCTTTTAATCCCAGAGAGGTAAGTGTTCTATAATCCATTCCATCCTAGAGAGGTAAGTGCCCTCTCCATCCATCTGATACCTGGGAGGTAAGTGTCCTCTCCGTTCATCTCATCCCAGGGTGGAGTACGTCCCCTTCATCCATGTCTCCATCAAAGTTAATACTGTCTTCAGGGTTGAAATGTTCTCCTCATGATCATGTGTCCTCATGTTTTTAGTCCCCAATCCTCCACAGATGGACTTCCATGACTCTGTTTGTTTCATAGACACAATATTGCCCATAGGAGTTTTTATCTGAATGGTCAGCCTGCTATACCCAATTTTACCTGCAGAAGGCTCTTCAGGCATAATCTGTGTGTCTGAGTAGGGACTCATTGAGGAGTCTACATAGTGGGGCGGGAGTCCAGACGATGTTCAGTTTTATTTACTTTCTATTTGCTAGGGGACAGCTGACAATCCCGGGATGAACCTTCAGTCCCTGCGGGCCCTCTACCAAGAGATGGAGGCGCGGAAGGGCCTGTGGAGTTATGAAGTCACGCTGAGTATGGTGGAGATCTACAATGAGGTCATCAGGTGAGTCACTAAAACAAATACGGCAGCAAAACGGCCTGGTGGTCAGCAGTGAGCTCAGTTCTGCAAATTGTCCTTATTGTGGGAGGGTTCAGGGACTGGGTACATTTCCCATTGGCCTTTATCAAGTATAGAAGATACATTTTTGTTTGTAACATTTTTTAAATAATTCAAATACAACTATAATTACAAAGATAAAGTGAAATATTACATAGTTACATAGCAGGTGAGGTTGAAAAAAGTCCAAGTCCAACCTATGTGTGTGATTATGTGTCAGTATTACATTGTATATCCCTGTATGTTGCGGTCGTTCAGGTGATTATCTAATAGTTTCTAGAAACGATTGATGCCCCCTGCTGAGACCACCGCCTGTGGAAGGGAATTCCACATCCTTGCCTCTCTTATAGAAAGGAACCCTCTACGTAGTTTAAGGTTAAACCTCTTTTCTTCTAATTTTAATGAGTGGCCACAAGTCTTGTTAAAAAAATGAATAAAAACCAAGCGCTGATGTGGATAGATATGTGTGATATAAATAAATTGTGCTTAAAAATATATATATACCAATATAGTTAGTGCTATGAAAAAATCAGTAAATTAAAGCTGCTATCAATATAGGGTGATCAGATAACCAAACAAATAGTACTAAGTATAAAATTGATGCGCTTTAAATAAATAGTGCACAATATGCTGCTGCGACTAAGCTTAAATCCAGGAATAAAAAATGCATACATGTGAATAAAATAAATAAATAATTATGGTGCTAATACATGTGTTAAAATTGCCAAAATCAATCTTCAAATTGGTGATGTGACGGTGAATATAAATAAAAATATAATGACACTCTGAGTACAATGTCCAGGCAGAGATAAATAGTGGGAGAAAGTAAAAATAATTAAACAGTTCCTTCCCTTAATCCAGATCGATTGACTCACTGGGTTAGATCGTTTGTATCAGGATGTTTAGTTTTTCTTGCATCCCACTTTAGCCATTATACTGCTGGTGATTCGGCTCTCAGGATAAAGGTTTTATGCAAAGCAAGCAAAGACAAAATAGATCATTGTGCAGTGAACTTACTAGATAGTACATAAGCAAAACAGGGACAAGAGATACACTCACAAACTCCCGGTCTATTAGAAGCATTCAAATAAGCAGATTGCAGTCAGCCGCTGTGGACGAGGTTTCCCATAGAGAAACAGCTGCTGTTAACCTTCAGGTGTATTGCAGCACTGAACGTCCTAAGCTCCTCCCACGCGTTACATCACTGACACTTGACTTTTTCAAAGATCCTTGAAAAAGTCACGTGTCAGTGATGTAACCACCCTCTGAACTCGCCCTTGTAGCCAGTTTTCAATCCATGTACTCACCCTATGGTCCATGCCAACGCACCTTATTTTGTACAGTAAACATTTATGGGGAACTGTGACAAATGCTTGTACAAAATCCAGATACACCACGTCTACGGGCCTTCCTTTATCTAGATGGCAACTCACCTCCTCATAGAAGGTTAGTAGATTGGTTTGGCAAGAACGATTCTTCATGAATCCATGCTGATTACTGCTAATGATACCGTTCTTATTACTAAAATCTTGTATATAGTCCCTTATCATCCCCTCCAAGAGTTTACATACTATTGATGTTAGGCTAACTGGTCTGTAATCACCAGGGATGTATTATGGGCCCTTTTTAAATATTGGTGCTACATTGGCTTTTCTCCAATCAGCTGGTACCATTCCAGTCAATAGACTGTCTGTAAACATTAGGAACAACGGTCTGGCAATCACTTGACTGTGTTCCCTAAGTACCCTCGGGTGCAAGCCATCTGGTCCCGGTGATTTATTAATGTTAAGTTTCTCAAGTCTAATTTTAATTCTGTCCTCTGTTAACCATGGAGGTGCTTCCTGTGATGTGTCCTGAGGATAAACACTGCAGTTTTGGTTACTGAAGCCCCCCGATTCCCTTGTGAAGACTGAGGAGAAGAATAAATTCAATACCTTCGCCATCTCCCCATCCTTTGTAACCAATTTCCTTCCTCATTCTTTATGGGGCCAATATGGTCACGTGTGAGCAGGTGATGTGGGATATACCCTAAGGCCCAGCTCTTGTCCTGCCTGGGACCCCCTCACGGAAATTTGGCCTTGGCTGTGTGCTGGTTCCAGGTTGCAAGTGATAGGTTCACCCTGCTCTAATGTGTAGAGACTAATAACTCGCACTAGCAGGAGCAGATGAATACAAGGGCATTCTCAGGGTAGCAGTGGACACAGGAACCCTGCTGTGAAGAGGGAGTGAAGACTGTGGAGCACACCCAAGCAGGCCAGGACCAGAACAGCAGGTCAGACCAGGCAGCAAGATGGCGGACCCCAACACAGGAGCATACTGGGTGAAGAATAGACTGGACCTGACCCCAGCACTGTGGACCTCACAGGAACAGACTGGAACCCAGCTGAGCTAAAGAGCATGTAAGTCAGACCAAAGAAGAAACAGGCAGGACATAAGAGCACAGGGGAAGAGCTTGGAAGCCAGATATGTCCGTGCTAATCCATTAAATAGGTGAGGTCTCTTCAAGTGATGCGAAAAAAAGACATCATCACAGGGGGGAGAAAGAGGAACCTGGCAGCATGGGAACGAGGAAGGTAAGTGTTTGGATGATAACATGATAACATCACTTAAATGTTTCAAAGGCGTGACAATATCACTAATTAATACCAATCCAAGGTAGCAATCTCCGGGCTCCACTGACAGGTTGGCGAAGGTCAGTGAATGAATGAAAGAATGATTTGTAAAGCGCTGCAAATGCGAACTGAATCGCCTCAAGGCGCTAACCTTTATGTCCATCCCACACCTGGATAATGATCTCTAGACTCTGGGAAAGGTCAGTAAATATCCATGTCCATGCCACCCTGGAAAATCATCTCTGAACTCCATAGATAGGTTTGTGAACCTTCACGTCCATTCCACCCCCTGGACAACGATCTCCGGACTCCACAGACACCATTCCACCCCAGTATAATGCCCTCCAGGCCTTACAGATAGATTGGGCAAGGTCCGTGAACTTTCATTGTCCATTCCACACCTGGAAAACAATCGCTGAACTTTATAGATAGGTTGGGGAAGATTGATGAACCTTCATGTTCATTCCACTCTGGATAATGATCGCTAGAGACACAGTGGAAGGTCAGTGGACCTTCATGTCCATTACCCCCAGGGATAGCTATCTCTGGACTTTTACAGATAGGTTAGGCAAGGTTGGTGAACCTTCATATCTATTCCACACCCAGATCTCAATCTCTTGACTTTACAGATAGATTGGGGACGGTTGGTTAAACTTCATTTCCACTCCACAAGGGATAACAATCTCTGGACTCCACAGATAGATTTAAGAAGGTTGGTGAACCTTCATGTCCATTCTACCCCAGGTAACGATCTACAAACTGTGGGGATGGGGAAGGTCAGTGAACCTTCATGTCCATTCCATCCCGATTAATGATCTCTGGACTCTAGGGAAGGTCTGTTAACCGTCACGTATATTGCATCCTGGATAATGATCTCTGGACTCTGAGAAAGGTTGGTGAACCTTTATGTCCTCCCAGGTAAAGATCTCTGGACATCATATTATGAGCTGAGATACATGATGTATAGCTCCTGTTATTGGCCGTACACACAGACTGCAGACATTACTTCTAATAACAGTCTGGCAATGTTTTCTTCTACAGAGATCTTCTCTCCAGGGACCCTCAGGACAAGCTGGACATTAAGCTCAACCCAGATGGCAGCGGTCAGCTCCACGTGCCAGGCCTGACCAGTATGGAGGTTAAGAGTTTCCGCCACATTAAAAAGGTATAAAAAAAATGTAAAAGACCCCCGTCAGTCTGTTCCATCCTCTGCTCTTTGAGACAATAGTCAGCCATGTCTCAGTGTTACTATAACCTCCCAGAGCTCAAACACAATACAGCAGCTGCCAGGAGACTAACACATGTGTACTTCCTCAGCTCCTGGCTCTGGGGAGGCGCAACCGAGCCACGTTCTGCACCAACATGAATGAGCACAGTTCTCGCTCCCACGCCCTACTGACCATCACCATCACCGGCAGGGAATTCAACTCTGGGGCCATTACTACAGGTATGTAAAACCCCTCACTGAGTCTGGGGACAGGTAACATACTGTAGGTGTAAAATAGTGCAGGGTCAGGTATGTAATACCCTGGGGACAAGTACTACAGGTATGTAATACTCCTCTCCGGGTCCGGGGACAGGTACTACAGGTATGTAATACTCACCGAGTCCGGGGACAGGTACTACAGGTATGTAATACTCCTCACCGAGCACGGGGACAGGTACTACAGGTATGTAATACTCCTCACCGAGTCCGGGGAAAGGAACTATAGGTATGTAATACTCCTCACCGAGTCCGGGGACAGGTACTACAGGTATGTAATACTCCTCACCGAGTCCGGGGACAGGTACCACAAGTATGTAATACTCCTCACTGAGTACGGGGACAGGTACTACAGGTATGTAATACTCACCGAGTCCGGGGACAGGTACTACAGGTATGTAATACTCCTCACCTAGTACGGGGACAGGTACTACAGGTATGTAATACTCACCGAGTCCGGGGACAGGTACTATAGGTATGTAATACTCCTCACCGAGTCCGGGACAGGTACCACAAGTATGTAATACTCCTCACCGAGTACGGGGACAGGTACTACAGGTATGTAATACTCATCACCGAGTACGGGGACAGGTACTACAGGTATGTAATACTCATCACCGAGTACGGGGACAGGTACTACAGGTATGTAATACTCCTCACTGAGTACGGGGACAGGTACTACAGGTATGTAATACTCCTCACTGAGTACGGGGACAGGTACTACAAGTATGTAATACTCCTCACTGAGTACGGGGACAGGTACTACAGGTATGTAATACTCCTCACTGAGTACGGGGACAGGTACTACAAGTATGTAATACTCCTCACTGATTCCGGGGACAGGTACCACAAGTATGTAATACTCCTCACCGAGTCCGGGGACAGGTACCACAAGTATGTAATACTCCTCACTGAGTACGGGGACAGGTACTACAGGTATGTAATACTCACCGAGTCCGGGGACAGGTACTATAGGTATGTAATACTCCTCACCGAGTCCGGGACAGGTACCACAAGTATGTAATACTCCTCACCGAGTACGGGGACAGGTACTACAGGTATGTAATACTCATCACCGAGTACGGGGACAGGTACTACAGGTATGTAATACTCCTCACTGAGTACGGGGACAGGTACTACAGGTATGTAATACCCCTCACCGAGTACGGGGACAGGTACTACAGGTATGTAATACTCACCGAGTCCGGGGACAGGTACTACAGGTATGTAATACTCCTCACCGAGTACGGGGACAGGTACTACAGGTATGTAATACTCCTCACCGAGTCCGGGACAGGTACCACAAGTATGTAATACTCCTCACCGAGTACGGGGACAGGTACTACAGGTATGTAATACTCCTCACCGAGTACGGGGACAGGTACTACAGGTATGTAATACTCCTCACCGAGTCCGGGACAGGTACCACAAGTATGTAATACTCCTCACCGAGTACGGGGACAGGTACTACAGGTATGTAATACTCCTCACCGAGTCCGGGGACAGGTACTACAGGTATGTAATACTCACCGAGTCCGGGGACAGGTACTACAGGTATGTAATACTTACCGAGTCCGGGGACAGGTACTACAGGTATGTAATACTCCTCACCGAGTCCGGGGACAGGAACTACAGGTATGTAATTCTCCTCACTGATTCCAGGAATACAATACTCCTTACCAAGTCTGAAGACAGGTGCTACAGGTACATAATACACTATCAATTAAGGGATAGGTACTACAGGTACGCAGTACTTCTCACTAGGTCCGGGGACAGGTCCTACAGGTATGTAATACTCCTCACCCAGTCCGGGGACAGGTACTACAGGTATGTAAGACTCCTCACCGAGTCCGGGGACAGGTACTACAGGTATGTAATACTCCTCACCGAGTCCGGGGACAGGTACTACAGGTATGTAATACTCCTCACCGAGTCCGGGGACAGGTCCTACAGGTATGTAATACTCCTCACCGAGTCCGGGGACAGGTCCTACAGGTATGTAATACTCCTCACCAAGTCCGGGGACCAGTACTACAGATATGTAATACTCCTCACCGAGTCCGGGGACAGGTACTACAGGTATGTAATACTCCTCACCGAGTCCGGGGACAGGTACTACAGATATGTAATACTCCTCACCAAGTCTGTGGACAGGTCCTACAGGTACAGCATACTCCTCACCATGTCTGTGGACAGGTACTACAGGTACATAATACTCCTCACCACGTCTGGGGACAGGTACTACAGGTGTGTAACGCACATTACTGTGAGATCAGCTGATACTGAGGCTGAGGACCATACTCCAGGAACCGAATACTTGTCACGTAGAAGGTTATTCAGTATGTTTGTCCTCCTTGTAACAGCAGTAGTATGAAGTATCTCCATACTGGGCACATTAGCTCTGTCCTTCCTCCTCAGGAAAGCTGAATCTGGTGGACCTGGCCGGCTCGGAGCGGGTGTGCAAGTCAGGGGCAGAGGGTGAGCGGCTGAAGGAGGCCCAGAGTATAAATAAGTCCCTGCTGGCCCTGGGTGAGGTGATTCAGGCCCTGAGAGCCAAACAGTCCCACATCCCGTTCCGCAATTCCAAACTCACCTACCTGCTGCAAGACTCTCTGGGCAAAGGGAACAAGACCGTCATGATGGTCCAGGTTGGCACCACTGGGGGCAAGACTGCTGCCTGCTGGGAGAAATGACTACTGCATGCTGGATATGATATATACCTGGATACTAATGCATGCTGGGAGTCTGTATACCGTGTAGCATGGTGTCTGCATGTGGGGACATACAGTGGTCAGTGTTGGGTGGAGGAGTTATACAGGATACAGAGATAATAGTGTTGGATATACAGTTCTCCTGGCATACAATGTGGGCCCCTCCTTGGTGTGGCCCCAGAAGTCTGACCCCCATCAGACCATGACTGGAGAGGAATAAGGGGGCTGCCATTGGAAGCCTATCCTTGTGGAAAGGCTGATTCCTGACGGTCATGCCGGATCCTCTGACTTCAGTATATTCTCCATTGCTAGTTCCAGGTCAATGACTTGACTATAGAGGATAAGCAGCATGACAGCCAGGCAACCAGAATTTCCAGGAAGTTCAGCATTGAGCATGGCAGCCTGTGCTGTCCTCAGTGCACATGGCTCAGCCAGGTAACGGACATTCCTGAGTCATGGAGGAACATTTATGTACAAACACACCTGACTTCCTGTACAGCACCTCCACCTGTCCCAGGGCAGGAAATGGCTTCTCATTGTGTGTCTCTTGTCAGGTGTCCCCCCTGGAGGAGAATATCGGGGAGACTGTCTGCTCTCTGAACTTCGCTCAGCGCGTCTGTAAAGTGGAACTGGGCCCGGCCTCCCGCAAGATTGACACCGCCTCTGCCAAGGCAGAGATATGACTGGAGAAGGTCTAGTGCATGAATAGGGGGAACCCCAAAGCTTGTTGGAGCTCGCATGAGACCAAAGCTTACCAAACCAGATGCCGATAATTACCAAACTGGCATGGCATGCACCCCCCCCTCCCCCCTACATGCAGGAACCAGGTGCCAGAAATGTCATACTGTCCCCCCGGAGAACGTCAACCCCTCCCCGTCCAGATACTACACTATATACACATCTACATACATAATGCAGGGGGGATACACATATCTACTACATACAGTTGTGCTGAAAAGTCTGCACCCCCTTGGTTCTTAATCCTGTGTATTGCCCCTTCAGCATCAATGTCAGTCTTCTGTAACAGTTGTCTTTGAGGTCCCGTATTCTTGCAGGTGGTGGAGCTTCCCATTCGTCTTGGCAATATGCCTCCAGGTCATGCAAAGTCTTTGGTGGTCTTGCATGAACGGCACATCTAAGATCCCCCCAGAGCGGCTCGATGATATGAAAGTCAGGAGACTGTGATGGCCACTCCGGAACCTTCACCTTTTTCTGCTGTAACCACTTGAGGGTATCCATTGGCCTTGTGCTTAGAGTCATTGTTGTGCTGAAAAGTCCAAAAGCGTCCCATGAGCAACTTTCCTGCAGAAGAATGCAAATTGTCTGCCAGTATTTTCTGATAACATGCTGCATTCATCTTCCATCAATTTTCCGAACATCCCACCCCCCCTTGTCTTTAGAGCTCACCCCCCCCACAACATCAGTGAGCCACCACCATGCTTCACAGTGAGGATGGTATTCTTGTCACTATAGGCCTTGTTGACCCCTCCCCAAACATAGTGCTGATGGTTGTGACCATGAAGCTCTAGCTTTGTCTCCTCACTAGAGATTACAGTGTGCCAGAAGCTGGGAGGCGTGTCAAGGTGTTGTCAGCCATATTGTAAGCGGGCTTTTTTGTGGCATTGGTGCAGTAAAGTCTTCTTTCTGGCAACTCAGCCATGCAGCTCATTTCTGTCCAAGAATCGCCGTATTGTGCTCTTTGACAACCGCACCGTCTTTGTCTGTGGAGGTTTTTCTTTGTATCCCGAACAATTCTTCTGGCAGTTGTGGCTGCAATCTTTCCTGGTCTACCTGAACTTGGCTTGGTATCAAAAGATCCCCAAATTTTCCACTTCTTAAAGCGGAGCGCCATTCTTTTGTAAGTTTATTGAAAATCAGCAGCTACAAAAAGTCCCACAGCCCAGCGATGGTCGAGGCCTCGCTCCTCTCCACGGCACCGTCACTGCAAGTGTGGGCACCCAGCTGTGACAGCTTGCACCTTCACTGCTGGGTTCTCACTGCGCATGCGTGAGTCACCCTGCTCTCTCCTAGGGGACCTTTGACGTGTCCTAGAAGATTGCAGAGAGAGAGGGGCCGTCTAGGTGGCGAACTCTCGACCCCAAAAAAATGACATGCCAAATGTGGCATGTAAGGGGGCGAGGAGTGCTTAAAGCGGAAGTTCCTCTTTTGGGTGGAACTCCGCTTTAATAAGCGATTGAACAGTACTGACTGGCATATTCAAGGCTTTGGATATCTATTTATATCATTTTCCATCTTTATACAGTCTCATTACCTTGTTACGCAGGTCTTTTGACGGTTCTTTTCTGCTCCCCATGGCTCAGTGTCTAGCCTGCTTAGTGCATCCATGTGAAAGCCAAGAAACTCATTGACTATTTATACACCGATACCAATTGTGATTTATGAAGCTACAGATATGGGAAATGAACCTTTGATTGGCATCGTAACCTATGTGTGTGTCACCTTCTGTGTCTGCACCAAGGCCAAACACCCCGGGGGAGGGGGGAGGTGGGGCTTGTCATCAGGGACACGGGGGGTATTTCTGGTATCATTGGAATTTAAAAAGGAGCCCAAACATCTCTGATAATAAATGGCTTCATCACTATCCAAAAATAGAAGAGAGTTTTTTGGCAGATCAGATTTTCAATATCAATGACAACATTTCTCCATTTCTATCGGGGGAGGAAACTTTTCAGCACAGCTATGCATAACAAATGGCGGATGGGGGAGGGGGGCACACACATCTACATACATGACATATGGAGGAGGGGGGCACACATCTACATACATGACATATGAAGGAGGGGGGCACACATCTACATACATGACATATGGAGGAGGGGGGCACACACATCTACATACATGACATATGGAGGAGGGGGGCACACACGTCTACATACATGACATATGGAGGAGGGGGGCACACACATCTACATACATGACATATGGAGGAGGGGGGCACACACATCTACATACATGACATATGGAGGAGGGGGGCACACATCTACATACATGACATATGGAGGAGGGGGGCACACACATCTACATACATGACATATGGAGGAGGGGGCACACATCTACATACATGACATATGAAGGAGGGGGGCACACACACATCTACATACATGACATATGAAGGAGGGGGGCACACATCTACATACATGACATATGGAGGAGAGGGGGCACACATCTACATACATGACATATGGAGGAGGGGGGCACACATCTACATACATGACATATGAAGGAGGGGGGCACACATCTACATACATGACATATGGAGGAGAGGGGGCACACATCTACATACATGACATATGGAGGAGGGGGGCACACATCTACATACATGACATAGTGAGGAGGGGGGCACACATCTACATACATGACATATGGAGGAGGAGGGCACACATCTACATACATGACATATGGAGGAGGGGGGCACACACATCTACATACATGACATATGGAGGAGGGGGGCACACATCTACATACATGACATAGTGAGGAGGGGGGCACACATCTACATACATGACATATGGAGGAGGGGGGCACACACATCTACATACATGACATATAGAGGAGGGGGGCACACATCTACATACATGACATATGGAGGAGGGGGGCACACATCTACATACATGACATATGGAGGAGGGGGCACACACATCTACATACATGACATAGTGAGGAGGGGGGCACACATCTACATACATGACATATGGAGGAGGGGGGGCACACACATCTACATACATGACATAGTGAGGAGGGGGGCACACATCTACATACATGACATATGGAGGAGGGGGGCACACACATCTACATACATGACATATAGAGGAGGGGGGCACACACATCTACATACATGACATATGGAGGAGGGGGCGCACATCTACATACATGACATATGGAGGAGGGGGGCACACATCTACATACATGACATATGGAGGAGGGGGGCACGCATCTACATACATGACATATGGAGGAGGAGGGCACACATCTACATACATGACATATGGAGGAGGGGGGCACACACATCTACATACATGACATATGGAGGAGGGGGGCACACACATCTACATACATGACATATGGAGGAGGGGGGCACACACATCTACATACATGACATATGGAGGAGGGGGGCCACACACATCTACATACATGACATATGGAGGAGGGGGGCACACATCTACATACATGACATAGTGAGGAGGGGGGCACACATCTACATACATGACATATGGAGGAGGGGGGCACACACATCTACATACATGACATATAGAGGAGGGGGGCACACATCTACATACATGACATATGGAGGAGGGGGGCACACACATCTACATACATGACATATGGAGGAGGGGGCCACACACATCTACATACATGACATATGGAGGAGGGGGGCACACATATTTACATACATGACATATGGAGGAGGGGGGCACACATTTACATACATGACATATGGAGGAGGGGGGCACACACATCTACATACATGACATATGGAGGAGGAGGGGCACACACATCTACATACATGACATATGGAGGAGGGGGGCACACATATCTACATACATGACATATGGAGGAGGGGGGCACACATCTACATACATGACATATGGAGGAGGAGGGGCACACACATCTACATACATGACATATGAAGGAGGGGGGCACACATCTACATACATGACATATGGAGGAGGGGGGCACACATCTACATACATGACATATGGAGGAGGGGGGCACACATCTACATACATGACATATGGAGGAGGGGGGCACACACACATCTACATACATGACATATGGAGGAGGGGGGCGCACATCTACATACATGACATATGGAGGAGCAGGCCACACACATCTACATACATGACATATGGAGGAGGGGGGCACACATCTACATACATGACATATGGAGGAGCAGGCCACACACATCTACATACATGACATATGGAGGAGGGGGGCACACATCTACATACATGACATATGGAGGAGGGGGGCACACATCTACATACATGACATATGGAGGAGGGGCACACACATCTACATACATGACATATGGAGGAGGGGGGCCACACACATCTACATACATGACATATGGAGGAGGGGGGCCACACACATCTACATACATGACATATGGAGGAGGGGGGCACACATCTACATACATGACATATGGAGGAGGGGGGCACACATCTACATACATGACATATGGAGGAGGGGGGCGCACATCTACATACATGACATATGGAGGAGGGGGGCACACATCTACATACATGACATATGGAGGAGGGGGCACTCACATCTACGTACATGACATATGGAGGAGGGGGGCACACACATCTACATACATGACATATGGAGGAGGGGGGCCACACACATCTACATACATGACATATGGAGGAGGGGGGCACACATCTACATACATGACATAGTGAGGAGGGGGGCACACATCTACATACATGACATATGGAGGAGGGGGGCACACACATCTACATACATGACATATAGAGGAGGGGGGCACACATCTACATACATGACATATGGAGGAGGGGGGCACACACATCTACATACATGACATATGGAGGAGGGGGCCACACACATCTACATACATGACATATGGAGGAGGGGGGCACACATATTTACATACATGACATATGGAGGAGGGGGGCACACATTTACATACATGACATATGGAGGAGGGGGGCACACACATCTACATACATGACATATGGAGGAGGAGGGGCACACACATCTACATACATGACATATGGAGGAGGGGGGCACACATATCTACATACATGACATATGGAGGAGGGGGGCACACATCTACATACATGACATATGGAGGAGGAGGGGCACACACATCTACATACATGACATATGAAGGAGGGGGGCACACATCTACATACATGACATATGGAGGAAGGGGGCACACATCTACATACATGACATATGGAGGAGGGGGGCACACATCTACATACATGACATATGGAGGAGGGGGGCACACATCTACATACATGACATATGGAGGAGGGGGGCACACACACATCTACATACATGACATATGGAGGAGGGGGGCGCACATCTACATACATGACATATGGAGGAGCAGGCCACACACATCTACATACATGACATATGGAGGAGGGGGGCACACATCTACATACATGACATATGGAGGAGCAGGCCACACACATCTACATACATGACATATGGAGGAGGGGGGCACACATCTACATACATGACATATGGAGGAGGGGGGCACACATCTACATACATGACATATGGAGGAGGGGCACACACATCTACATACATGACATATGGAGGAGGGGGGCCACACACATCTACATACATGACATATGGAGGAGGGGGGCCACACACATCTACATACATGACATATGGAGGAGGGGGGCACACATCTACATACATGACATATGGAGGAGGGGGGCACACATCTACATACATGACATATGGAGGAGGGGGGCACACATCTACATACATGACATATGGAGGAGGGGGGCGCACATCTACATACATGACATATGGAGGAGGGGGGCACACATCTACATACATGACATAGTGAGGAGGGGGGCACACATCTACATACATGACATATGGAGGAGGGGGCACTCACATCTACGTACATGACATATATGTAGGGGGGGCACACACATCTACATACATGACATATGGAGGAGGAGGGCACACACATCTACATACATGACATATGGAGGAGGGGGGCACACACATCTACATACATGACATATGGAGGAGGGGGCCACACATCTACATACATGACATATGGAGGAGGGGGGCACACACATCTACATACATGACATATGGAGGAGGAGGGCACACACATCTACATACATGACATATGGAGGAGGAGGGCACACACATCTACATACATGACATATGGAGGAGGGGGCACACATCTACATACATGACATATGGAGGAGGGGGGCACTCACATCTACATACATGACATATATGTAGGGGGGCACACATCTACATACATGACATATGGAGGGGGGCACACATAGAGATTTTTATACAGAAAGGGGGGATCTCGCAGAGCCGCTCCACCTATAACCAGAGATTGTCCAATATTTAATAAACTGAATGCAGAAAGCAGTAACCCGTAGCAACAGAGCTGTGAAAGCTGAGCTGTGATTGGATGTGATGTCACACCGCACATTCCGGGAATCTGGTGCTAAAGTATCTTTATTGGTGCTGCAAGCATGCAATACTTAACCCTGGAGCTGCCAGACTGTTATCACTGTATATTCACCATGTGGGACGTCTGACCGCAGAATATCGCAGACATAGACTGTAGCTCTGCGGCACTTTGGACTCCTGGATTCAGTAGAAATGTCCATTGTTTACGATGGTCGCTTGTCTGTACAGATGACCTCATACATCACACGTGGTCTGTATTCTTCATCTGATTCCATGTATTGTAGTGGTTGTATTCAGACACGATTGTCATTTCCCATTAAAAGTGAAACTAATTTCAGAAAGGCACACAGAGAAGGTTACGGACCATCCTGGTGGGTCACTGATGGAAGCCAATGTATCCTATTGACAACTGACAGTTGAGGACCTTCATTAAAGTCAGAGACCTTCCTGGGAATGAGTCCTTGATGGAAGTTGAGGACCATACTTGGGGATCATTGATGAGAGTCAGGGGCCATCCCGGGGGGTCATTGATAGAAGTAGAGAACATTCTTAGGGTGTCATTGATGAAAGTGTGCAGTCTTAGGGTGTTAACAAAAGTTAGGGACCACGCTGGTCATTGAAAGAAGCAGGGGACCTTCATTGAAGCTGAGGATCACCCATGGCTGTTATTTATGGAGATGGGGGATCATATAGAAGCAGATGATTGATGGGAGCTAAGGGACCATCCTGGGGTGTCTATGAAGAAAGTTGGTGACCATCCTGGGGTCCCTGATGGAAGTTGGGGACCATCCTGGAATTTCATTGATGGAAGTTGGGGACATCTTGAGTGGTGATTGATGGAAGTTGAGAAATGTTCTGGGGGTGTTCTTGAGGGACGTTGTACAGTAGACCATCATGGGATGTCAGTGAATGTTGGGGACCACAACAAGGTGTCACTGATGTACAGTGGGGGGAAAATAATGATTGGCTCCCCTGCAGATTGTGTAAGTTTTGCCCACTTACAAGGAAATGAAGGGTCTATAATTTTTATCATAGGTGTATTTTATATGATAAAAAGGGGTAAATCGCAGAACCACTAAGAGTGTAGCATAAAGTTTATCAAAATGACTCACATTTGAGTAGTTTAAAATCAGGCACATAGGAGGGGTTCGGGGCAGTTCCTTCCGCACAGCTGGACATGAGGCGGTCAACAAACCCGATAACTCAGGTGGTGTCCGGAGCTCTGAGATAGGAGGAATCGCACAGTAGGTACGTCAGCTGTGATGAGTACGGGGGCGTGTATCAGCGCTCGCGTTCGGAGCATGCGTGCTCCTTCTTTAGGCAGGGAGAGTAGCCATCTTTAGTGAGGGTTATATAGAGAAGGGGAAGGGGGCGGTCCGTGGGAGGACAGGCTGAAAATTCCCCTCGATTTGGAAACAATATTAAGGCCAAAAACGCCAGAGGAAGACATGTAGACAATACTAATTAAAAATATTTAATATAAGAGTAAAAAAACAAAATAAAAAATAAACATATATATATATAACATAATATAGGACAAATATTTATTGATCAGGTGTTATACTTACAACTAGAAGGTGACAGTCTGATAAGACCATAAGGGTCCTGTTTAAAAATGTATAAGGGAGAAGGGGTTTATTATAAAAACTAAAAAGATTTTATAAAAAAAAAGGATATAGAACTAACTAGATGCACGGAATTCTAGGTCAGCCTATAAGTAGAAGATAGGGAGCAATGGATGAAGAGAATATCACACATCAAGGGATTGATAGGCTACAAGTCTAATTAAGAGTTCTCAAAAATGGACAAAAGGAATGGGTAGGTGAGAGGGGGGAAGGGACAGGGGGGATAAAAATCAGGAGGTGAAGGGTATTTGCATATAGGGTAATAACCAAAAGGTGATATGCATGAGATTACTGTCACGATGATGGGTGCAAATGACCACCCATAGTATGGATGTGGCAGGACATGTACTATAGGGGACTAGGTGACGGGGCTGGGCTCAACCTTTCCTTCACAGAGCTGGCCGCTCAGCTGTTGGCTAATTGCCAGCTCCCATCTCTCTCCACAGTTACTCAGCTGTTGATGATATCTTGCTCGTCAGTCCTGCCTACTTAAGCCGTCCAGTCCCGAGGAACTCAGCCTTCGCCTTGTTCACATCACAAGAAACATCTCTTGCGTTCCTGTTTAAAGACTGGCTTTGCTGACATTCCTACTGGCTCCAGATCCTGCTTGCTGTTCCACTACTTTGATCCCTGACTTCTGGCTTGGCTGACTATCTGTTCCGGTTACTAAACTTTGGCTATGTTTCCCCCCCTCATCAAGACAGCTACTTGAGAGATGATTGAATCCGCCTTCTACAGGAAACAAAAATCAGACACAATTTAAAAGGGCCCTCCCTTTCCCCTGACCTTCAGTTGTTTTGTGTTTCCAGACCTCCAGGAGTACGCACCATCATGTTTGTTTCTTTCGTTTGGTCTGGTGACTGTAGTTAGCGGACCCCCCTTGTTTTCAGCAGTCTGAGAAGGGTTCCCCCTGTGTTTCTGGTGGTTACTTGCTTTAGGGAGTCTTCTGCAACTTTCACCCCCCCAGCGTCCTGATCAACCTTGGTACACCCAGAGAGCGCTTCCTTGTGCCCTTTGTTTTGGGTGTACCAAGATGGCGGCGAGTGCACTTCCTGTCTCACCGCTGGAACTGGAAGTGATATCACAAACTTCCGGACGCCGAGCCTCTTCGTGTTTGAAAAGGACCGGCTCAGGCACACACGCTGCTGGGGATGTTTTGCTGGCTGTACAGCAAACGGACAGCATCCAAGCTCATTACAACACTCTCCTACCTGGTCCTTCTCATCATAAAGGTTAAGGACACCCCTGAGGACGGTGCACCCGCTCTGTCTAATCCAGCGGCTGCAATCGAGTCCTGTGTTACCCCTAAGGTCAGTACTTCTCCGCTGTAATGAGAGATTGTATATCCAGGGGTAAAATGTGTTAGAAAGTGTAATTTGTATGCCTTTCTTATTATGGTATCTTTTTTCTAGGTTGACAAACCTGTGAAAAGGAAATGTGGAAATTGTAGATCCAAGCTTCCTAAAAGCTGTAGGAAACTCTTATGTGAGACATGTATTTCTTCAGTGGCAGGGGCTGATTCTGCTTCTAACCTAAAGGAATTGATGGTTTCTATGAAGGAAGTAGTTTCCTCCTTTCAAGCCTTTAATGATAGGTTAGCTGGGTTGGGCCCTTCCATGTCAGTAGCAGTGACAGTACCCCAGGCTCCTTCGGTCTTATCAAGATCTCTACCCCCTTTGGTGTTAGAGACAGTTCCTGTGCGGTCTCTGATCCAGAGGAGGGGGAGAACTCAGAATCCTCATCTGATGAGGAATCCAGATTGGGGATTGAGGAAACTGTGAATACAGCTAGATACCTATTTCCACTCAAAGATATTGAAGAACTGTTGAAAGCAGTTTTTAGTTCTGAACAGATTGAGCCACCACAAAAATCTCAATCGGTTCAGGATAGAATGTATAGGGGTCTTCAAGGGCGTAAGCCTAAATGTTTTCCAGTACACCAGTCACTTAAAGATATGGTCCTCTCAGAATGGAAAGAGCCTGAGAAAAGGTTGTTCCAGTCCAGAGGACATACGAGCAGGTTTCCCTTTTAGTCCGACATTGAAGAGACGTTTTTCAAGTTTCCCAGACTGGATGCTCCTATGTCTCAAGAGTCTAAAAGATCTGATCTTTCATTTGAAGACTCTGGGGTTCTTAAGGACCAGATGGACAGGAAAGCTGACGCTTTGCTCCGTAAGGCCTAGGAGGCTTCAGCCTTCTCTCTGGGACCCGGCATCCACTTGCTTAGCTAGAAATCTAGATGTTTGGGTCCAGAGGCTAGATGACCTGCTCTCCACCGACACGCCTGTAGAAGAGATCAAAGAATATCTCCCCCTGATTGCCAAATCAGTGGCTTTCTTGGCAGACTCGGTTAGATCAGTGGCCAAAACGTCAGCTTTGATCAGTTGCTCTAGACGGGCAATCTGCTTATAATCCTGGGACGGGGATCTGACCTCCAAAAATAAACTGTGGTATTCCCTTTGACGGCAAACTATTGTTTGGTTCGGCTTTAGAGGAAGTACTTGCTCGGTCCTCGGAAAAGGGTAAACGTTTCCCATCTTGGAAGGTTAAGCCTCAAACTAAGGAGCCCTTTTCAGGGCAAATCTAACTTCAAACCAGGGGGTCAGCAGGCAAAGAAAAAATGGTCGTTTAGCAAAGAAAGCTAAGGGGTCTCTCTTTGCTCCTTCAACCCAGGCAAAAAGCTCTCAGTGACCCCAGGTCAGGGGTAGGAGGAAGGCTGACCTTTTTCAGCAAGGAATGGGCAAAAGTAACAGAAAATCCTTTTGTTCTCAAGGTCATAAAAGAGGGTTTCAGGTTGGAATTCAATGTCTCTCCTCCTCAGAGGTTTTTTCTCACTCATCTGCTGAGGGACCAAGAGAAACGGCAGGGCATGTTAGGTCTGATTTGTCTTTGGAAATCAGAAGGGGTTATTTCCCCTGTTCTGGAGGATCAAAAATTCCAAGGATTTTATCCCCACGTTTTCCTGGTAAGGAAGGCATCAGGAGGATTTTGGATGGTCATCAATCTGAGCCTTCTAAACAGTTTCTTGGTTTACAGGCGTTTCCGGATGGAAAGCATTTACTCACTCAGGAATCGGTTATTGCCAGAGGTATTCATGGTGGCCCTGGATCTTCAGGATGCTTACCTCCATGTTCCAATATACCAAGATCATCAGGACTGGTTCTTCCTAGCTTTTGTTCCTCCCCCAGGAATCCGGAGGAAGAAAGGTTCGGTTTTTTAGATGTAAGAAGATGTCTTCTACACTACTTAGAAGTTACTAGTGAATTTAAGAAAATACCCAATTACTGATTATTTTTAGGGTTCCAAAGCTTGCAAAGGTTCCATTTCCAGATGGATTAGAGAAGCTATATGTGAGGCCTACAAATCTTCACCACAGTCCCCTCCCTCTAGAGTTATGCTGCGTACACACGAGCGGACTTTACGGCAGACTTTGCCCGGCGGACTTTTCGTTGGACTTTCTGAATGAACGGACTTGCCTACACACAATCAACCAAAGTCTGACGGATTCATACGTCATGACGTACAACCGGACTAAAATAAGGAAGTTCGAACTAGCATACAGACGAGCGGACTTTGACGGGACTCAAGTCCGTCGGATAGATTTGAAACAAGTTCGTCCAACTTTTGAGAAAACAAAGTCCACTGGAGCCCACACACGATTGAATTGTCCAACAAAATCCCGTCCGCCGGGCAAAGTCTGCCGTAAAGTCCGACCGTGTGTACGTGGCAATAGGGCTCACTCTACTAGGTCGCTAGCTGCATCTTGGGCAGAAAGAGTGGGTGCATCATGGGAAGATATTTCCAAAGCTGCTGTCTGGGCCTCCTGTCATGCATTCATCAGGCATTATAGAGTCCAGATGCTCTCCAGCCAGGACCTCTCCTTTGGAAGGAAAGTACTTCAGGCTGTCGTCCCTCCCTAAGGTATAGATCTTGCTTATCCTCTCAAGTAGCTGTCCTGGAAGATTAGGGGGGGAAACCCCCATTAGACTTGCCGTTAACGGTATTTCCATGAGTCTTCCTTGACAGCGTCTATATTCCCACCCTATTCTTTTTTCACCGGTCCTCTTATTTTAACCTGGTGGTGGTGTATTAACGAGTCTCTGTTATTCCTCTTCCGAGTTCACTTTTGGTGGAGGTTTACTTGATCTTCATACAACTGAGGGTCAGGGGAAAGGGAGGGGCCTTTTAAATTGTCTGATTTGTGTTTCCTGTAGAAGGCGGAGCCAATCATCTCTCAAGTAGCTGTCCTGGAAGATTCATGGAAATACCATTACCGGTAAGTCTAACAGGGGTTTTTGACTACGTTTGTTTAATAATAAAAAAAAAAAAAAAACGTAGTCAAAACATTGCCAAAATTTAGTAACCGGAATGGATAGTCAGCCAAGCCAGAAGTCAGGGATCAAAGTAGTGGAACAGCAAGCAGGATCTGGAGCCAGAAGGGATGTCAGCAAAGCCAGTCTTTAAACAGGGATGCAGGAGATGTTTCTTGTGATGTGACCAAGGTGAAGGCAGAGCTCTTCTGGACTGGACGGCTTAAATAGGCAGGACTGACGAGCAGGATATCATCAACAGCTGAGTAACTGTGGAGAGAGATGGGAGCTGGCAATTAGCGGACAGCTGAGCGGCCAGCTCAGAGAAGGAAGGGCTAAGACCATCCCTGACACTAGGATATTAGTAAATGGAATGCATCTCAAAGTCTTCGTTCAAGCCCCCCGGATTTAGGCTATTAGCGGATTCCTCGTATCTCGGAGCACTGGACACCACCGGAGTTATCAGGTTTGATGACCGCCTCATGCCCAGCAGTTCGGAAGGGACTGCCGTGACCCGAACCCCTCCTATGTGCCTGATTTTAAACTACTCAAACATGAATTGAACCCATTTTAATAAAGACGTTCAGATTTTAAACTTTATGTTTTATGCTAGTGGTGCTGCTATTTACTCCTTTCTACAACGCACACAGAGCAATCTTCTACTCTGACAGCGGCTGCCTAATGATGCTTATCCAGACATATCTCTAAGTCTGGGAAAAAGCGGCATATGGAAATGATCTCTCCCCAGGAATATTGGTGAACTTTGTGGACTCCCCCTCTCTCCCCAGTCCATCTCCGCCTTTTCTAGTCAAGATTCTTAGGTGTGCACAGAGCACTTCACATATATCATTTCCCTCGCCACATTCACAGTATTTTTTTTATGATAGAGACAGAATATCAACCAAAAATCCAGAAAAAAACATGATACAAATGTTATAAATTAAGTTGCAGTTCAGCGAGTAAAATTGTGATCCCTTCACAAAACATGACTTAGTAGTTGGTGGAGAAACCCTTGTTGGCGATCACAGAGGTCAGACGTTTCTTGTAGGTGGTGATCAGGTTTGCACACATCTCAGGAGGGATTTTGGTCCACTCTTCTCTACAGATCTTCTCTAAATCCTTAAGGTTTCTTGGCTGTCTCTTGGCAACTCAAAGTTTCAGCTCCTTCCATAAATTTTCTATAGGATTAAGGTCTGGAGACTGGCTAGGCCACTCCATGACCTTAATGTGAGTCTTCTTGAGCTGCTCCTTTGTTGCCTTGGTGATATGTTTTGGGTCATTGTCATGCTGGAAGACCCATCCATGACCCATCTTCAGTGTTCCCACTGAGGGAAGAAGGTTCTCATCCAAGATTTTACAATACATGGCCTCGTCCATTGACCCCCTCAATGCGGCAAAGTCAGCCTGTACCTTTAGCAGAGTAACAGCCCCAAATCATCATGTTTCCACCTCCGTGTGTGACTGTAGGGATGATGTGTGACTGTAGGGATGGTGTGACTGTAGGGATGATGTGTGACTGTAGGGATGGTGTGTGACTGTAGGGATGATGTGTGACTGTAGCGATGGTGTTCTTAGGGTCATAGTCAGCATTTTTCTTCCTCCAAACATAGCGAGTCGAGTTAATGCCAAAGTGCTGAATTTTGGTCTCATCTGACCACAGAACTTTCTCCCAATCCTTCTCTGAATCATTTAGATGTTGATTGGTGGACTTCAGACGTTCCTGTACATGTGTCTTCCTGAGGAGGGGACCCTGTGATCGCTACAGGATTTCAATCCACGGCGATGTATTGTGTTATCAATGGTTTGTTTGGTGACTGTGGTCCCAACTGCCTTGAGATCCTTCACAAGCTCCTCCCGTGTAGTTCTGGGCGGATCCCTCACTTTTCTCATCCTCCCCCCATGAGGAGAAATCTTCCATGGAGCTCCAGATCAAGGACGATTGATGGTTATTTTATATTTCTTCCATTTGTGAATAATCACTCCAACAGTTGTCTCCTCCTCACCAAGCTTCTTGCTGATAGTCTTGTAGCCCATTCCAGCCTTGTGCAGGTCTACAATCTTCTCCCTGACGTCCTCTGACAGATCTTTGGTCTTCCCCATGATGGTGAGGATTGGATGGAAGAAAGAGATTCTGTGGACAGGTGTCTTTTATACACATAACGAGTTGTCGTTAGGAGAACCTTCTTACATTGACAGGACTAATCTGTGTACCACATGAGCACCTCCTGTAGTGTCTGTGTATACTCCATATATACCCCCCATATATACTATATACACTCTCTATATACTCTATATATATATATATATATATACACCCCACATGAGCACCTACTGTAGCCAGTCTGTGGGGCAGAATTATTGTTGGTTGGTTGGGGATCAAATACTTATTTTACTCACTGAACTGCAACTCCATTTATAACATTTGTATTGTGTGTTTTTTCTGGATTTTTGGTTGATATACTGCCTCGATCATATAAAATACACCCATGATAAAAATTATAGACCCTTCATTTCTTTGTAAGGGGGCAAATCTACACAATCTGCGGGGAAGCCAATCAGTATTTTCCCCCCACTATAAGTTGGAGACTATCCTGGCTTGTCAGTGATGGAAGTTGGGGCCACTCTTGGGTTAGATTGATGGGGTTAGCTGTAGTTCCTCCAGGGATTCCATCTCTTCAAGGTGTCTGACTGTTCAGTGCTAAACATAGGTCTTGGCTGACTGCAGCCATCAGGATTCTGTCCTATCCAGGGAACGATCCACAGCTACTTGGGGAACACAGGTGGGGAATCGGCACATCCCAACCAATAAAATGTAATCTATAATAAAGCAAATATCTGACTGGTCTCCCATCTTTGTTCTAATCTTCCTCTAATCCAGTTTTTACAGAGCAGCTCCTCTAGAAGTGCCCCCCTTCCCATGTGAAAAGTGAACTCCATCTTCCTGATCATGTTTCACATTACACCCCAAATATACTATTTACCCAATATGGGTGTAAGGTGAAGCATGGTCAGAGTATTCTCCGCCTGCACAGCCCCATCATTCATTAAAGGGAAGTTATCTGTTGGGTCTTTAGGGACAGGTGCACCCTCCCATCGGTATGGGGGTATCTTGGTTAAGGTAGGAAATTTTCGGTCCACAGTGAGGGCAGACCACTCTTTTTTTTGCAAAGTCCTTGGTAGAAGCATGCACCTTTTCAGGGCCTTTCCAATCTCTTTAGAGGAAATCATGGAGGAGCAGGTGCACTGGAAAAGCCTTTGCTTACTTCTGGGCTCTGCAGGGCCCCAGACTGGGAAAAGCTCTGGTAGGAACAACAGGCCGATCCTCTGTATTCATAGTAGTGTGTAGTCCAAGTCTTAATTTGGGAGTAATAACAAAAGATCGCTCAAAGGCAAACTGGTCAGGTCAAGAATCAGTCACAGCAGCTGGTGGGTCAAAGGCTGCCAAGGCCATGGTCAGGTAAGATACGAAATCTGTAGGGAGAGGATGAGAGCACACCTGTGGCCAGCAAATATTGGGGGGATTTGAGCCATAAAGTCTTGCATGATTGTAGAAAAACCTCAGCTGAAGAAGCAGCAAAACCCAATGAAGCTAAAGAGGACTCTAAAGATGGGATAGGCTCTAGGAGTGGAGGGCAACAGGACTCTGGGCTGCAGATGTCAGCTGCATGAAGCACCAAAGCCATAAGTTGGAGGCACCTGGTACAGCATGGCTGACCCCCTACACCCCGCCACGTCTACAGACAAACATGTTGAAACCACATAGTGGTAAGATTTGAGGTACAAAGCAAGGCCTCAGGAACTCATAAAACCCAGACAGATGGTGGCAGGTGAAGGTTGGATGGCTGGAGGTAAACCACGGTCACTACAGGTGGGCAGCAGGAATGGATCAAAGATTGAAATTCCTCATGGCTCTTTGCAAAGCCGGAGCAGCAGCAAGGAGATGCTTCCTGGATACTGTATGGCAGGAAACACTCCACCCATTGTATGTCAGCGCTCAGTCCCACGCCGATAACTCCTTCCGTGTCCAAAGACAGGGGCACTAAGGTTGACCCGTGACCCATTTTCATGAGATAGCCCCCTCAGCTCAGCCCAATCGGCCCACCCAGGAAGTGAGTCTTTAGAGACACAGACTATGGAGTTGATTTACTAAAGGCAAATAGACTGTGCACTCTGCAAGGGCAGTTGCTCCAGAGCTTAGAAAATTAGGGGGAGCTCTGCTGACTTCCATCATCCAATCATGTGCAAGCAAAAATGCGGTTTCCTTTTTTACATGCATGTGATTACAAAGAATACTCAAAGTGAAGCTTCTCCTCATTCACTAAGCTCTGAAGCAAATGCCCTTACAGAGTGCACAGTATCTTTGCCTTTAGTAAATCCATCCCTATGTCAGCGACTCTGGAAGTGAAAAATGCTCCGTGGACAACTTGGGTCTACAATGGGCCGTACACAGAGCCCCGTGCCAGAAGGTCACGTCCAGGATATCTCCACAAACATCCAGGCCGAGGAGGTCCATTGTAATTGACGAAGCAGTGTAACCTCGACTGAAGAAAAAGCGTTTAGGAGGTTGAATGTAGAGCTGCACAATTAATGGTTATAAGATTGCGATCTTGATTCACCCCCGCTGACGATCTCCATTATTTCATGTAACAAGTAGAGTTCTCTGCTTACTCTGACATTCTGCCAAGATTTTAACAACATTGTAACTCTTCCTTCTTAGATCAAAGGGATGAAACTTCTGTGTGAATATGCAGGAAGTTTAACCACTTAAAGTCTAAACCTTTTTCTGGCACTTCTTTCTTACAGTTAAAATCTGATTTTTTTGCAAGAAAATTACTTGGAACCCCCAAACATTACAAATATTTTTTTTAGCAGAGACCCTAGGGAATAAAATGGCGATTGTTGCAATATTTTATGTCACACTGTATTTGCACAGTGGTCTTTCAAACGCAATTTTTTGGGAAAAATACACTTCAATGAATAAAAAAAAACAGAAACAGTAAAGTTAGCCCAATTATTTTGTTTAATGTGAAAGATGATGTTACGCCGTGAGAATCGTGATCTATCTTCTAAGCAAAAAAAAAAAAAAAATTGCGATTCTCATTTTAGCCAGAATCGTGCAGCTCTAGTTGAATGTTTTATTTTTTTTTTTTTAGAGGACACTAGCAAAAAATAGGAGGGGAAATCCCGGGTCTTGTGTACGGGTGTTTGTTTGCCTGTGTTCAATCCTTCTGTAGTTGGCAGTATAACCTGAAAGACTTCCTGTGTCCCTCAATGGATGAGCAGGAATTAGGACTTCACAAAAAAAAAAAACCTACAATACAGCAGTAGGAGCCCCACCCCCTCATCTCCTGTGTGGTGTGATGGCAGGTAGGCAGGGTCTCAGCCCCGAGGTGTAACCAATGAGACAACACAGTGTAATAGTTTATTATCTGGCAGAGTTTAATACTGGGAAGAGTACAGAAGGTAAAATAAAGGGGGTGGGGTATACAGGGGGTACGGTATATGTACAGGACACAATCACGGCATTAATGACGAAACGCGTCAGTAGGAATTCCTAAATCTAGAGACATGTACTTAGAATAAAATGCAATAAAAACAGCGCCGGATCAGGAGAAGACGGCATCCTAAACTATGTGCTATTCCCATACCGACATCCTGCTCTAGTATCATGTGACCCCAAGAGACGGGGCTTGCTGTCTACAAACCTGACCTTGCTCCAGTATCATGTGACTGATAGGCGGGGCTTATATCGGCATCCTGCTATAGTATGGAGGAGGGTGCATAGGACACTGGGTGATCTGAGAAGAGATCTGTTGTGCTCAGATTGTAGGCAGAGATCCTACAACGGATCCAGTAATCACGTATTCATAGCACCGTACTGAATAAGCAGGTAAGTCTGCATCTTCCATCGGTCACCCTGCAGGGGAAGCTGCAGCTCTGGTCTGCTGGAATCGCCCCATAGTGGGAGGGGCGGCTTATCCCCCCTAGACTTGTGTCACCTTGCAGTAGGTGGGACAGTGTTCAGGGCTCATAGTCTCCCTCCTCAAGCTGCAGTGGAAGGACGCTGTAGGGATGACATGTACACACATGGACACTAAACACATGGAACGCTCACACCCAGCACAGGACTCTGTCCCTTCCATGTCACACACACAGCCCCGGTGAAGCAGGTGACCACTCCGATCACAGCTCCATCCCCTCATCTGCCTCTGGCCTGTCCTTCCCTTGCCGGCTCTTCGTGGGCGGGTCCTGCGGCCTGGACAGGGAGTGCAGGAGCCGGTGGATAGGGCTGGTTGGAGGAGACCAAATGACAAGTTCCAGGCAGGGAGAGGATCTGCAGAAAGGAGAGAATCAGTCATTACATCAGACATTCACTTACCGTTATATCCATTCCTTGGAGGCCATTGAGGGACACAAGATTTCAGGTACCGACGGGTTATACTGCCAGCTACAGAATGGCGGCACGCTGGTAAACCAGCCAGGTATGACACTTCTTCTACCCAGCATGCCACAGATTTGTGGTAAAGCAGTACTAAGGGCATGAAGAAAACACAGAGTGGCAGGTCCAGTGTCCCTCAATGGACGATAAAAGAAAATATATTTTTGTCCTTACTATAAAATCCATTCGTTTGAGTCCAGAGGAACACAGGCCCTGCCTCCCTGTGTTTGTTCATAGTTATCTACACTTAGTACCGCTTTACCAGAAATCTGTGGAACGCTGGGCACAGGATGTGTTCTACTGGGCTGGTCCTCCTGTAGGTGGCAATATAACCTGGCGGTATCTGAAATCTAACCTGGGATGTCCAAAAGAAAAAACCCAACAGGCCTTACTAGGAATACTGGGGCCACCCCAACCTGCATGGATGGAGTTAGTCCCCCTACTAGATAGGGAAACCCGCTCAAAGAACCAAGGCGAGAACACAGGGGATCAAAATGATGTTCCAGATCACGATAAAGAAGGTCACCATCAGAAGCGGGAAAATAAAACCCAAAACTGAACAAAATCAAACAAGAATACGGTATTTTTGAAAACGAAAAAGGTAGGGGGACTTTAGATATGCTGGGGTAGCACATTGCAATGGCTTCTTCCTCTAAGTGATTCTTTCTACAAGTGATATGCACTTCATTCTCTGCACTGGGTTCTGCCTCACCTGATCATTACTTCTGTCTCTTTACAGGTATGTGTCAGCTCATCCACATCTTCCACCGTTAACTGCAATTGGGATCTGCTTGCTGTCTCTGTGTGTGTGTCTCTCTGGTATGTGTCAGCTCATCCACATCTTCCACCGTTAACTGCAATTGGGATCTGCTTGCTGTCTCTGTGTGTGTGTCTCTCTGGTATGTGTCAGCTCATCCACATCTTCCACCGTTAACTGCAATTGGGATCTGCTTGCTGTCTCTGTGTGTGTGTCAGCTCATCCACATCTTCCACCGTTAACTGCAATTGGGATCTGCTTGCTGTCTCTGTGTGTGTGTCTCTCTGGTATGTGTCAGCTCATCCACATCTTCCACCGTTAACTGCAATTGGGATCTGCTTGCTGTCTCTGTGTGTGTGTCTCTCTGGTATGTGTCAGCTCATCCACATCTTCCACCGTTAACTGCAATTGGGATCTGCTTGCTGTCTCTGTGTGTGTGTCTCTCTGGTATGTGGCCTTCTCTATCTGTTGCCCTGTGCGAACAACCATGACATTATTTGTTTTTCTGGACTGTCTTACCTAAGTTTTATGTGTTGATCTTGTCTTGGCCTCTTGCTATTCTGACTTTTGAAGCAAAAAGTTCACTTTGATTGCTAGGCACTCTTATAGTCACTCATGATTAATTAACGAACTTCAACCCCACCCTTATAACAGTATATATTTGAGCATCCTTAAGGGGCTAGCACATTGCTGGGGTACCACATTGCAATGGCTTCTATCTCTAAGTGATTCTTTCTACAAGTGATATGCACTTCATTCTCTGCACTTCAGCGATTGCACGAAGCAAACAAATACAGCAATCTGCACTGGAAAGCAGCTAACAGACTGCAGGTGACCCGTCTCTCTATTAAGCTCTCCCTCCACTCTGTAACATGCACTCTCTACCACTGCTCCTGACACTCCTGTCCTCTCTCCTCAAACTCTCTTACCTCCACCCCCCCTCTCCACCCGCCTGCTTATACATATCACCGCCTTCTGTCTTCCCCCTACTACTGCTCTTACCAACTCTCGCTCATTCTACATCCATACACTGATAAAACCTCCAGTACTCTGAGACATGCCCCTTCACATAAATCACAGTCCCACATTACCTCCCTCACCCTCCTGCTTCTCCTAATCTCTGGTGACATATCCCCAAACCCTGGGCCACCATCATCTGTCTTTGCCCAATGCTCCCATCCCCCTACACCCTCTGGCAGGAGCCGCAACCCACAGAACTTGGTCCATATTCCTCTTTCCAAAACCAGCCCCCCCTTTTCCTGTGCCCTGTGGAATGCACGTTCCGTCTGCAACAAACTCACCGCCCTCCACGACCTCTTCATCACAAATTCCTTTAACCTTCTTGCCATTACTGAAACCTGGCTTCATGAATCGGATACTATTTCTCCTGCTTCCATCTCCCATGGGGGCCTTCTCTGGACTCACTCCCCCAGACCAAGTGGACGAAAGGGAGGTGGAGTGGGAATCCTTCTAGCCCCATGCAGCACCTATCAGGTTCTTCACCCACCTCCCTCTCTGACACTCTCCTCTTTTGAGGCACATTGCATTCGTCTTTTCTCTCCCATTTCTCTAAGAATTGCTGTCATCTACCGGCCCCCTGGACCGGTATCAGCCTTTCTTGATGACTTCTCTGCCTGGCTACCCTACTTTCTCTCTTCTGAAATCCCCACAATTATTCTTGGGGACTTCAACATCCCTGTCAACACTAACACTACTATTACTTCTAAACTTCTCAGTCTAACCTCATCGCTTGACCTGAAGCAATGGATACAGGCTCCTACCCACTCCAACGGCAACACCCTTGACCTTGCCTTCTCCTATCTGTGCACTCCGTGCAACCTTTCCAACAATCCATTCCCACTCTCTGATCACCACCTTATTAGTTTTGCTCTCTCCTTGTCTTCCACCTCTTCTCCCTCCAACCGCCCAACAGTTACACGCAGAAACCTTCGCCACCTCAACCCTTCTCTTCTCTACTCTGCTACTGATCACCTCTATGAAAAAATCTCCCCCCTGTCCTGCCCCAACCTAGCTACTTTCATTTACAACAGCTCACTGTCCTCCTCCCTAGACAAGCTGGCCCCCCTCACTACACGCAGAATTAGGCCCCGACTTCTACAACCCTGGCAAACAGATGACACCAGAAGTCTCAGAAAACGTAGCCGCGCTCTTGAGCGCCTGTGGCATAAGACTAAGACCCAGGAAGACTTCACACAATATAAATCTGCCCTCCTAAAATACTACTCCTGCCTTCACACTGCCAAACAGACCTACTTTATCACACTCATCAACACCTTCTCATCCAGTCCACGTCAACTCTTCTCTACCTTCAATACTCTACTCTGTCCTCCACTGCCTCCACCCACCAACTCAATCACCGCCCAGGAGATTGCCAATCACTTCAAAACTAAGATTGATACAATTCACGAGGAGATCGCCAATGCGCAAAAACCTCCCCCATGCAACACCCCATGTCCACAGATACAGTCATTACTTCCCTCATTCAACCCTGCTACTACTACTGAGGTTGCTAAACTTTTATCTAGCACTCATCTAACCACTTGCCCCCTGGATCCTGTTCCCTCGCAAATGCTACGCTCACCCTCTGACTCGATTCTACGCTCTCTAACTCACATTTTCAACCTCTCCCTCTCTTGTGGCATCTTCCCAAACTCTCTAAAACATGCGCTAGTCACCCCCATACTAAAAAAGCCCTCACTGGATCCCACCAATCTCAACAACTTACGTCCCATCTCCTTACTCTCCTTCTCCTCCAAACTTCTTGAAAGACTGGTCTACAACCGATTAAGTGACCATCTGACCATGAATAAACTTCTTGATCCCCTTCAGTCCGGTTTTCGCCCTCAACACTCCACGGAAACTGCTCTCCTTAAACTCTCAAATGACCTACTAATGGCTAAAGCCAATGGACACTATTCTGTACTACTTCTCCTGGATCTCTCTGCTGCCTTTGACACAGTGGACCACCCACTCCTCCTCGAAAAACTCCACTCCTTTGGTCTCCGTGACTGCACTCTTCGCTGGTTCTCATCCTACCTATCCCACCGCTCCTTCAGTGTCACTTACAACTCTACTTCCTCCTCTCCTCTTCCTTTTTGCGTTGGGGTCCCCCAAGGTTCAGTTCTCGGACCTCTCCTTTTTTCAATCTACACCACCTCCTTGGGTCAGTTGATTGCCTCCCACGGCTTTAAATATCATCTCTACGCTGATGACACCCAAATCTATCTCTCCACCCCCCAGCTCTCTCCATCTGTCTCCTCACGCATTACCAACTTATTAGCAGACATATCAGCCTGGATGTCACATCACTTTCTCAAACTCAACCTATCCAAAACCGAGCTCATGATATTTCCTCCCTCAGGTGCCACTTCCCCTGATCTCCCTGTCAAGATCAACGGCTCAACTATCAACCCATCTCCCCACGCCAAGGTCCTAGGTGTAATCCTGGACTCTGAACTAACCTTTCGACCCCACATTCTATCACTATCCAAAGCTTGCCGCCTCTGTCTTCGCAACATCTCCAAGATACGCCCCTTCCTAACCATTGACACCACAAAGCTTCTAATCCACTCCCTGGTCATCTCCCGCCTTGACTACTGCAACTCCCTCCTCATTGGTTTACCTCTAAATAGGCTATCCCCACTTCAGTCCATCATGAACGCTGCGGCCAGGCTCATCCACCACACAAACCGCTCAGCGTCTGCTACACCCCTCTGCCAATCCCTCCATTGGCTGCCACTCAGTCACCGAATTAAATTCAAGATACTAACTATAACTTACAAAGCCATCCACAACTTGGCCCCTAGCTACATCTCTAACCTAGTCACAAAATACCAACCTAATCGTTCTCTTCGCTCCTCCCAAGACCTCCTGCTCTCAAACTCCCTTGTCACCTCATCCCATGCTCGCCTTCAGGACTTCTCCAGAGCCTCCCCCATCCTCTGGAATGCTCTACCCCAATCCGTCCGTTTTTCTCCTACTTTATCCACTTTCAGACGATCCCTGAAAACTCATCTCTTCAGAGAAGCCTATCTGGCCCCCACCTAACAACTGTACATTTATCTTCTCAATCAGCCCATCCCCCACAGTTATTACCTCTTGTATCTCTTGACCTCCCCTCTTAGATTGTAAGCTCTAAGGAGCAGGGCCCTCTGATTCCTACTGTATCAAATTGTATTGTATTTGTACTGTTTACCCTCAAGTTGTAAAGCGCTACGTAAACTGTTGGCGCTATATAAATACTGTATAATAATAATAATAATAATATGCCAAATGAGAACAAAGTCAGAATAAAAATCTATATACAATTTAATTCCTCAAACATTGTCATAAACACAATATTAAAAACAGATATGCATAAAGAAAAACTTTACGATAAATACAAAAATATGTAAATCTGATGGATAGATGTACTTGGTCTACGCGTTCCGCAGGATTCCCCGCTTCTTCAGGACCAATCATATATTGTAAGTGTGTTATATACAGAGTGTCTTACTCCATATCATAAATCATCAAAACAGAGGAAAGGAATACAGGATCTGTCTCAGATGTTTTCCTACCGGCCCATAGGATATAATCTGGACCTATTGAGGCAGCAAGTAAACAAATATCCAAAAAAGGGGGGGGGGATAAATATCCGGTGTACAGCAAACTTTGCCGGAGGAGAGGCGGATATGTACCTACCACAATACCAGCACATGTGATCGCCACAGAGCTGTTTTCTCGGTACTTTGGATTTATCCCCTCGGTCTTAAATAGATATTGGGATTCACATTGTTTGGAGTACATTGCTATACACCGGATATTTATGTTTACGTCTGTCACCGACATTCATCAGTTTTGTGCTGAAATTCCCAACTCAAGAAGAGGAAAAACAAAACTAAAACAGCACACACAAGTTTTCAGAAGCCAAGTTCTAAAGTCCTGGCCGGAGAGGGAAAGGAGGGCCCGGCTAGAGAGAGGGAGGGAGGGAGAGGAGGGCCCGGCTAGGGAGAGGGAGGGAGGGAAAGGAGGGCCCGGCTAGAGAGAGGGAGGGAGGGAAAGGAGGGCCCGGCTAGGGAGAGGGAGGGAGGGAAAGGAGGGCCCGGCTAGGGAGAGGGAGGGAGGGAAAGGAGGGCCCGGCTAGAGAGAGGGAGGGAGGGAAAGGAGGGCCCGGCTAGAGAGAGGGAGGGAGGGAAAGGGGGGCCCGGCTAGAGAGAGGGAGGGAGGGAAAGGAGGGCCCGGCTAGAGAGAGGGAGGGAGGGAAAGGAGGGCCCGGCTAGAGAGAGGGAGGGAAAGGAGGGCCCGGCTAGAGAGAGGGAAGGAGGGAAAGGAGGGCCCGGCTAGAGAGAGGGAGGGAGGGAAAGGAGGGCCCGGCTAGAGAGAGGGGGGAGGGAAAGGAGGGCCCGGCTAGAGAGAGGGAGGGAGGGAAAGGAGGGCCCGGCTAGAGAGAGGGAGGGAGGGAGGGAAAGGAGGGCCCGGCTAGAGAGAGGGAGGGAGGGAGGGAAAGGAGGGCCCGGCTAGAGAGAGGGAGGGAGGGAGGGAAAGGAGGGCCCGGCTAGAGAGAGGGAGGGAGGGAGGGAAAGGAGGGCCCGGCTAGAGAGAGGGAGGGAGGGAAAGGAGGGCCCGGCTAGAGAGAGGGAGGGAGGGAAAGGAGGGCCCGGCTAGAGAGAGGGAGGGAGGGAAAGGAGGGCCCAGCTAGAGAGAGGGGGGGAGGGAAAGGAGGGCTCGGCTAGAGAGAGGGGGGGAGGGAAAGGAGGGCTCGGCTAGAGAGAGGGGGGGAGGGAAAGGAGGGCTCGGCTAGAGAGAGGGGGGAGGGAAAGGAGGGGAGGGGGAAGGAGGGCTCGGCTAGAGAGAGGGAGGGAGGGAAAGGAGGGCTCGGCTAGAGAGAGGGAGGGAGGGAAAGGAGGGCTCGGCTAGAGAGAGGGAGGGAGGGAAAGGAGGGCCCGGCTAGAGAGAGGGAGGGAGGGAAAGGAGGGCTCGGCTAGAGAGAGGGAGGGAGGGAAAGGAGGGCCCGGCTAGAGAGAGGGAGGGAGGGAAAGGAGGGCTCGGCTAGAGAGAGGGAGGGAGGGAAAGGAGGGCTCGGCTAGAGAGAGGGAGGGAAAGGAGGGCTCGGCTAGAGAGAGGGAGGGAAAGGAGGGCTCGGCTAGAGAGAGGGAGGGAAAGGAGGGCTCGGCTAGAGAGAGGGAGGGAAAGGAGGGCTCGGCTAGAGAGAGGGAGGGAGGGAAAGGAGGGCTCGGCTAGAGAGAGGGAGGGAGGGAAAGGAGGGCTCGGCTAGAGGGAGGGAAAGGAGGGCTCGGCTAGAGAGAGGGAGGGAAAGGAGGGCTCGGCTAGAGAGAGGGAGGGAAAGGAGGGCTCGGCTAGAGAGAGGGAGGGAAAGGAGGGCTCGGCTAGAGAGAGGGAGGGAAAGGAGGGCTCGGCTAGAGAGAGGGAGGGAAAGGAGGGCTCGGCTAGAGAGAGGGAGGGAAAGGAGGGCTCGGCTAGAGAGAGGGAGGGAAAGGAGGGCTCGGCTAGAGAGAGGGAGGGAAAGGAGGGCTCGGCTAGAGAGAGGGAGGGAAAGGAGGGCTCGGCTAGAGAGAGGGAGGGAAAGGAGGGCTCGGCTAGAGAGAGGGAGGGAAAGGAGGGCTCGGCTAGAGAGAGGGAGGGAAAGGAGGGCTCGGCTAGAGAGAGGGAGGGAAAGGAGGGCTCGGCTAGAGAGAGGGAGGGAAAGGAGGGCTCGGCTAGAGAGAGGGAGGGAAAGGAGGGCCCGGCTAGAGAGAGGGAGGGAAAGGAGGGCCCGGCTAGAGAGAGGGAGGGAAAGGAGGGCCCGGCTAGAGAGAGGGAGGGAAAGGAGGGCCCGGCTAGAGAGAGGGAGGGAAAGGAGGGCCTGGCTACTGAGAGGGAAAGGAGGGTCCCACCGGAGAGGGAAAGGAGGGTCCCGCCGGAGAGGGAAAGGAGGGTCCCGCCGGAGAGGGAAAGGAGGGTCCCGCCGGAGAGGGAAAGGAGGGTCCCGCCGGAGAGGGAAAGGAGGACCTGTTCATTGGCTGTATGATGGAGGAAGGGTACTCACAGGGAGTGGTTCCTCCTGATGACCACTCATGGGTCCCCCCACAGCTCTCCCTGGTTCCTCCTGATGACCACTCTTGGGTCCCCCCACAGCTCTCCCTGGTTCCTCCTGATGACCACTCTTGGGTCCCCCCACAGCTCTCCCTGGTTCCTCCTGATGACCACTCATGGGTCCCCCCACAGCTCTCCCTGGTTCCTCCTGATGACCACTCTTGGGTCTCCCCACAGCTCTCCCTAGTTCCTCCTGATGACCACTCTTGGGTCCCCCCACAGCTCTCCCTGGTCTTTCTTGTTGACCTCTAACCGGTTCCTCCTGCAGGAGTGTTGCTCTTTCTGGTTCCTCCTGCAAGCAAATGGTAACTTGAAAAGGCAACAGGAGGAACTGGGGAGAATTGCGGGGAACCTAAGTGAACAACATTCCTGGAGTCTCAGTTTCGCAGAGGACTTTGGGGGGACCATTGCCCAGGACTGGAAAACATTCAGTGGTTTGGTTGTTGATCAACTACCAACATTGATCAGTTTTGTGCTGAAATTCCCAACTCAAGAAACAAAGAAAAAACAAAAAACAAAACTAACAAAACACAAGTTTTCAGAAGCTAAGTCCTGAAGTTCTGAAGTCCTAGCCCGGAGAGGCAAGGGAGGGCCCCGCCCGGAGAGGCAAGGGAGGGCCCCGCCCGGAGAGGCAAGGGAGGGCCCCGCCCGGAGAGGCAAGGGAGGGCCCCGACCGGAGAGGCAAGGGAGGGCCCCGACCGGAGAGGCAAGGGGGACCTGTTCATTGGCTGTATGATGGGGGAAGGATACTCACAGGGAGTGTAGGATCTTCTCAGGCACAATGCTGTCTGGCCGGACTTCCCGTAGTGTCTTCTCCAGTAGAGGGCAGACACTCAGCACCTTAGCATTGTTCATACAGAATTCCTCGGGGTCCACTATGACCGTGTCTTCTTCTGATGAGGAGTCCGGAGACCTGTGGAGGAGAAGCAGCCATAAACACTCCACCCTATAACGGGTTGTCACTCCTGTACCCACGCAGTTGGGGGCTCCTGTAAAAAATATGATCCCTGGCATTTAGAACTACAACCATATGTGTACCTATTCCTGAGAGGGACATCTGGCCAAAGTCACGCTGACTCGGGAGCCGCTGTCATCACTGGAGAGGTGCAGCTTCGGCTCTGCCTGTGTGCGGTGTTGGTTATGGCTGCACCTAAGCTCTGCTGGCAGGGGGTGACAGCACCCCAGGTACATCTTAGCAGCAGCCCTGGGCTCTTGTAGTACAGGTAACTGAGATCTCACCTGTCTCCTGGAAGTAGAGCTCCTACACTGAAATAAGGAACGCCGGGTGTCTAAAGGTGCAGAGTCTCAGAGATCAGACGTGGGCTCCCCTTTAATTAGGGCCCCGCTCACTCCATATCTAGGAGCTCCTAGAGACCGGTGACTGCAGGCAGTAGAGGAGGTCAGGCCGTTACTTACCCGGTCCCCGGGGGTTGGAGTTGCTGCGGCAGAGACATTTTGGGAAATCCATTTCCTCCATAGCTGTGGTCATTCTCCAGGCTGAGCCGCTGGAGGCGAGCAGAAACCGCATCTTCCGACAAGTAATGCTTCACAGCCGGGCCCCTGCCGAGGAAAAATACAACATGGTGAGGGAGGGAGCAGAGAGGACACCTATTACCACTGACAAAGGGGAGCCGGATCATAAACCTCTAATGGAGTGGCCTAATAGGCAAGTACAGTACTGTGCAAAAGTTTTAGGCAGGTGTGAAGAAATGCTACAAAGTTTCAAAAATAGATATTTTCATTGTTTATTTTTTATCAATTTACAAAATGCAGAGTGAACAGAAGAGAAATCCAAATCAATATTTGGTGCGACTCCCCTTTGGCCTCAAACCGGCATCAATCTCCTTACACTTGCACAAAGTGAGAGAATTTGTAGGATCATTTATACCAAGCAGGTGCTAATGATCATCAATTTCATATGTAGGTTAAAACAAGCCATTAAAGTGGCTGAAAACCCTTACAATCCACTTTTTGCTCATTATGCTTATGTCCTGCAGGTCTTTTTTTTATGTGGGTTTACAACAACTTTAACTGAAACAGAAGCAGCTGTGTAAGTGCCCTAAAACTGGGTGAGGAACAGCCAAACTCTGCTACTAAGGTAAGGTTGTGGAAGAGAGTTTCATGTTACAGGTCATACACCATGGCAAGACTGAGCACAGCAACCAGACACCAGGTATAGTGATACTGCATCAGCAAGGTCTCTTCCAGGCAAAGATTTCAAAGCAGACTGGGGGTTCAAGATGTGCAGTTCAAGACATGTTGAGGAGTTCAGACGCAGCGGTCGGGTACCACTGAGGAGTTCAGACGCAGCGGTCGGGTACCACTGAGGAGTTCAGACGCAGCGGTCGGGTACCACTGAGGAGTTCAGACGCAGCGGTCGGGTACCACTGAGGAGTTCAGACGCAGCGGTCGGGTACCACTGAGGAGTTCAGACGCAGCGGTCGGGTACCACTGAGGAGTTCAGACGCAGCGGTCGGGTACCACTGAGGAGTTCAGACGCAGCGGTCGGGTACCACTGAGGAGTTCAGACGCAGCGGTCGGGTACCATTGAGGAGTTCAGACGCAGCGGTTGGGTACCATTGAGGAGCACAGATGCAGTGGCAGATGAACAACACATCATGCTTCCTTCCCTTCCACATTGTAAGATGTTCAGCACTGCCATCAGCACAGAACTGGTGGAAACCAGTGGGACCCCCATCTACTGTCCGGAGAAGTCTGCCAGAAACCAGTGGGACCCAGATGCATCCATCTGCTGTCTAGAGAAGTCTGGAGGAAAACAGTGGGACCCAGGTACCCCCCATCTACTGTCTGGGGAAGTCTGGTGGAAACCAGTGGGACCCAGGTACATCCATCTACTGTCTGGAGAAGTCTGGTGGAAACCAGTGGGACCCAGGTACATCCATCTACTGTCCAGGTAAGTCTGGTGGAAACCAGTGGGACCCAGGTACACCCATCTACTGTCCGGAGAAGTCTGGTGGAAACCAGTGGGACCCAGGTACATCCATCTACTGTCCGGAGAAGTCTGGTGGAAACCAGTGGGACCCAGGTACATCCATCTACTGTCCGGAGAAGTCTGGTGGAAACCAGTGGGACCCAGGTACATCCATCTACTGTCCGGAGAAGTCTGGTGGAAACCAGTGGGACCCAGGTACATCCATCTACTGTCCAGGTAAGTCTGGTGGAAACCAGTGGGACCCAGGTACATCCATCTACTGTCCGGAGAAGTCTGGTGGAAACCAGTGGGACCCAGGTACATCCATCTACTGTCCGGAGAAGTCTGGTGGAAACCAGTGGGACCCAGGTACATCCATCTACTGTCCGGAGAAGTCTGGTGGAAACCAGTGGGACCCAGGTACATCCATCTACTGTCCGGAGAAGTCTGGTGGAAACCAGTGGGACCCAGGTACATCCATCTACTGTCCGGAGAAGTCTGGTGGAAACCAGTGGGACCCAGGTACACCCATCTACTGTCCGGAGAAGTCTGGTGGAAACCAGTGGGACCCAGGTACACCCATCTACTGTTCGGAGAAGTCTGGAGGAAACCAGTGGGACCCAGGTACCCCCATCTACTGTCCAGAGAAGTCTGGTGGAAACCAGTGGGACCCAGGTACATCCATCTACTGTCCGGAGAAGTCTGGTGGAAACCAGTGGGACCCAGGTACACCCATCTACTGTCCGGAGAAGTCTGGTGGAAACCAGTGGGACCCAGGTACACCCATCTACTGTTCGGAGAAGTCTGGAGGAAACCAGTGGGACCCAGGTACACCCATCTACTGTTCGGAGAAGTCTGGAGGAAACCAGTGGGACTCAGGTACATCCATCTACTGTCCGGAACAGTCTGGAGGAAAACATTGGGACCCAGGTACCCCCATCTACTGTCTGGGGAAGTCTGGTGGAAACTAGTGGGACCCAGGTACATCCATCTACTGTCCGGAGATGTTTGGAAGAAAGCAGTGGGACCCAGGTACCCCCATCTACTGTCTAGAGAAGTCTGGGGGGAAACCAGTGGGACCCAGGTACCCCCATCTACTGTCCGGAGAAGTCTGGTGGAAACCAGTGGGACCCAGGTACATCCATCTACTGTCCGGAGATGTTTGGAAGAAAGCAGTGGGACCCAGGTACCCCCCCATCTACTGTCCAGAGAGTTCTGGCCAGAAGTGGAGACAAGGCTAAGAGACTCAACTACGCAGGAAAACATAGGAACTGGGGGGAGGGGGCAGTAAAATGGCAGCAGGTGCTCTGGACTGATGAATCACAATGTGAAATATCTGGCTGTAGCAGGAGGCAGTTTGTTGGGGGAAGTGGTGGGGAGTTGTATAATAATAAGCGTCTGCATCCAACTGTGAAGCATGATGGAGGTTCCTTGCAAGTCTGGGGCTGCATTTCTACAAATGGAGTTGGTGATTTGCTCAGGATCAATGGGGTCCCCAATGCTGAGAAATCCAGGCAGATACTTCATCATGCCATACAATCAGGGAGGCATGTGATTGGCCCCAAATTTATTTTGCAGCAGGACAACCACCCCAAAATTCCAGCCAATGTCATTAAGAACTATCTTGAGTTTAAAGAACGAGTCCTGAAGTTATGGCTTGGCCAAGAAGTACATAGAACAACCTACCTGCCAAGTTCCTCAAACAACTGTGTGCAAGTCTACCTAGAAAAGGGTAACATGGGGGTTGGATTTGGAGTTCTCTTCATTTACCTTAATATTTTGTTCATTGATAAAAATAAACTATTAACACTTTCTGAATCATTCTTCATTTTCTGCATCACACCTGCCTAAGACTTTTGCACAGCACCGAGTACACATTTACACAGGTTAGTCAGCACAGGTGTTGGGGGGGGCAGTTCAGACTGAGTGTTCTGTATACATACCTGCAGCTAAGTGCAGGATAAGTCAGAGGGAGCCGGGTGGTAAATATTGAACATGACTATTGTATGAATGTCAGGTGGCCCGCCTGATGTTTGAGGTGTGACTCCTCTCCAGCCCCCCCGGGGGCACATTGTGGTATTGCTGTGTTAGGTTATGTAGATCTCCAGGAGATGGAGCCCGGGGCAGAAACTAAACATTCATTGTGACTCGCTGTGTCTGATCTATTTCAATGGCCGTGTAAAGGATAGAGTGACATTTTCTATTAAATAGAACCATAACCCAATCAGATATTAGGATCATGAACCACATCTACACGACACAATCCTGACCATATTATGAACCGCACACTGGACTGTCCATGGTGACACATACCTCTCCAGAGGAAAAAGACACCATCACACTGGACTGTCCATGGTGACACATACCTCTCCAGAGGAAGGAGACACCATCACACTGGACTGTCCATGGTGACACATACCTCTCCAGAGGAAGAAGACACCATCACACTGGACTGTCCATGGTGACACATACCACTCCAGAGGAAGGAGACACCATCACACTGGACTGTCCATGGTGACACATACCTCTCCAGAGGAAGGAGACACCATCACACTGGACTGTCCATGGTGACACATACCTCTCCATAGGAAGGAGACACCATCACACTGGACTGTCCATGGTGACACATACCTCTCCAGAGGAAGGAGACACCATCACACTGGACTGTCCATGGTGACACATACCTCTCCATAGGAAGGAGACACCATCACACTGGACTGTCCATGGTGACACATACCTCTCCAGAGGAAGGAGACACCATCACAATGGACTGTCCATGGTGACACATACCACTCCAGAGGAAGGAGACACCACCACACTGGACTGTCCATGGTGACACATACCACTCCAGAGGAAGGAGACACCATCACACTAGACTGTCCATGGTGACACATACCACTCCAGAGGAAGGAGACACCCTCACACTGGACTGTCCATGGTGACACATAACTCTCCAGAGGAAGGATACGCCATCACACTGGACTGTCCATGGTGACACATACCACTCCAGAGGAAGGAGACGCCACCACACTAGACTGTCCATGGTGACACATACCTCTCCAGAGGAAGGAGACACCATCACACTGGACTGTCCATGGTGACACATACCTCTCCAGAGGAAGGAGACACCATCACACTAGACTGTCCATGGTGACACATACCACTCCAGAGGAAGGAGACACCCTCACACTGGACTGTCCATGGTGACACATAACTCTCCAGAGGAAGGATACGCCATCACACTGGACTGTCCATGGTGACACATACCTCTCCAGAGGAAGGAGACACCATCACACTGGACTGTCCATGGTGACACATACCACTCCAGAGGAAGGAGACGCCACCACACTAGACTGTCCATGGTGACACATACCTCTCCAGAGGAAGGAGACACCATCACACTGAACTGTCCATGGTGACACATACCTCTCCAGAGGAAGGAGACACCATCACACTGGACTGTCCATGGTGACACATACCTCTCCAGAGGAAGGAGACACCACCACACTGGACTGTCCATGGTGACACATACCTCTCCAGAGGAAGAAGACACCATCACACTGGACTGTCCATGGTGACACATACCTCTCCAGAGGAAGGATACGCCATCACACTGGACTGTCCATGGTGACACATACCACTCCAGAGGAAGGAGACGCCACCACACTGGACTGTCCATGGTGACACATACCTCTCCAGAGGAAGAAGACACCATCACACTGGACTGTCCATGGTGACACATACCACTCCAGAGGAAGGAGACACCATCACACTGGACTGTCCATGGTGACACATACCTCTCCAGAGGAAGGAGACACCATCACACTGGACTGTCCATGGTGACACATACCTCTCCAGAGGAAGGAGACACCATCACACTGGACTGTCCATGGTGACACATACCTCTCCAGAGGAAGGAGACACCATCACACTGGACTGTCCATGGTGACACATACCTCTCCAGAGGAAGGAGACACCATCACACTGGACTGTCCATGGTGACACATACCTCTCCAGAGGAAGGAGACACCATCACAATGGACTGTCCATGGTGACACATACCTCTCCAGAGGAAGAAGACACCATCACACTGGACTGTCCATGGTGACACATACCTCTCCAGAGGAAGGATACGCCATCACACTGGACTGTCCATGGTGACACATACCTCTCCAGAGGAAGAGACGCCATCACACTGGACTGTCCATGGTGACACATACCTCTCCAGAGGAAGGAGACACCATCACACTGGACTGTCCATGGTGACACATACCTCTCCAGAGGAAGGAGACACCATCACACTGGACTGTCCATGGTGACACATACCTCTCCAGAGGAAGGAGACACCACCACACTAGACTGTCCATGGTGACACATACCTCTCCAGAGGAAGGAGACACCATCACACTGGACTGTCCATGGTGACACATACCTCTCCAGAGGAAGGAGACACCATCACACTGGACTGTCCATGGTGACACATACCTCTCCAGAGGAAGGAGACACCATCACAATGGACTGTCCATGGTGACACATACCTCTCCAGGAGGAAGAAGACACCATCACACTGGACTGTCCATGGTGACACATACCTCTCCAGAGGAAGGAGACACCATCACACTGGACTGTCCATGGTGACACATACCTCTCCAGAGGAAGGAGACACCATCACACTGGACTGTCCATGGTGACACATACCTCTCCATAGGAAGGAGACACCATCACACTGGACTGTCCATGGTGACACATACCTCTCCAGAGGAAGGAGACACCATCACACTGGACTGTCCATGGTGACACATACCTCTCCAGAGGAAGGAGACACCATCACACTGGACTGTCCATGGTGACACATACCTCTCCAGAGGAAGGAGACACCATCACACTGGACTGTCCATGGTGACACATACCTCTCCAGAGGAAGGAGACACCATCACACTGGACTGTCCATGGTGACACATACCTCTCCATAGGAAGGAGACACCATCACACTGGACTGTCCATGGTGACACATACCTCTCCAGAGGAAGGAGACACCATCACACTGGACTGTCCATGGTGACACATACCTCTCCAGAGGAAGGAGACACCATCACACTGGACTGTCCATGGTGACACATACCACTCCAGAGGAAGGAGACACCATCACAATGGACTGTCCATGGTGACACATACCACTCCATAGGAAGGAGACACCATCACACTGGACTGTCCATGGTGACACATACCTCTCCAGAGGAAGGAGACACCATCACAGTGGACTGTCCATGGTGACACATACCTCTCCATAGGAAGAAGACATCACCACACTAGACTGTCCATGGTGACACATACCACTCCAGAGGAAGGAGACACCATCACACTGGACTGTCCATGGTGACACATACCTCTCCAGAGGAAGGATACGCCATCACACTGGACTGTCCATGGTGACACATACCTCTCCAGAGGAAGGTGACACCATCACACTGGACTGTCCATGGTGACACATACCTCTCCAGAGGAAGAAGACACCATCACACTGGACTGTCCATGGTGACACATACCTCTCCAGAGGAAGGAGACACCATCACACTGGACTGTCCATGGTGACACATACCTCTCCAGAGGAAGGAGACACCATCACACTGGACTGTCCATGGTGACACATACCTCTCCAGAGAAAGGTGACACCATCACACTGGACTGTCCATGGTGACACATACCACTCCATAGGAAGGAGACACCATCACACTGGACTGTCCATGGTGACACATACCTCTCCATAGGAAGGAGACACCATCACACTGGACTGTCCATGGTGACACATACCACTCCATAGGAAGGAGACACCATCACACTGGACTGTCCATGGTGACACATACCTCTCCATAGGAAGGAGACACCATCACACTGGACTGTCCATGGTGACACATACCACTCCAGAGTAAGAAGACGCCATCACACTGGACTGTCAATGGTGACACATACCTCTCCAGAGGAAGAAGACACCACCACAATGGACTGTCCATGGTGACACATACCACTCCAGAGGAAGGAGACACCACCACACTGGACTGTCCATGGTGACACATACCTCTCCAGAGGAAGGAGACACCACCACACTGGACTGTCCATGGTGACACATACCACTCCAGAGGAAGAAGACACCATCACACTAGACTGTCCATGGTGACACATACCACTCCAGAGGAAGGAGACACCATCACACTAGACTGTCCATGGTGACACATACCACTCCAGAGGAAGGAGACACCATCACACTGGACTGTCCATGGTGACACATACCTCTCCAGAGGAAGGAGACACCATCACACTGGACTGTCCATGGTGACACATACCTCTCCAGAGGAAGGAGACACCATCACACTGGACTGTCCATGGTGACACATACCTCTCCAGAGGAAGGAGACACCACCACACTGGACTGTCCATGGTGACACATACCTCTCCAGAGGAAGGAGACACCATCACAATGGACTGTCCATGGTGACACATACCTCTCCAGAGGAAGAAGACACCATCACACTGGACTGTCCATGGTGACACATACCTCTCCAGAGGAAGGAGACACCATCACACTGGACTGTCCATGGTGACACATACCACTCCAGAGGAAGGAGACACCATCACACTGGACTGTCCATGGTGACACATACCTCTCCATAGGAAGGAGACGCCATCACACTAGACTGTCCATGGTGACACATACCTCTCCAGAGGAAGAAGACACCATCACACTGGACTGTCCATGGCGACACATACCTCTCCAGAGGAAGAAGACACCATCACACTGGACTGTCCATGGTGACACATACCTCTCCAGAGGAAGAAGACACCATCACACTGGACTGTCCATGGCGACACATACCTCTCCAGAGGAAGGAGACACCATCACACTGGACTGTCCATGGCGACACATACCTCTCCAGAGGAAGAAGACACCATCACACTGGACTGTCCATGGTGACACATACCTCTCCAGAGGAAGGAGACACCATCACACTGGACTGTACATACCTCTCCAGAGGAAGGAGACACCATCACACTGGACTGTCCATGGTGACACATACCACTCCAGAGGAAGGAGACACCATCACAATGGACTGTCCATGGTGACACATACCTCTCCAGAGGAAGGAGACACCATCACACTGGACTGTCCATGGTGACACATACCACTCCAGAGGAAGAAGACACCATCACACTGGACTGTCCATGGTGACACATACCACTCCAGAGGAAGAAGACACCATCACACTAGACTGTCCATGGTGACACATACCTCTCCAGAGGAAGGAGACACCATCACACTGGACTGTCCATGGTGACACATACCTCTCCAGAGGAAGGAGACACCATCACACTGGACTGTCCATGGTGACACATACCTCTCCAGAGGAAGGAGACACCATCACACTGGACTGTCCATGGTGACACATACCTCTCCAGAGGAAGAAGACATCACCACACTGGACTGTCCATGGTGACACACACCTCTCCAGAGGAAGGAGACACCATCACACTGGACTGCCCATGGTGACACATACCTCTCCAGAGGAAGGAGACACCATCACACTGGACTGTCCATGGTGACACATACCTCTCCAGAGGAAGGAGACACCATCACACTGGACTGTCCATGGTGACACATACCTCTCCAGAGGAAGAAGACACCATCACACTGGACTGTCCATGGTGACACATACCTCTCCATAGGAAGAAGACACCATCACACTGGACTGTCCATGGTGACACATACCACTCCAGAGGAAGGAGACACCATCACACTGGACTGTCCATGGTGACACATACCTCTCCAGAGGAAGGAGACACCATCACACTGGACTGTCCATGGTGACACATACCTCTCCAGAGGAAGGAGACGCCATCACACTGGACTGTCCATGGTGACACATACCTCTCCAGAGGAAGGAGACACCATGACACTGGACTGTCCATGGTGACACATACCTCTCCAGAGGAAGGAGACACCATCACACTGGACTGTCCATGGTGACACATACCTCTCCAGAGGAAGGAGACACCATGACACTGGACTGTCCATGGTGACACATACCTCTCCAGAGGAAGGAGACACCATCACACTGGACTGTCCATGGTGACACATACCTCTCCAGAGGAAGAAGACACCATCACACTGGGCTGTCCATGGTGACACACACCTCTCCAGAGGAAGAAGACACCATCACACTGGAGTGTTAAATCCAATCACAGCTCAGTATACACAGTCCAGCGAACATCCTGTCCTTCTAGCACTGGAGTGTTCCGGGGGGTGGCAGGTAATTAGTAAGTTCTGGGGTTTGTTGGGGGTCCTTACAACATGAGCAGCATTTTTAAAGTAGCACTCCACCCACAACAGATATTTCAGTAGTACGAAGATGCTTCTTGAGAGTGAAACCACCAATGGTTTGTTCCTTTAAGTCAGGGCTCTGACCCTGCATGATGACATTTATATCATAGAGAAGAGGTGAGCAGAACTACAGCGAGGGTGGACCTCCATACTGAAGTCCACGTAACTCCTTCCCCCAGACTCCAGATGGAAAAACAATTTTAGGGAGATGAAGGGAAGCTTACGGTAGCAAAGAGCTCCACCCCAAACAGAAAAGGTAAATCCAGGAACTGCCAAGTCCCCCCCCCAACTTACTCGTCCCCCTCATGAATACGCCGCTTGGTGCAGGACGGGTCCGGCCGGCTGAGCGGGAGACACCTGTATAGATGGAGAGAAAGACACGTCAGGGTGGATCCTCCTCCCTGGTAATTCACCACCCCCACCTCACCTGTCCAGTGGTCAGGTCCTCCCCACTCCCACCTCACCTGCCCAGTGGTCAGGTCCTCCCACCCCCACCTCACCTGCCCAGTGGTCAGGTCCTCCCCACCCCCACCTCACCTGCCCAGTGGTCAGGTCCTCCCCACCCCCACCTCACCTGTCCAGTGGTCAGGTCCTCCCCACCCCCACCTCACCTGCCCAGTGGTCAGGTCCTCCCCACCCCCACCTCACCTGCCCAGTGGTCAGGTCCTCCCCACCCCCACCTCACCTGCCCAGTGGTCAGGTCCTCCCCACCCCCACCTCACCTGCCCAGTGGTCAGGTCCTCCCCACCCCCCCTCACCTGTCCAGTGGTCAGGTCCTCCCCACCCCCACCTCACCTGCCCAGTGGTCAGGTCCTCCCCACCCCCCCTCACCTGTCCAGTGGTCAGGTCCTCCCCACCCCCACCTCACCTGTTCGGTCCTCCTCCTCCACCTCTCACCTGTCCGGTCCTCCTCCACCTCTCACCTGTCCGGTCCTGCTCCCTCTCACCTGTTCAGTAGTCTGGTCCTTCTACCCCCTCACCTGTCCGGTCTGCCTCCTCCCCTCGCCTGTCCGGTGGTCCCGTCCTCCTTCTCCCCCTCACCTGTCCGGTTCTCCCACCCCCCCCTCACTTGTCCTGTTATCCTCCTCCCCCCCTTCTCTCACCTGTCCGGTTCTCCTCCTCATCTTCCCCCTCTCACCTGTCCGGTCCTTCTCCCCCCCCCCCCCCCTCCCCGGTTCTTCTCCCCCGCCCCCCCTCCCCTGTCCGGTTCTCCTCCCCCCGGTTCTTCTCCCCCCCTGTCCGGTTCCCCCCCCTCCCCGGTTCTTCTCCTCCCCCTCCTCCCCTGTCCGGTTCTCCCCCCTCCCGGTTCTTCTCCCCCCCCTCCCCTGTCTGGTTCTCCCCCCCCTGTCCGGTTCTTCTCACCCTCTGTCCGGTTCACCTCCTCCAACCCCCCTCACCTGTCCGGTTCTCCTCCCCCCCTCACCTGTCCGGTTCTCCTCCCCCCCCTCACCTGTCCGGTTCTCCTCCCCCCCCTCACCTGTCCGGTTCTCCTCCCCCCCCCTCACCTGTCCGGTTCTCCTCCCCCCCTCACCTGTCCGGTTCTCCTCCTCACCTGTCCGGTTCTCCTCCCCCCTCACCTGTCCGGTTCTCCTCCTCACCTGTCCGGTTCTCCTCCCCCCCCTCACCTGTCCGGTTCTCCTCCTCCCCCCCCCCTCACCTGTCCGGTTCTCCTCCTCCCCCCCCCTCACCTGTCCGGTTCTCCTCCTCCCCCCCCCTCACCTGTCCGGTTCTCCTCCTCCCCCCCCTCACCTGTCCGGTTCTCCTCCTCCCCCCCCCTCACCTGTCCGGTTCTCCTCCTCCCCCCCCCTCACCTGTCCGGTTCTCCTCCTCCCCCCCCCCTCACCTGTCCGGTTCTCCTCCTCCCCCCCCCTCACCTGTCCGGTTCTCCTCCTCCCCCCCCCCTCACCTGTCCGGTTCTTCTCCTCCTCCCCCCCTCACCTGTCCGGTTCTTCTCCTCCTCCCCCCTCACCTGTCCGGTTCTTCTCCTCCTCCCCCCTCACCTGTCCGGTTCTCCTCCTCCTCCCCCCCTCACCTGTCCGGTTCTCCTCCTCCTCCCCCCTCACCTGTCCGGTTCTCCTCCTCCTCCCCCCCTCACCTGTCCGGTTCTCCTCCTCCTCCCCCCTCACCTGTCCGGTTCTCCTCCTCCTCCCCCCCTCACCTGTCCGGTTCTCCTCCTCCTCCCCCCCTCACCTGTCCGGTTCTCCTCCTTCTCCCCCCCTCACCTGTCCGGTTCTCCTCCTCCTCCCCCCCTCACCTGTCCGGTTCTCCTCCTCCTCCTCCCCCCCTCACCTGTCCGGTTCTCCTCCTCCTCCCCCCCTCACCTGTCCGGTTCTCCTCCTCCTCCCCCCCTCACCTGTCCGGTTCTCCTCCTCCTCCCCCCCTCACCTGTCCGGTTCTCCTCCTCCTCCCCCCCTCACCTGTCCGGTTCTCCTCCTCACCTGTCCGGTTCTCCTCCTCTCCCCCCTCACCTGTCCGGTTCTCCTCCTCACCTGTCCGGTTCTCCTCCTCTCCCCCCCTCACCTGTCCGGTTCTCCTCCTCCTCCCCCCCTCACCTGTCCGGTTCTCCTCCTCCTCCCCCCCTCACCTGTCCGGTTCTCCTCCTCCCCCCCCCCTCACCTGTCCGGTTCTCCTCCTCTCCCCCCTCACCTGTCCGGTTCTTCTCCTCCTCCCCCCTCACCTGTCCGGTTCTCCTCCCCCCCTCACCTGTCCGGTTCTTCTCCTCCTCCCCCCCTCACCTGTCCGGTTCTTCTCCTCCTCCCCCCCTCACCTGTCCGGTTCTCCTCCTCCCCCCCTCACCTGTCCGGTTCTCCTCCTCACCTGTCCGGTTCTCCTCCTCTCCCCCCCTCACCTGTCCGGTTCTCCTCCTCCTCCCCCCCTCACCTGTCCGGTTCTCCTCCTCACCTGTCCGGTTCTCCTCCTCTCCCCCCCTCACCTGTCCGGTTCTCCTCCTCCTCCCCCCCTCACCTGTCCGGTTCTCCTCCTCACCTGTCCGGTTCTCCTCCTCTCCCCCCTCACCTGTCCGGTTCTTCTCCTCCTCCCCCCTCACCTGTCCGGTTCTCCTCCCCCCCTCACCTGTCCGGTTCTCCTCCCCCCTCACCTGTCCGGTTCTCCTCCCCCCCTCACCTGTCCGGTTCTTCTCCTCCTCCCCCCCTCACCTGTCCGGTTCTCCTCCTCACCTGTCCGGTTCTCCTCCTCACCTGTCCGGTTCTCCTCCTCCTCCCCCCCTCACCTGTCCGGTTCTCCTCCTCCTCCCCCCCCTCACCTGTCCGGTTCTCCTCCTCCTCCCCCCCTCACCTGTCCGGTTCTCCTCCTCCTCCCCCCTCACCTGTCCGGTTCTCCTCCTCCTCCCCCCCTCACCTGTCCGGTTCTCCTCCTCCTCCCCCCCTCACCTGTCCGGTTCTCCTCCTCACCTGTCCGGTTCTCCTCCTCTCCCCCCTCACCTGTCCGGTTCTTCTCCTCCTCCCCCCCTCACCTGTCCGGTTCTCCTCCCCCCTCACCTGTCCGGTTCTCCTCCCCCCCTCACCTGTCCGGTTCTTCTCCTCCTCCCCCCCTCACCTGTCCGGTTCTCCTCCTCACCTGTCCGGTTCTTCTCCTCCTCCCCCCCTCACCTGTCCGGTTCTCCTCCTCACCTGTCCGGTTCTCCTCTCCCCCCTCACCTGTCCGGTTCTCCTCCTCACCTGTCCGGTTCTCCTCTCCCCCCCTCACCTGTCCGGTTCTCCTCCTCACCTGTCCGGTTCTCCTCCTCTCCCCCCCTCACCTGTCCGGTTCTCCTCCTCTCCCCCCCTCACCTGTCCGGTTCTCCTCCTCTCCCCCCCTCACCTGTCCGGTTCTCCTCTCCCCCCTCACCTGTCCGGTTCTCCTCTCTCCCCCCTCACCTGTCCGGTTCTCCTCCTCTCCCCCCCTCACCTGTCCGGTTCTTCTCCTCCTCCCCCCCTCACCTGTCCGGTTCTTCTCCTCCTCCCCCCTCACCTGTCCGGTTCTCTCCTCCTCCCCCCTCACCTGTCCGGTTCTCCTCCCCCCCCCCCCCTCACCTGTCCGGTTCTCCTCCTCCCCCCCCCCTCACCTGTCCGGTTCTCCTCCTCCCCCCCTCACCTGTCCGGTTCTCCTCCTCTCCCCCCCTCACCTGTCCGGTTCTCCTCCTCTCCCCCCCCTCACCTGTCCGGTTCTCCTCCTCTCCCCCTCACCTGTCCGGTTCTCCTCCTCTCCCCCCCCTCACCTGTCCGGTTCTCCTCCTCCCCCCCCCCTCACCTGTCCGGTTCTCCTCCTCTCCCCCCCTCACCTGTTCGGTTCTTCTCCTCCCCCCCTCACCTGTCCGGTTCTCCTCCTCCCCCCCCTCACCTGTCCGGTTCTCCTCCTCCCCCCCCCCTCACCTGTCCGGTTTCCTCCTCCCCCCCCCCTCACCTGTCCGGTTCTCCCCCCCCCTCACCTGTCCGGTTCTCCCCCCCCCCTCACCTGTCCGGTTCTTCTCCTCCTCCCCCCTCACCTGTCCGGTTCTCCTCCCCCCTCACCTGTCCGGTTCTCCTCCCCCCTCACCTGTCCGGTTCTCCTCCTCCTCCCCCCCTCACCTGTCCGGTTCTCCTCCTCACCTGTCCGGTTCTCCTCCTCTCCCCCCTCACCTGTCCGGTTCTTCTCCTCCTCCCCCCTCACCTGTCCGGTTCTCCTCCCCCCCTCACCTGTCCGGTTCTCCTCCCCCCCTCACCTGTCCGGTTCTTCTCCTCCTCCCCCCCTCACCTGTCCGGTTCTCCTCCTCACCTGTCCGGTTCTCCTCTCCCCCCCTCACCTGTCCGGTTCTCCTCCTCACCTGTCCGGTTCTCCTCCTCTCCCCCCCCTCACCTGTCCGGTTCTCCTCCTCTCCCCCCTCACCTGTCCGGTTCTCCTCTCTCCCCCCTCACCTGTCCGGTTCTCCTCCTCTCCCCCCCTCACCTGTGCGGTTCTTCTCCTCCTCCCCCCCTCACCTGTCCGGTTCTTCTCCTCCTCCCCCCCTCACCTGTCCGGTTCTTCTCCTCCTCCCCCCTCACCTGTCCGGTTCTCCTCCTCCCCCCCCCTCACCTGTCCGGTTCTCCTCCTCCCCCCCCCCCTCACCTGTCCGGTTCTCCTCCTCCCCCCCCCTCACCTGTCCGGTTCTCCTCCTCCCCCCCCCCTCACCTGTCCGGTTCTCCTCCTCCCCCCCCCCTCACCTGTCCGGTTCTCCTCCTCCCCCCCCTCACCTGTCCGGTTCTCCTCCTCTCCCCCCTCACCTGTCCGGTTCTCCTCCTCTCCCCCCCCTCACCTGTCCGGTCTCCTCCTCTCCCCCCCCTCACCTGTCCGGTTCTCCTCCTCCCCCCCCTCACCTGTCCGGTTCTCCTCCTCCCCCCCCCTCACCTGTCCGGTTCTCCTCCTCCCCCCCCTCACCTGTCCGGTTCTTCTCCTCCCCCCCCTCACCTGTCCGGTTCTCCTCCTCCCCCCCCCTCACCTGTCCGGTTCTCCTCCTCCCCCCCCCCTCACCTGTCCGGTTCTCCTCCTCCCCCCCCCTCACCTGTCCGGTTCTCCCCCCCCCCTCACCTGTCCGGTTCTCCCCCCCCCCTCACCTGTCCGGTTCTTCTCCTCCTCCCCCTCACCTGTCCGGTTCTTCTCCTCCTCCCCCCTCACCTGTCCGGTTCTCCTCCCCCCCTCACCTGTCCGGTTCTCCTCCCCCCCTCACCTGTCCGGTTCTTCTCCCCCCCTCCTCACCTGTCCGGTTCTCCTCCCCCCCTCACCTGTCCGGTTCCTCTCCTCCTCCCCCTCACCTGTCCGGTCTCTTCTCCTCCTCTCCCCCTCTCACCTGTCCGGTGGTCCGGTCCTCCTCCTCCCCGGCTCCCCGGTACTCTCATCCCGCACAGGCCTCGCTATCACTGCGCATGCGCCGAGGAATAATTTTTTTTTTTTTTTTTTTTTATTACACCGTCCAGCGGCGAGCATTCAAACTGCACAATCTTTATTGAACAGAGTACAGCCGGTATATAGAGAGAACGGTGTACTATTCTCTGCCCGGCTGTGTACACAGACACCTCCCCTGGATTCTCCCGTCCGGTATAAAAGAAGAGATTACAATTTATCCTGATGATACACGAGACGGAAATCCAACCAATAAAATGGCGGCCCAATTCGGAGGAGGCGACACGTGTAGACCGGAAGTGGGTGGTGATCACGTGCTTCTCATCTACACACTGCCTCAGGTGTTGTCTGATATCATCGAGTCAGATGGCGGAAACGCCCACAAATACTTCCCAACCAATCAGCGGCGCCTGTCAGATGAGTCCCATGACAGCCGCAACCAGAATCACGGCAGAGCTGAGAGCAGCTGGAGGTAAGTCAGGGGCCACACTGAGAGCCGGGGGCCACACAGAGCCGGGGGCCAATACTACAGTCAGGGGCCACAGCGAGAGCCGGGGGCCACACTGAGAGCCGGGGGGCAATACTACAGTCAGGGGCCAATACTACAGCCAGGGGCCACAGCGAGAGCCGGGGGCCAATACTACAGCCAGGGGCCACAGCGAGAGCCGGGGGCCACACTGAGAGCCGGGGGCCACACCGAGAGCCGGGGGGCAATACTGCAGTCAGGGGCCACACTGAGAGCTGGGGCCACAGCGAGCAGTGACACAGCCAGGGGCCAATACTGCAGCCGGGGGCCACACTGAGAGCCGGGGGGGCAATACTACAGCCAGGGGCCACACTGACTAGTGACACAACCAGGGGCCACACTGACTAGTGACACAGCTAGGGGCCACACTGACTAGTGACACAGCTAGGGGCCACACTGACTAGTGACACAACCAGGGGCCACACTGACTAGTGACACAACCAGGGGCCACACTGACTAGTGACACAACCAGGGGCCACACTGACTAGTGACACAGCTAGGGGCCACACTGACTAGTGACACAACCAGGGGCCACACTGACTAGTGACACAGCTAGGGGCCACACTGACTAGTGACACAACCAGGGGGCACACTGACTAGTGACACAGCTAGGGGACACAACCAGGGGCCACACTGACTAGTGACACAGCTAGGGGGACACAACCAGGGGCCACACTGACTAGTGACACAGCTAGGGGGACATAACCAGGGGCCACACTGACTAGTGACACAGCTAGGGGCCACACTGACTAGTGACACAGCTAGGGGACACAACCAGGGGCCACACTGACTAGTGACACAACCAGGGGCCACACTGACTAGTGACACAGCTAGGGGGACATAACCAGGGGCCACACTGACTAGTGACACAGCTAGGGGCCACACTGACTAGTGACACAACCAGGGGCCACACTGACTAGTGACACAGCTAGGGGGACACAACCAGGGGCCACACTGACTAGTGACAC